>CM050170.1:115874422-116131863 GCA_027410445.1 Discoglossus pictus | reverse complement strand
CTGGGACTTCCCTAAACCCCACAACCAACTTAAGGTCCTAAACGTCTTCCTGAAAGAGCTATATTCTCTCCATTTTCTCCTTTGACTTTGCATTGGGAGGTGGACACCTCTGGCATTGGCATTGTGATGGTCCATCCAGAGGCCCTGACTACCCCCTTACACCTTCCTGGGTATCGAGGTGGGCAGTTGCTCTTTCTATCCCGTTTATCTTTCCTAGCTAATTCCATCAGCAGGGACATTTGACCAATGGACTGTATATATTGATAACATCCTGTCTGTTGAGATATTTTTTCTGGGTTGAATCAAAGTTGTATTGTTCTGCTTTCCTATAAATGTTCCAACTTTTCCCAATAAAGACACACTCTTCTAGGGAAAATAACCAAAGTGTTCTCTGTCTAATTTAGAGGTATAATCTCTGTTTGTTATTCTTAACATTTTGATCCTTATTCTGCAACCTGCAGCGTTTTTATAGATTGTGCAATATTCTCTTCTGTTTGAGCTGACCCACATCATGTTCTTTTGAAGAACTATGCTTAATAATGTTCAAAATGTTTTCATAAAGTAAAAAGAAAATATGTTTTAAATTGGAATTATTCTTTGCAAACGCAGTCATTCATTTGAGCTACTTTCTCAGGAGGTATAGGTAGGTGCTTTTTAGACTGATTACATATCCATTAATCCCAAAGTAAGCATTAAACTTTGAAAGCAGATATACCTGGCCTACTGCAAAGCTGTTGGGGTCAAGCCAAAGCAATACCCACAAGAATCTCCTACCCTCAGCCAATTCAGAGTTGACAAATTAATCCAAATGTCTGCAAACCCTGCTCATATACAGTTTACAATGAAGACTAAATCAATACCCCTATGATGTACAGGCTTTCAAAAAGAGGTCTCTTCAACACGCAGTAGAACGGAACACCATCTAGACTAAGGAATACAGCATCATACCTGTAACGGAACCCATCACTGTTTAACCCTGTTTTATGGTTATGGTTAAAATATGATCACATTGCTGTACTGTAGATATGTTGTTTTATGTTCTACAGAATATATTGGCTCAGAATATTACAGCTACTAGGCTAATAGATAATCCTATTACAGAGACTCCTCATAAGATAAGGAAGTCTATTGTATAAAGTGTTTTCATTATGAGACATAGAACAAAGAAGTATAATCTGATCAATGTCTGATTGTATCAAAGTAGCCAGGTAGCCTCAGGGAGGTGTGACCACACCTATTGTCCCTCTATGTGTATTGTGTGGCCAACTATGGGGGATGTGTATTGCCTGTGGGAAGAGATGTATATATAATTCTGCACAACAAAATAAAGACAGTATTATTTGACTCCCAATTGAGTGTCGTCCAATATGGGAGGTTGGGGATGGTGAGACTGTAGTGCTTCTTGGATATTTTACCGTATACCAGCGGAGATATTGGATTTGTGTTCCAACTCCGTTACAATACCTTTCTTGGGCAAGGAGGAGAGGATTGCTGTTACCAAGCCCCGCAGGTTTGATGCCATGGTGAAGCCAACAGTGATAGAGAAGGAGAGAACCCCAGCCTTATGAAGGTGGAGATGGAAGAACACCCACAGACCCTCAGGACCTCCATGCTTCCCACAAACAAAATGGACAAGGCATGAATAAAATGGAAACCACACACAATCCTTGTAGCTGTGCCTTCAGCAACTTCCCATATCCCCCAAAAGAAGATACAAAGGACAGGCCTGACCAAACGCAGTCTATCTGATGCCTTCAATAGTTGTACCTCCAGCCCCTCAACGAGATATATAATGGATGCTTGTCCTCAAGCTGGCAGACTTGGCTCCAAGGACCTCAGACTGACATTCCCCACCATTAAATGTGTTACCTCTGATTCAGTTTAATAACTGGCAACAATAACAAAATAATCACCAACCACAGAAGAACAATTTGAACACACCCAGACAAATGCTATGTACTACAATGTGACTTCTGAAAAAATCTTTGACCACAGACATCTTAGTGTGACATAATAATATATAATATAAAGTAGCAGGTGTTGTTTGTAAAGAAGGATTACTATTATCCCCAATCCCCAGTTCCTGCCTAAAGACCATACAAACGACACAAACAGAAAAGGCGTCAGGCCATAATGGATCAGGAAAGCCAAATCAACTGACTGATTCTAACAAGTTATTTTATTTCACACTGAGGAGAACTTTACGCGTGTTCGTTAGGAAAAACTACATGTTAGGTAAGTATGTTACAAAGTTACAATGGCTTTTTAAGGACTTTGGCCCAAAAACATGGAACATGCAGTCACTGCTTTTTGCATTGGATATGGAACCTTTAGCCAAGGCTTAAGTGCAGACGTGGAGATCAAAGGCCTGAATGTAGGTCTACATCACTACAAAACTTCATTATTTGTGGATGATATTTTATGCTCCCTGACAGAACCAGCAAACTCCTTGGAGAAATTGATGAAGATCATTAAGGGATTTGGTTATATTTCGGGACTTAGGATAAATGAGGACAAAACAGAAGCTTTAGCTATTGCTATCTTAGCCCACATGAAATAGCTTTTTACAAGCACAATATTGATTTTAATGGGTGGGGAAATCTATTCAATATTTAGGACTTAAAATCACCTTGAAAATTGATATCTTATATAAAGAAAACTATCACCCACACCAATATCTTGGTTGGGAAGGATAAATGCTTTTCAAATGAGTGTTCTACCAAAACTATTATATCTCTTTAAGTCTCTTCCGATCCCTATAAATCAGATGGAAATTAAAGGCTTCTAAAGAAAGGTAACCAAATTTATCTGGCTAAATAAACCGTTAGTTAGGCACAGAAATCAAAAGGGGGGGCTCTTGTGTCCTGATCTAAGGAAATACTATAGAGCGGCCTAGTTATCATTTATCCCCATTCGTTCATCAACCGGCCTGGGTGTTTATAGAAGATCATAATTTATAGCCGTATTCCTGGGTTACCCTGATTTGGTTAGATAAAATTCCAGAACCGATCCTGAAATATAGACACCCTATCATTAAACATATGCTGGAGGTCGACGGGGAAAAATACAAATCTTTCCTCAAACCCTTCATATCTGACCCCGGTCCTTATACATCCACTAGCTCCCAAAGGCATTAGTAGGGAATCATTACATTGGTGGAGGACAATGGGTTTAGATAGACTAGGAGCCTGGATGGAGGACGACAAACCTATGAGCATTAAAACCATCAGTGATAAACTCAACCTTCCAATGCAGGAACACTTCAACCTTTGTAGATTTAAGCACTTTGTAGACTCCATAATCAGAGACTAAGGTCTTCCTAGAAAGACGTGGCTATCGCAAATTTGTCTCAAATTTCTGACGGCGAAAGGTATAATTAAGATCTATGACATTTACAACTTCCAGGAAAGCTCAGAGAAAGATAAATATATTAAGGATTGGGAAGCAGATATGAAACGAAACTGGGAACAGGAGAAATGCGATATAGCCTAAGGAAAAATTTACAGAGGCTCCTTAAATCAGAGTTTGGCAACAGCGATTAAAGTCCTGCATCAAACTTACTTAACCGCAGAGAGAATCGCTACATAGAAACATACAGCCAGTCCCAATTGTTTTAGGGGGTGCAGCTGGAGAGGCTCATTCTTTCACATTTTGTGGGAGCTCCCCAAAGTTAGGGTAATCTGGAGAACACAATCTCAATTAGCAACAACTTGGTTTGATACCCAAATCAAAGCAGAACTTGAGCCCTTCTTATTAAGGATCCCGATAGATGCAATCCCATACTCTCTAAACAAACTGTAACAATTTATGTGTCTGGCTGCAAAAAATCACATTGCCAGAAATTGGAAACAAAAAGAACTAGACTTTCAAAAGGTCATAAATAAGATTGAATACATAGCTATTAATGAACAAATGACACATTTCATGGAAGACTCAATACCCAGGTCTCTGGGGGTCTGGGAGCCGAGGATAGAATATAGCGAGGGGTTACAAAGATAGGCTAAACATATACCCGAATAACTCAGATCAAGTGGTGAAGAGAAGGGGGAGGCATGGAGGCCGACACTGGGACTGGCCATGGCTGTGGATTTACTGTGGACAGGCAGCTTAAATAAAAATGGCTTTATAAATACAGGAAGCGACCAGCATAGCATTGGTGGGAGTTGTTTTAGTTATAATTGTTGATGAAATAGGTTCTCTGCTCAAATAAAGACCACGATATTACCATGTATGTAAAATCTTTATTGTTGATAATGCGAGCACTCTTCTGACTTAACATTTGGTTTAGAAAGTTTATACAGAAAACGGAAAATGTATGTTGTAAGACGGATACATTTGTTAACGCTATATCCGCGAGATAACAAGAGTCTCAATATAGACCTAATTTAATTACTGTCTAATAAAAAGTTAAAGGATGGAAAAAAAAATCGAGACTAATTCAAAAACGCACATTGTAGAGCTAGAAAAGGTTCAGAGAAGGGCGATAAAATGAATAAGAGAAGGGGAGGGATTGAGCTACGAGAAACTAACAAAATTAGACTCTTTAACAAAAGCGGTGGTACATTTACATCCAGAGTTAACATGTTGATATTATAAAGTGGACTTTTCTTGCCAATATATTTATAATTGACAACAGACCATACATTGAAGTTAGAAACATTCCTTAAAGAAAGATAAGGGTAAATAAGAGCAGTCAGATAGTAGAACTCTACCAAAGGGTGTTGTGAAATCAGATTGATTAGATACATTTAGAAAGGTGATATACTTTTGAATTAAAAGGACATACAATATTATGTTGATTAACTAGAATAGGAGATATATTGGTGCTCTTTTTGGGGATAAGGATGGATTTTATTCAATGATGAAGCAACTGAAAACATTTAGTTTTTTTTCTTCCTCTGGACTAATTCACAATTTACACAATACAATCTCAATTACTATGTAACTGTGACATTCTGCCGGTTCAGTATAGGACAGACGTCTCCCAGTCCAGTCATAGAGAGCAGCAATGAGGTTGGTAAATTCATGAATGAGTGCAAGAAAGTACATTGAATATGACTGAGACACTGACCCACTTGTGAAACCTACTATCAGCCTTATTAAATTGCGATTCGGCCAATTGAATAGGGCTCTATATAAGCACAGAGCATATTTTTTTCCAGAAGTTTTTAGTTAGTGAAGTCCTTGCTTTTGGATAGAAGATCACTAACTAAAAACTTCTGTAAAAGAATATGCTCTGTACTTATATAGAGCCCTTTTCCATTGGCTGAATCGCAATTTAATAAGGCTGTATAGTAGAGAATATACTAAAAGAATATGTTGAGTTGTTTTCAGATGACTATAATGACACACATAGAGTAGACACTTCCAACAACATGTTGAAAATGGACAATGACCAAAAAAGGACTGCACCAACTACAACTGGAAGTTTTGCACACATTTTTATGCTGGCGCGTTACAAATAAACGATAATAATAATATATGTTTTTCATCATTTTTACTTTCTCTTTCCTGCTGTCACTGTGTAACAGTATCTGGGTTTTCTTCTTGTTCCTATGTGATACCAAATCATTCTAGAGCCAACATACCTGGTAATTAGTGGAAAATATGGTATATTAAATTATACTTTGATCTGTGGCATCTGTTTAATATCTCATTAATGGCTTAATGACTTTCTTTTGCAGGCATCTACTGTCATAACAATAGAGGATTGCTATTCACAGTTTGAAATCTTGAAAGACTCCTGCAAAAGGAAGATATTAACCATAGTGCCATGGGTTCATCACTAATGAGGATAATTCGATCATGAAACCAAGACTACTCTGGTGGGGGATCTCTTGAGTGACAGCCAAAATGTAATAAATTCAAAGTAGTTTTTTTTAATACTAGTGGACATTTTTAACAACTTCCAATTGCAAATATTCATGTTTATATTGGTACTTTACTATGTTACCATAACTGGAACTCTGCTCTATCCATTTAACATATTAACTATTATATCCAATTGTTCTGTAATGGGGACCATCATATTTGTTTCTGATTATCTGCTTCCACAGGTTTTTCAATTTAAATAGAGATAACTAGTATGGCAGGATTCCCTGTTTAGGATTCAGCGCTGTCACCACTGCAACCTGGGTTCGATTCCAGTCAGGGAACCAAAAGGTCACACCACCCTTAAGCCGAGCAGTATAGGATCTGGTCAGTACTTGGATGGGAGACCACCGAGGAATACCAGATGTATGCTTTTGCCCACTGGAGAAGGAAATGTCAACCCACTCCAGTATTTCTGCCATGGCAACCAAGTGGATCAGCATGGTGTGTTACGGTCCATGAGGTCATGGAGAGTCGGACACGACTTAACAACACACACAATCCTCTTGTAGAACCTCTTCATATCACATTTGCTGCTTATGATTATATACCTGAGTTTATATAGCCCTGACAATAATGTATACAGAATTTTACAAGTTAGTCCATACAGAGAGTACAACCAATGTACATAATGTGCTGTAACTATCAAACAATAGGAAAGGAGGTTCCTGCCCCGGAGATATTTGTATAATTATTTATTTATTAAAGAAACACATACAAGCAATACATAAAGTTGATACAAAAATAGTAATCCAGCTTGGCACACGGAACAGACAACGTATACAGTTCCTTGCAAAAGTATTCACCCCCCTTGGCATTTTTCGTGTTTTGTTGCCTCACAACCTGGAATTAACATGGATTGTTTGAGGATTTGCATCATTTAATTTATAGAACATGCCCACAACTTTGAAGATGCTTTTTTTTGTGTGAAGCAAACAACAAATAGGACAAAATAACAGAAAAAGTCAATGTGCATAACTATTCACCCCCTAAAGTAAATACTTTGTAGAGCCACCTTTTGCGGCAATCACAGCTCCAAGTCGCTTTGGATAAGTCTCTATGAGCTTGCCACATCTTACCACTGGGATTTTTGTCCGTTCCTCCTTGCAAAACTGCTCCAGCTCCTTCAACTTGGATGGCTTGCCCTTGTGAACAGCAATCTTTAAGTCTGACCACAGATTTCAACACATTTACACGTTTCCCCTTAAACCACTCAAGTGTTGCTTTAGCAGTGTGTTTGGGATCATTGTCCTGCTGGAAGGTGAACCTCCGTCCTAGCCTCAAATTACGCACGGAGTGGTACAGGTTTTGCTCAAGAATATCCCTGTATTTAGCACCATCCATCTTTCCCTCAACTCTGACCAGTTTCCCAGTCCCGGCTGCTGAAAAACATGGGGATGGTGTTCTTTGGGTGATGTGTTGGCTTTGTGCCAGACATAGCATTTTCTTTGATGGCCGAAAAGTTACATTTTAGTCTCATCAGACCAGAGCACCTTCCTCCATACATTTTGGGAGTCTCCCACATGCCTTTTTGCAAACTCAAAACATGCCATTTTGTTTTTTGCTGAAAGTAATGTCTTTCTTCTGGCCACTCTCATAAAGCCCAACTCTGTGGAGTGTACAGCTTATTGTCCTCCTATGTACAGATACTCCAGTCTCTGCTGTGGAACTCTGCAGCTCCTCCAGGGTTACCTTAGGTCTCTGTGCTACCTCTCTGATTAATGCCCTCCTTGCACGGTCTGTGAGTTTTGGTGGGCGGCCGTCTCTTGGCAGGTTTGCTGTTGTGTTATGTTCTTTCCATTTGGGTATGATAGATTTGATGGTGCTCCTGGGGATCATCAAAGATTTGGATATTTTTTTATAACCTAACCCTGACTTGTACTTCTCAACAACGTTGTTCCTTACTTGTTTGGAGAGTTCATTGGTCTTCATGGCAGTGTTTGGTTAGTGGTGCCTCTTGCTTAGGTGTTGCAGCCTCTGGGGCCTTTCAAAAAAAAGGTGTGTATATGTAATGACAGATCATGTGACACTTAGATTGCACACAGGTGGATATCATTTCACTAATTATGTGACTTCTAAAGGTAATTGGTTGCACCAGAGCTTTTTATGGGCTACATAAAAAAGAGTGTGTATACATAAACACATGCCAATTTTCTGTTTTCTTTTTCTAAAAAATAGTTTTATGTATAGATTTTTCTTATTTCACTTCACCAACTTAAACTATTGTGTTCTATTCAGATTAAGAAATCATTGAACTTAAGGCTGTAATGTAACAAAATAGGTAAAAAGTCAAGGGGGTGAATACTTTTGCAAGGCACTGTATATTCTAATAGCTTTCAGTGTATTTGTTGTGCAACTATTAAAGTAAAGGGAAAGCCCTAAACATCAGAGTGTTCTGTAACACATAATAACATTACTACAGGTACAAATATCAGCAATGCCACGCAGCCTGCTGGCACCACCAGATGCCTGAGTAATAGTTTCATGGAAAAGTTACACAGTTAGACTCGTAAAGTGTAAAACAGACTGTACAACTCGTAAATAATGAAACAGGTATTTCCTCTGTAAAAAAAAGTCTGGTTGATTAATTATAGCCCAATTATTAAATGGAGGAGTGGGTGGATCAAGTGGCACCTGACTGCCATACAGTGCCGGATCTACCTTTTTGGAGCCCCTAGGCAGTGAAGTGGATAAGCCTCTGTGAATGAGTATGCAAGGTATGCACGGACCCATTTTTGGCTTTTCTGTGCATTTAGGTTACTTTTCTTGTTGTATTTCTCTTGTTCTAGGTGGTTACCCCCTAGTAGCCACTCTATGAACTGCAGCATTTAATTATTTTTTTTAAGCCAGGAACCATTTTGTTTTAAAGTGGCGCCCCTCACAGAGAAGCACCCTTAGGCGGCTACCTAGTTGGCCTAATGGGTAATCATGCTGCCATGCAGTTGAATTTTTTTTTTATTAATATATATATTTATGATATTATTTCTTTACATCCTTTGTTCTTTTCCCAGATGAAGTTGGTGATGAAGCTACCAAGACGAACTCCTTACTAGTGAATATGTTATATCCCCCCACTGATATACCTAGACTGGTAGGATTATGGTACCTCCTGGAGGCAGAGGACCTGAATCAATTTTTATATCTTATTCATATACATTGCATATTTTGGATCATCCATGGATCTATCTTTTTTTAGTTGCATGATGCATCACACAAAGACATTTGTAGTGGTCCATCTAAAATATTAGCGCTTGAAAAATGTTCAATATCCCATACTTCCCAACTGTACATCTTTTGGTGGGACAGTTCCTCTTTTGAGTGGAATCTCCTGGCACCTCTTAGCCTTCTGATTTACCGGGAACTCCCACATATAAGTGCTCTTATTTTTTATCAACCCTCACCTATAAGAGATAATTAATTACTTAAGTAGAATCAGAGAAATGGGGAATCTGTTAATGCTTCAAATAACTCAATTTCAAGCTCAATTATCTAACAATTTACCAACTGCAAATATATTATTTTATGTATGTACTTTTTATTTCTGCAATGGAGGAAACCTTTGCTGTGTCATTTTAAAAAGGTTCCAAATATAGTTTAACTTTATAATATAGGTAAGAGCAAATACTTGAATTGTATATTATTTTTAAAAATGCATTTTCTCAAAGTAAAACAATATTGAAGCTTACCATTTTGTGCTATCGGCCTTTCTAATACATCCCTCTGGGGGGCACAATGCTGTGTAATGTAGAGATGGATGCTAAGAGGGGATGCTGAGAGAGACTGGCTGCTATGTAGACATAGCATATATATATATATATATATATATATATATATATATATATATATATATATATATATATATATATATATATAATTTTTTTCTGCACCGGAACCCTGCATTCGCAAGCTCTGCCATTGCCCAAATCCCACATACCATAGTAACAGTCCATTCCAGCTCTGACCATATGTCATGGAACCCATGCAGTGTAACTACTTTTATGTTTTTCATGACAAAATATTATTTTTGTAGATTTCATTGGCAGACAAGTATGACTCATATATCTATATCACTGCTGGCTGAGAGGGGCAAGCCCACAAATCAGTTAAACATTTGAATCTATTTTTGTGCTTTGAGAGCATCATTTAAAAAAAGAAAACACACAGTGGTACATTATCACATACTCCTCTTTCAAATGCAACAAAAAGACAATGCTTTCAATGTCCTGCTGCTCCTTACTGTGCCATACTACTTTAACCTGAGCACACTTGCCATGTTATGTCTACTGGATAAGAAGAAAAACATATTTTGTAATACCATGTTCCTTTTTTGCTGCATATTTTATCCTCCATCATACTCACTGTTCCCTCCTTTCTTCTCTACCTTAACTCCTACCACTCCCACATAAACTTTACTTTCACCATACCCTAATCTTAAGGAAAAATAAAGCAACACAATGTATCTCACTATGTGAATATCAATGGTGGAGCAATGGTTTTGGTGCAACAGGTGCAAAGTATCAGGGCTCACAACAGGTTAGGGGTCTTGTATTGACCCCTACAAGCACCTACCTTGTAAAGAGAAGTTGCAAGAGGGGTCCCAACTTATTTTGCCCCAGGGCCCTCCATTCATTGGTGAATATAGATACATTCCTATCTTAAATCTGTATCATATCATATGTTGTTTATCTATTTGGACAACTGCTTGTACTCATTTATCGCCATGCAATGTATAACCTTAATGGAGCAAATCTAGGGGTATCAGATATAGATTTGGTGATAGGGATAGGGATTTGCGAGTACTTGTGGACAACCACCTAGGTAACAGTGCTCAATGCCAAGCAGCAGCTGCAAAGGCAAGTAAAATATTAGCATGTATTAAGAAGGGTATAGAAGCAAGGGAAGCAAATATAATTCTGCAACTATACAAATCCCTATTACGTCTTATTTGGAATATGGAGTACAATTTTGGGCACCACTACATAAAAAGGGCATGTTAGAGCTGGAAATAGTACAGAGAAGGGCAACAAAACTAATAAGGGGGATGGAGGGGCTAAGTTATGAAGAAAGACTAACCAAATTACACTTGTTTTCTCTAGCAAAAAGGGCATGTGATCACCTTATATAAATATATCCAGGGTCAATATTAGGCTTTCAGCCCTATTAAATTCCCTCAACATGTAAAAATGTAGTCCGTAACATAGCCTGTTAGACTTGTAGCTAATAAATTGTCCCTGTAAAGCAACCCGCCAAAGACTTGCGGGGTAAGCGCAAAAAAAACCTACTGGATGTGAAAATTGAAACATAAAATACTTTATTTTCAGTTTAATTTCAGTGATATATCGATCCCGGCAATCAATGTGTTAATACATATAATAGAACTTGCCTGGACTAGAATATCATATTTACAGATTTATTAATATTGCATTATATCTGGAATGCAGGTCCGATCGTAACTCGTAATTGAAGCCCGTAAGGCTTTGAAATCTAACCTCCATTTTTCAGTGATGTAATGATGACGATCATTGGCTCCAGCTAAGTCTGTAACTACTGGTTTGACTAATTGATCATGTTCACGGCCGCACATCCAACGTGCAAAAAATGGTTTACGGGTTTGCATCTCAAGCGCATAACTCGCAGCATGGTCTAATTGAATAGCTCTGTAACGCAGCCGAATTTCAAGCCCACAAACTTTGCGGGTGTGCCAATGCCGATATGGGCTTCGAATTTAATAAAGCTGTTTGTCAAGTGAACTTTTTGTGCCAAGAGATTTTGAACTGACAAGAGGACATCCCTTGAAGTTAGAAGTAAAAAGATTCCACCTTAAAGAAAGA
Source organism: Discoglossus pictus (assembly GCA_027410445.1). Classification (NCBI taxonomy): domain Eukaryota; kingdom Metazoa; phylum Chordata; class Amphibia; order Anura; family Alytidae; genus Discoglossus; species Discoglossus pictus. The sequence goes on along the minus strand of CM050170.1, from coordinate 116,120,161 downwards.
AAAGGATTCTTCACAGAAAGGGTGTTAATCTGTGGAATTCTCTACCAGAGGAGGTGGTGACAGCGGATTCGATAGATAACTTTAAAAAGGGATTGGATATATTTTCAAATAAAAAGGGCATTAATGGTTATCCTGGATAATTAGAGAGGCAGTATTGACTTAGGCAGGAGTCCAATCGCCAGTATCTGGGGTTCACTGGGTGTTTTTTCTGTTTGCTTCCTCTGGATCAATTAACAACTAATTTGCATATTGCAGATCAGAGGTGATCTAAAAAGGTTGAACTTGATGGACTAAAAGTATTTTTTCAACCTTGATTACTATGTAACTATGGAACCATTTATTGCCTTAATTAAAATATATTATAAAAATATATTGACCACCACCTCACATGCCCATATTATACAATGCAACTATTATATCCTCTTCTCTTGTGTAGTTTTGGTGGTCTGAGCACCTTTGGCGGTCAATGCAAGGGGCACGCTGATTGCCTTTGGAGGTCATTGCGAGCCTCCCCCCTTATGTACTTTTGCTCCTCTGAGCACCCTCGGCGCTCATTGTGAGCCCTGCCCTGAGCGTCTTTGTGGCTTATTGCAATCCTGTCCGCTGGTCCTTTTTTTTTATATATATATATTTTTTTAATGATAATTAATTAATTAATAAAATAATAAATAAATATACTTTACCTAATTTTTATTAATATATCCAGCAATAAATATGCTGAAGAGCTAACAATCTCTTTTTATTTTCCTGCAGCATACAATGTACATTTGGACTGTTGATGCCCTGATGAGAAAGTGTCAGCAATGTGCCAATTGTGCAGTATAAATAGGTTGCATGTGCGAGGGCAAACCGTTTGTTTAGCTGTGTAATTGGGCATTTTGTAATGGTAATGTGTTTTAGTTGTAAGTTAGTGTTGTAAAATGGCTGCGATTGTCTAGGCATTACGCAGGTGTGGATCATTTTCTGTTGTCCCTAATAGTGTATTTTATACCTCGTACGTGCCTGTGTAAAAGTCATATGTGCTTGGCAGTGTTTTGCGTGTTTAGGGGTCGTCTAGCCTCGTTTTTCATTTTTTTGTCGCTTAGACGATTTTCAAGTGGCAAAATGCGGTAAATTGCTTTTAAATTGTCGTGCAACCTCACTCCCAAATGCCCTGGCTGTCCTGCTGTGCTGTGTGTGATGTTTGTTTTGTATTTTTTGTTTTTATTTTGTTTTTGTTGTTTTTGTGCGTTGTTCGGTTGTTAAGTTCGTATTTTTTTTACCTTGTATAGTTTTTTTTTTCTAAGTGCTGCGGGTCATATTTGTTTTTGCTAAGTGCCGCTTTCCTTTTTGCAAGTGTTACGGGCCGTAATATTTCCACGCTTTCTTTTCAAACTGCTACGGGTCTTGCATTGTGAATTGTGTAATTGAGATTTCTGTTGATGAGTAGTTCCGCGGGTCACAGGGATGAGTACCTACGGCCTACTAATCTCCACCAGCACAGTGAGCGCCTTCGGCGCTACCTGCCTAAGGCGTACAGGGTCGTAGGGATGAGCGCCTATGGCGCTCATCTCCCCCAGCGCAAAGAGCGTCTTCGGTGCTCCTTGCCAGCTCCTTGCGCTTTACAGTTATGCGAGCCTGCAACGTTAGCAATAACCCGTATTGCTCATAACTGTATATGTGATAGATTTTATATATATATATATATATATATATATATATATATATATATATATATATATAAAATCTATCTCAGGACAACATTGATATAAAAAAGCAGTTACCCTTTTCCCATGTATTTCTTGGCATCACCTTGCCACACAGCCCTTTCTGGCTCTTACATGGGTATATTTCATGAACAGAACAGCTATTGTCACATTCTGTCACTTGGGAAACGCAAACACGATAACGCAAATAGATACAAAGGTATTATGTACTATGGGATTATCCCGATGTCCATGGTAACAATGCCAAAATCACATACCCAAAATGTAGGTATCAAAGTTCAGCAATCTGCCTCCTTATACACACACAACATAATCAGTGGATCACACTGAAAGTATATTTTATCAACTTCACCCAATATACTGGTTCATTTTAAAGAATATAAAACTGTATATATATTATATTAGCTGTTTTTTCTACTGTAAATAATTTCGGAGATATGCAACATCGTTTGTATGTTAATGTGTGGCTCAAGATGCTAGTTTGCATCTCCGAGTGCTTGATAAGGGTGGGCTGCATGATAACACTCGAAGACTTTGTTTTGGCTACCACATAGACAGCCAAGCAGACAGAGATACTAATTAGCAGTTAATCAAAGCTGCTTATTATTATTTGGAAGTCAGTCAGTATTGGCCGATTATAAGCCGCACCCGCATATAAGCCGCACCCGCATATAAGCCGCACCTGTAAAACTCAAGGGGAAAAAAATAGAAAAAAGATTGTACTTGAATATAAGCCACACCCTTAAAATTGGAGAGAAAAAGACAAAGGTCATTATACAGTAATTCCTCAGGCAGGTTATCAATATTAACATCAACAGAAAGTTAAGGTAACATCAAACATAAGGTAACAAGTAAGGTAACAAGGAAACATTTTACTTAGGTCAGGTAACACATTTTAGTGTAATTGGCATATTCACAGTCATCACAGTCATCACTGGTGTCACTACTGACTTCGTCACCAGTATTCACTTCATCACTGTCACTGTTTTCTTCATTCTCCTCCCATAGCAAGTTGTCCTCGCTACCATCCAATGCATTTGACACGCAGCAATTTTTGAACCCCCTGATGATGGACTTTGATGAAACACTTGACCATGAATTTATAATCCATTGGCACAGGAGTGTCACTGACAGCTTCTTATTCTTGCCAGATGGTGTGAGAGCATGATCCCCTTCCCGAAGCCAATCTGAATACTGCTTACAAAGGTTGTCTTTGAACGGCTTGTTCACAATGACATCAAGCACTTGTAGCTTTGAAGTCATGGCACCGGGTATAACGACGAGGTCTGTCTTCTGTGCAGCAACTTTATTCTTCACTTCAGGAGTAAGATGACCCTTAAAAGCATCTAAGACTAGCATGGCTCTCTTAGTGAGCAGTGCTCCAGGTCTACAGACAACCAGTCAACCATCAGTTCCGTTGTCATCCAGCCTTTTTCCTGGCAACGAATCACTAGGCCATCAGGAATGTTCTCTTTGGGCAAAGTTTTTCGCTTCAGAATAACATAGGGGGGTAACTTTCCTCCATCAGCAGTAACAGCTAACATCACCGTTACTCTGAGGTTTTCATTGCCAGTTGTTCTTAAGGTGACACTTTTTGCCTCTTTCTGGTCTACTGTCATATTGCTTGGCATGTCAAAAAATACGGGCGTCTCGTCAGCATTGCCCATCTGGTCTAATGGGTATGAGTGACGCTGCCGCAATTGGATGACGTCCCGCTGGAAACAAGTCAGTTTCTCCTCAAAATCTGCCGGCAGTTTCTGTGCCAATGAAGTGCTTTGTCGAAGAGCGAGACCCTTTCTCCGCATAAAATGACGGCACCAACCAATGCTCGCACGGAATTCACTCTTATTTATTTTTACGTTTTTTGCAATTTCCAAGGCCTTCAGCTGGATTACTTCACGTGAAATAGGCTTCCCATCTTTTCTCATATCTTGAATGTACGAATAAACCCCAGCTTCAAGATCTGGATATTTGCCTTGTTTTGGTCCCCTGAAAGACATTCCGGTGGAAACTGAATTTTTAAATTTCTGCTCTGAGGCAACCCAACGTCGCACATTAGATTCATCCAAGCCATATTTTTTTCCAGCCTCTCTGTTGCTTGTCGTTTTTGCATAATTAACAACTGCAGGTTTGAAACTTGCATCATAACTACCCCTCATTCCTAGGCTTGTTGATGCTTTTCTCTCCAAGTGATGAGCCATTGCAAGAAAAATGCTTCCTAATATAGTACTGTAACTTCTTTTGGAGGTTACAGGCCTTACAGGATGCTAGAATCACTAAAACCGGAAATTGCTATTCAGTTGCTACAATGCAGTCTCAAGCAGGCAAATCGTCACCCTTAACTTGCAATTGCGCAAATCTGCAGTAATTTTACGTTTGCAAATCTAAGCCGCACCCGTAAATTGCAATCGTGCAAATCATAGTGAGGTCCATACGTGACTGGCTTGACGGGCCAGCACTAAACGCCGAAGGTGCTCATCGCGAGGCCCGTACGTGACTGGCTTGAGGGGGGGAGATGCACAAAACGGCTTACGAGTTACAGGTTTCAAAAAAATTACGGCTTTAACGTCCGCCATTTTTTTCAAGTCCGCAACTGGTAGGCCGTCGGAAGACCTCCAAAAGACGCCAATTAATTAAAAAATTCACTTACAACGTCACACACAGCACAGGGGGAGAGGCAGGGAGCCTGTAAGTGAGTTTGCTAATTTGATGTTTAGTTGGCATTTATGGAGGGTCTGAAAACGGCTAAGCAAGAAAAAAAATGGCGCCCATTATGCCTTAAGTTTTTTTCAAGGCCGTAAGTCGAGAAACACATTTCGGGCTTGGGTAAAATGATCAATTTCCCAAGCCGGCAAATGGTTTCACACCTGTAAATGCAACCCAGAACACAGAGGAGGGAGAGGGGGGAGAAAGACACAGGGGAGGGAGAGGGTGGAAAGAGACACGAAGAGGGAGTGGGGGGGAAAGAGACACAGGGGAGGGAGTGGGGGGGAAATAGACACAGGGGTGAGGGGGGAAGATACATGGGAGGGAGAGAGTGGGGAGAGACTCGCAATGAGCACCAAAGGCACTCATTGCGAGGCCCGAAACTTGTGGATTGGCCGACGCCAGCAATGAGCGGTCCAGAAAGTAGAGGGGTGAGAGGCTTGCAATGAGCACCGAAGGCACTCATTGCAGGGCACGAAAGTTGCGGGTTGGCAGAGGCCGGGAATGAGTGACAAATCTGCTCATTGCAGGGCTCGCGATGAGCGCCGAAGGCCCGTAAAGTAGAGGTGGAGGAGAGGCCTCAAAGCGAAGCTCGATAGATGTGGTTTGGCCGACACCTGCAATGAGCAGCGAAGCCTTTGGCGCTCATTGCGAGATCCAGAAAGTAGATGGGGGGGAGAGGCTCGCAATGAGCGATGAAGGTGCTCATTGCGGGGCTCACGATGATTGCCGAAGGCACTCATTGCAGGGCACGAAAGTTGCAGGTTGGCCGAGGCCTGCAATGAGCGGCGAGGCCACTCATTGCAGGTCTCACAATGTGAGCCAAAGGCGCTCATCACGAGACCCATAAAGTAGATGGGGGGAGAGGCTCGCAATGAGCGATGAAGGTGCTCATTGCGGGGCTCATGATGATTGCCGAAGGCACTCATTGCAGGGCACGAAAGTTGCAGGTTGGCCGAGGCCTGCAATGAGCGGCGATGCCACTCATTGCAGGTCTCACAATGTGAGCCAAAGGCTCCAATCGCGACACCCGTAAAGTAGAGGGGGGGAGAGGCTTGCAATGAGCGCCTTTTGCGCTCATCACGAGGCCCGCAAGTTAGAAGGGGGAGAGCATTGTGTGACAAACAGCATTGCCAGGCTTCAAATTTTATTGCTGTAATTTTTGACAGGCAAGTCGCTAATTACAAATATTTATATGTGTTTGCTTAAAGAGCTGATTTAAAAGCTAATTTATTTAAAACATAATTTTACAATGGGTAGAAGGCAACTTAAAGAAATACATATACAATAGCTACATCTGCTGAAGTCATTAATCAAACTAGTACTCTGGAGAGGAATGTCCTGTTCATTTTCTGGCACTAAGCAAAGAGGCTCAAAGTGTGACATGACATGTTGTTTAGTCGTTCAGTTGTGTCCAAAACTCTGTGACCCTATGAACCGCAGCAGGCCAGTCACATCTATCGTTATATCTCTTGTCATGCTGATCCATAACATTATCTTGGCAAATATACTGGAGTGGGTGCCAGTTCCTTCTCTAGTGGACCATGATTTGTCTGACCTCTATGCTATGACCTGTCCATCTTGGGTGACCCTACATGGTATAGCTCACAGCTTCATTGAGGTACACAAGCCCCTTCAACACAACAAGGTAGTGATCCAGAAGGGGTGACATATCATACCAGGCTATTAAAATATCCATTCAGGAATAGGACAATCCCCTCTTAAACTTTAACTCAGAATATTTGTTTGATTAATGACTTTAGCAGATGTAGATACCTTTTTCAAGTGTTGAATACAATAGGTGGAGCCTGGGGCTCCTCCTACCTTGCACATTTTAAAATAATGTTTTCTTATAAATTTGCTTAAAGGGCCACTACACTGCATTTAACTAGTTTTTAAACTGTTTGTTTTCCACTCAAGCCGAGCTGTATTTCTCTTCATTATGATTGTTTAGTCATTCAGTCTTGTCAAAATGGAGCAAAAGGTTATTAGAAAATAAAGTTTAGTGAATTATTGTGGTGGCAGTGCTGCCCCTGCAATGACTAATTAAATCTACCCTATTTCCTTATCATGGCTCCCAATTTTATTCTTTAATTAAAGGCTCTCCGTCACCCTAATCTCAAGTTGTTTTTTAGTTCTACTTTTAAAAACCATGAAAAACTGGCTATGGATTGTATAAGCCATTCTTCTTAAAGTGAGCCATTCCTGAGATATTTAGCACTGTTTGAGCTGCATTAATATTCAAAAAGAATGGTTCCTGGATACTAATTAGCATTATTTATGCTCTAATTAGCAACACATCCTGATTGTCTATCCCAGTGGTCACCAAAAACAATATGGATATCTCTTCACTACCATTATCAAGCACTCTGAGCCACAAATTATCATACTGAGCCATAAAACAGCCACACAAACAATGCTTAATTATTTACTATTTTTATTTAAGATTCTTGTTGCCGTGATGACTGGTAACCCTTGGGCACATGGATAAAAAATCAACTGAATAATATTTAATAACATAACATTTTATTATGTTTGCTTAAACGTGCTAAGCTCTCTTTAAAATACCCAGATATAACATTTTAATTATATAGACAAATATCTATAAATAATTTGTTAATAGCTTTTGAGGCTCAGTCAGAAACTTGACCAGACCAGGAAATCCCAAATAATGATGCTAGAAACACCCATCCTTATTAGGGAGCAATACAAAGAAAAAATAAATTTTAATTCTTCTGATGACCCTGGAGGCATCCATGATACATTGATAAAGGTTGTGTATGTGAGAAAATCATTTATATCTTTGGAGAGCATGGCTTACATCTATTGATTGATCTATTCTATTGGGTTGAAAGATTAGCCACTTGATAACTGAAGTCATTAGAAGATTAAGATTTAACATTTTAGGACAAAATATCACAAAGCCATCTCTTCCAGGAAATAAGGAAAGTGAAGAAATAAAAATAAATAAAAAAGAAAGTGAATAAATTAGTATAGATAAATATTGTTACAAACGTGTGATTCAGATATTATAGTGTAGTTTATATGATTAAGATGTAATTGGGTGTTAACAGTGTTTAATAAGGTTCATTGTGTGCTGATAATGGCACAATACTCTGGTATTTGCTTCCAAGCTGAGATAATATTTATGGCACACACGTGCCATAGCATGTGCCATCTGTCTCTGTGTGTCAGTTTCCTTCACACCCATATTTATGGCTATGGTAGGTTGTCTGCTTGACAAATCAGTGAACTTTAAATGATTGCGGCAGGATTTAATTATCTATAGCTAATAAGAACTTTACCAACTGAATGTTATTAAAGTGCATTGTCTTTGATCCTGTGATCGCTAGACGTGAAGAAGGCTTTTGATAGGATAAAGTGGGCCTATATGTATGAAACCTTGTGCAAATTTGGCCTAGGTAATAATTTCTTAAAATGCATTATGACACTCTGTTCTGCTTCGTGCTCTGCCATTTAAGATCTCTAGCGGGACGAGATAAGGTTGCCCTCTATCTCCGCTGATCTTTCCTCTATGCATATAACCTTTAGCTATAGCTTATAACTATAAGAGAGTGTCCAAACATCAAATGCATTGAAATCATGGACAAAGAATATAAATTGAGTATTTTTGCAGATAACATCCTGCTAACAATCACAAAGCCACTAACCAGCCTCCCTAATATGCTAAATATTTTGGAGAAATTAGGAAACATCTCTGGCTTTAAGGTGAACACATGTAAAAGTAAAGCCCCAAATATATCACTTCCAAAGCAAACAGAAAACATATTATTTCTCAACATCCCTTTCAAATGGTCACAACACCACATGAATACTTGGGCATCTATAATCCCAAACAAACCAATCTAATCTATAGTGCAAATTACCCAAATATCTTTATACATTTATTTAAAGACCTAAATCCCTGGTCTTCCCACAAAATATCCTAGTTAGGCAGATGAACTCCCCAAGCTGATGTATCTCTTCAGAACAATTTCCGACAGCAATCAAAACAAAATATATAGTGAAACTACAAGAAGCAATATTCCGCTTTATTTGGAACAACAAAAAACAAGGGTAAATAGAGCAACTACGATAGCCTCAAAAAATTGAGGTGGTCCAGCAATACTGGAACTGCTAACATACTACAAAATAACCAGACTTGCACAACTGTCTAAATGTTTCACCTAAAAAAAAAAAACCTAGATGGGTAGAATTTGAAAAAGTACTCGGGCTAAGAATTCACAAAACTAATATGAAAATTCTTCCTCAAAGCATTTCACACTCCCTCTTTTTGTGTAAACAAATCAATAAAAGAATGCATTTATTAGAGAGGGGATCTTGGCTCACTCCACTGTGGCTACCCCAATAGGAACCCACAAATGATAAAAGTTCTCAATAATAACCATGAGGGTTAGGGATAAATTCCACAAAGAGAATGGCTTAACTTAAATATAAACATTAACTTAAATATAAACATGGCTTATGTTCTAAGGGACAACACACCAGCCAGGAAAAACCCTTTTGAGAAATGCTGCATCTACAAATCCAATGGAAAGAAAAATATCTCCATTCTATGGGCCTCATTCTATTAGCGGCCGCAGCCGTTGCGGGGCCGCAAGGACCGGCCGCAAGCTATTCGGCTATTCTATTCCCCTCCGGCCGGGGATTCCGGCAGGCTTGCGGCCGGTGCCTTGCTATCTCTTGCGGCCGCTCGCGCCGGAGGAAATCCTTTGATCTTAAACGGACGCAAGTAAATCGGCCGTAAGAAATTCCTATTTGCAATTCAATTGCTCCTGGAACCCTCTCTGCAAGGCTAAAAGCGAGCCGCAGCTTACTTGCAGGAGAGAGGTCCCGCTAGCACCAATTAAGCACATAAAATAGCCCAAATAAAGCCATCCTGCACTTTGCAGAGTCTATAAAGTGATATTCGGTGTTAGCAAAAATAGCACATAATTACCCTATACTCAAATCCGTAAAATATATTTTTTTTAATATCCGTAAAATATCCATGTAAAAAGTCCAGAGGGCTTGGAGCACCTCAGACCCGCCCACGCCGCAGCCGGAAAATAAACAGTTAATTTGAACTTGGGTTTGGGCTGATGTGCAAGCTTGAGAGTGGGTTACTTGTAATCCTCATGTCCCCCAATATGATCCCTAGCATTTACAGAGCTGTACAGTGCAGGCTTGAATTTATTTTTGCGTTTTTAGATTTCTGAGCTTACGGCCGGTTCCAAGATATGCGGCCGGCCGTAAGAGGAGATCCTTGCGGGGCCGTATAATAGAATCGCGAGTTAACAGAACCCCTGCAAGGAATCGCAGCCTTACGGCCGATTTACGTCTGGTAATAGAATGAGGCCCTATATAATTACCTAAACGACCAGGTCAAATTAGTCAAATTACCCTGGGAAAAATAACTGAATATAACCCTTGAAGTGCATTGGGTAAAATGTTTAAAAACACAGCAAGCTCCTTTAAATATAGTTTTAAGAGAGAATTCCTTTAAAACTCTTTTAAGATGGTATGGATTCATCAAGGGCTGTTTACCTCAGTAATGGTGTACAGGCATTTGGAGCAATCGGATTTAAGGTATAAAGGAGCAAGTTCTTTTTCTAAATGTAAGATCTTTTCCTCAGAGGATTTGTGTGCAATTTCAAAGAGGTAATCTACAGTGTTTTCTCTGTGCAAGGATGCCATGGGTTCTGCTGCTCTCTCCATTAGACACTTTCCACAGTAATGTTGTGAATATGTGAAAAGAAAAAAAAAGGAATAGACGTGTTTCAACGTTGCTTTTACAGCTTCTTCAGTTTTCCAAAAACACAATTTTGTGCAGAAATCTGGCATAAAAAAAAACACAAAAGGGTGCCCCAAATTGTCCTCCATATTCCAAATGAGGGAGCAGTAGTGATTTGTATAGTAGCAGAATTATATTTGCTTCCCTTGCTTCTATATCCTTCTTAATACATGCTAATATTTAATTTGCTTTTGCAGCTGCTGCTTGGCATTGAGCACTGTTACCTAGGTGGTTGTCCACAAGTACTCACAAATCCGTTTCAATATCTGATACCCCTAGATTTGCTCCATTAAGATTATAAATGGCCTGCCTATTTCTCCTTCCCAGATGCAGAACTTTACATTTGTTCGTATTAAATCTCATCTGCCATTTAGTCGCCCATTTCTCCAATTTATACAAATCCCTTCGGAGGGAATGTACATAATTTACTGATGTAATTACCTTGCACAACTTAGTGTCATCAGCAAATATGGAGACAATACTTTCTAGTCCTACTTCTAAGTCATTTATTTGTTGTTCAGTTCTTCAGTTGTGTCTGACTCTCTTTGACCATATGGATGCAGCAAGCCAGGCACATCTGTTTGTGTTTCTGATTGTACTCCATATGGTTTTCTTGGCAAAGATACTGGAGTGGGTTGCAAGTTTCTTCTCCAGTATACCATGATTTATCTAACCTCTCTACTATGACCTTACCATCTTGGGTGAGCCTACATGGCTTAGCTTACAGCTACATTGAAGTACACAAGCCCTTCACTATGACAAGGTAACGATCCATTCATTAACACATATGTTATAAAGGAGAGGACCTAATACTGAACCCCAAGGTACCACACTTACCACATTCGTCCAATCTGAGTATGTTCCATTTATCATAACCCTTTGCTTCCTGTCTTTTAGCCAGATCTCAATCCATGTGCATATATTTACTGCAATTCCTGTATGTCTTAGTTTGCACAATAGTCTTCCATGTGGCACTGTGTCAAAAGCCTTTTGCAAAATCCAAAAAGACTACATCCACTAAGTTCCCTCATAAATCTGCGTGTACTCCTACTTATAATCTTGTTCAAATAGACATATTATTGTATACTATCCCTTATAGTATACAAAAATAAGTCTGTTTGAACAAGATTATATGCCTGATGTTCTAGAGGAGGACTCTTCCAAGCAATAAACTCACTCCTCCTTCTCCTCCTTTACATTGCCACCATCACCACTTCTAAAACCTTCAGAAGTGAGGCTTACAGGTCTATAGTTTGGATTTGCTCTTGCTTCCTTCTTAAATGTAGGTATCATATCTGCTTTTCTCGAGTCATCTGGTAGCGACCCTGTGGTGAGTGAGTCTTGAAAAATTAGTTATAATGGTTTGGCTATTACAGATTCCAGTTCCCTCAGTACCCTTGGATGTATTCCATCAGGACCTGGGGCTTTAATAACATGTATTTCTTCTAACCTCTTTTGGATTTCTTCCTACATAAACCAATTATTTAGTGAAGGTAGGGTAGCCCCATTTTGTTGCAGACCTTATTAATCTCAGCCTCCATTTTCATGGTCACTATTTATCAGACGACTTGTTTCACATTGAAATGTTCATATAACTACTTTACTGGCCTTCTTCCCAATAATATACAGTGGACCCTCGGTACTCAGCGTTAATCCATTTTAGACGGCATGATGAGTATTAAACGAACTTTATCAATAAGGATCAATGTAAATTGAAATAATCTTTTTTAAACCCCAGAAAATTCACATTTTAGTTTGAACTGATGGTGTTATTTTTTTAATACAAAATCTTAAAACCAAACAGACATAAATAAAAACAATAATTAGAAAAAATTAAATAGTATTTAACTTCACTTTACCTGTACTGAGAGGACTTGAGGGCCCAATGAAATGGTGGTGATGTAGAGGAGGAGAAAGGTTTTTGCTTGGAAGAGAAGTACTCTTCTATTAGAACATCAGGCACTCACACAGGTGACCTTTCTCTTTTCTATCTCTTAAAACCACTGCACCCTGCTGGAAACTCTGATGTAGGGAGTTCCACTAGAAAACAAACAAACTTGCTTCTGCCTTCATTTAAAAATGTTTCTGAAGTGAGACATTGTTTGTTCATTAAACAAGTCCATATTTTGGTTTGCTTGAACTTTGCCAGGGGGATCTGTGCAGTAGGTGCTTTATCCCTTCCCTCCTCTTTACCTGAAGACATGAACTCAGTCACTATCGGTTGCTGCTCCCTCTGAAGTTCCTTCAGCTTCTCAGTGCTGAGCTCTTGTCTGTCCTCCTCCACTAACTCTCCGTTGTATTCATTACTCATCTCTAGGCCCATGGACTTGCCCAGAGACAAAATGTCCTCCACTATTGGCTATGTTCAGACTCCAAGTTCCATGGAGTTACAGCTTCTGGCCACAATTTCCTCCAGACACAATTCATGGTCTTGTAAGAGACCGCACGCAAGGCCTTATCAATCAGAGTAACACAGTGGAGGATATTAAAATGGTCCTTCCAGAACTCTCTCAGTGTCAACTCAGTATCCAAGGTCACCTCAGGGCACCTCTGGAAGAGGGCCTTGAGATACAGTTTCTTAAAGTTTGAGATGTCCTGATCTATGGGCTGGATCAGAGAAGTTAAGTAACGGGGCAAGAACTTAACAGTTATAAAATTAAAGTCCTCCAGCAAGTTGTCCTCCAAGCCTGGAGGGTGAGCAGTAGCATTGTTCATTAATAACATAGTCATCAGAGGCAGCTCTTTTTCCTGCAAATATTTTTTTACAGTCGGGTCAAACATTTTGTTCATCTATTCAATGAAGAACTGCCTGGTCACCCAGGCTATATTAACTTGCTTTTTATCACATTTTCTCTTTTGAAAACTCTGGGGTTATCACTTTGATAGACTAGTAGAGGCTTTATTTTTAAATCCTAGCATTCCCGCACACCAACAGAGTTAGCCTGTTCTTCATCGTCTTGTGTCCTGACAATGTATTCTCTTCTTGAGTGATGTAGGTTCTGTTAGGAATTTTCTACCAAAGTAACCCAGTCTTGTCATAGTTAAAGACTTGTTTGTTGGGGAACAAAAGCCTCAGTCTCTACATAGTCTCTAAACTCCCTATAAGGTTTCAGCAGCTTCTTGGCACAGGCTGTCATGTTCAGGAGGGCCCAATGGACTCTGGGGGACTGTTGGACTATTGGGAACGGCCTGGATTAACATGGACTGGTATTGCCCTGTTGGCAAGAAGTGTTTAAAATTGGCTTCAATATCATGGGAGTTGTTTTGCTGTCAGCCATCCTGTGTGTGAGCCATGTCTTGTCAATATGTGATGTTTAGGTAGTACCCAGCCATGTTTAGTAAAATGTTGCGTTTTCCCAGAGAGTTCACTAACGTATATTCTACTAGGTTTTTCTGGAAATGTGGTATACAGGGTACAAGATGCTGCAAAAAGGGATATTTCAAAGAACCCTATGTCCTACGGGAGCCGTAGGATCATAACACTGGCTGCCTCTCCATGCCTCACCACACTGTGAAAGCCAGTTCTCTTTTTAAAATTCCCAAACCAACCATGACTGGCTTTACATACTTTAAAGCTCTCACCACTTGTTGTAGACTCTTCTTTTACCAGATGGGCATGCAATTGTTTTGCTTTCTCGCATGTTAGTGCCTGGGAAATACTATCACCCACTGACTGTTTTTAATTAATCCAAATGTACAACAATGTCTCCACTTCCTCCAATGTCTATGGCCTTTGCTTAGTCACAGCCTTCACACCTCTAGCCACATCATGAGTGGTATCACTAGCGTACATCAAACACATGATGTAAGCACAAGATAACTTGGTTCTTGTAAGCAAAAGCTGTACTTGGGTCCTTATAAGCATAGACTGCACTTTGGTTCTTGTAAGTACGAGCTACACTTGGGTTCTCGTAAGCACAGGCTACCATTTGGTCCGTATAAGCACAGGCTGCACTTTGGTCCTAATAAGCACAGTCTACACTTTGGTTCTTATAAGCACGGACTGCACTTTGGTCCTTCTTAGACGGGCTGCACTTTGATTCTAATACGCACAGGCTGCACTTTGGTCTTTATAAACGCAGGCTACAATTTAGTTCTTATAATAATAGGCTGCACTTTGGTCCTTGTAAGCACTATACTACACCACACTACACTACACCACAGTACTTTATTAAACTTCCTAGAGAGATAGGATGCGGGGTGGTGCGAGCATGCCGAGTACCGAGCAAGCCAAATAGTGAGAACCACAATAGAATGTAAAAAAGAGATAATAGCCAAGTATGAGGGTGGTAGCCTCATGTCTGACATCGCTTCTGAGTATAAAATGCCTCGAACAACAATCTCTACGAAAAATTTTTCTCATCAAGACTTGTTGAAGGTCAAATTCGACTAATATTGAGGTAGATGAGTAGAGAGGGATCCCTGTGTTAAAAAACAAATTTAGGGTTTGTCTTACTCTCCTTTGCCACTAACTTGTCATTTTCTATTTTAGCCAGTCTAATAGCCCTTTTGCTGCCTTGTTGATTTCCTTTACTCACGTAAAGCAGTCTCTGTCCCCTCTTGTTTGTATAATTTAAATGCCTGTTTTTCACTCTGTATCTTGATCTTTAAATCATTGTTAAGCCACATTGGATGTGATTTAATCCTTCCACTTTTATTTCTGCATAGTATATGGTGATAAGTATGTATATTTAGTATGGATTTGGACGTTGTACATTTATGTTCTGTATTTGTACCTATAAGTTCTCTGTCCCAGTCTATACTTTGTATTGCTGCCCTTAGACCGTTAAAATCTACCCTTTTAAAATAAGAGTTTTTGTTGGCCTCTTATAATGCATTTGATACTTGTTTTTAATTAATACTGTACTATGATTTTATTGAGTTATCTCTGAATGCTCTGCTTCTCGATAACACTGTTTTTTTCCTCCCAGGACCCCGTTTAACTCTCAAAACTGCATCACAGTGTTAAAGATATACATACGTTTCCTGGGTTTCAAATGTTTCTTAAAAAACAGCCACTGATTAGTAGAAAATATGTATTATATTGAAAAGTTGAATGTACTTACATATTTATATGCTGGATACTGCTATCTGGAATTACACACCGCTAGGAAACTTACAGTGGGTACAGGTCTGGGTACAGGTTGTGACTTCCACAGGAAGTGCTGCCAGTCACATGGTTGCTGCGGTCACAGCTTATTTCTCTTTGTCTGTCTTCTTGTGGGAAATGTAAACCCCAACAGCAGTGATGTAGGAGAACAGACAACTGCAGGTGTACTCTCCTGTGAATGTGCTGTACAGACTGGCACGTGTTAGAAAGTACTATTTATTTTCATATGAATCTGACTACAAATCCCAGGCTGTTTTGTTTCAGCCTCTGCTTCATCCTGATTGGCCAAAACAATTTTTGAAATTAATTCTCATTTAGCCTGGGTTTGGAGAGGGTGTTAACCTGTCAGAAATTACAAGATATTAAAGAAAAACTTTGAAAGAAACTTTTTGATATATCTTGTTGATACTTTGTTTATTCTTTCAATAAAAAAAGTTAATTATAAAAAAAAAAGAAATTACAAGATACTTTGCTAGCTTAAAGGTAAGTGTTAAAATGTTTATCTTGGTATTTTTCCATGCAAAAAAAAAAATGTTTGCCTACACTACTGATTCTCCTCTATCAGATGCATTCATAATCCAGCTCACTTAGATATGCCTTTAACAGAGACTGCAGAGGAAAGAGAGAGACAGAGAAAAATGCCATTCTGGGAAAAGAGAGAGCCACAACCATCCCATAATTCCTACACCCAGCATCCAGAGACAAGGTACAGAGTATTTTCATTGTTCCCTTGTTTCTCATAAGGTGGTTATTAATTGTTAAATGTCTAATAAAATCTACATTAATTGTACTTTTTTGGACTGTTTACAGAACATGAGTGAGCGCAAGGAAGACCTGGGCAAGTTGAAGCGCCAGAGCATTTGTCTGCATGTCAAGATGCAGGTGCTGGACCGCTTGGAAAAGGGGAGCGCCAAGTGGACATTGGAGCAGATTTGAAGTTCCCAACCTCTACAATCTGCACCCTACTGAAGAACAAAGAAAAGATCAAGTGTTCAGCAACCGCCAGCACTGCATCTTCAGTGAAGAAGATTACCCGCTCCAGATGCTACGTCCTGGAAGAAATCGAGAAGTGGTTGTCCATCTGGATCAATGACAAATTTGAGCCTAACATGCCACTCAGCCAGGCTATCATAATGGAGAAGGCTAAAAACATGTACGACCATGTTCAGGGCCAAACACCAGATGTGACAGAGAGCTTCTCAGCCAATAGAGGTTGTTTTGACAACTTCAAAAAGAGGGGGGAAAAAACTGTACAACATAAAGATCAATGGAGAAGCAGCAAGCACTGACACCAAAGCTGCTGCAGCCTTTACAGCCACTTTGAATGACATTGTGAAAAGAGGCAATTACCCTGAACTGTTGTTCAAAGTTGACAAGTCCAGCTACTTCTGGAAGTGAATGTCAAGCTGCAAGTTCATATCACGGGAGCAGAAAAGAGCATCAGAGTTCAAAATAGCCAAAGACCGGCTAACCCTTCTTTTGGGTGCGAACGCCAGGGGTGACTTTAAGATCAAACCTTTGCTAGTCTACCACTCAAAAACACATTAAGCAATGAAGGGCATACCAAAATCATATTTGCCTGTTATTTTGCAATTCAACAGGATTGCCTGTATCACCATGAACATCTTTAAGAATTGGTTCAGTGAGCATTTCTGTCCGTCAGTGCAGTGCTATTGCAGGTGCAAAGGACTTGAGGCCAAAGCACTCCTGTTAATGGACAATGCTCCATTGCTGCATCCCAGTGGAAGTAGTGTTCCTGCCACCCAACAATATTTCATTCATCCAGCCTATGGATCAGGGGGTCATTGCAGCCTTCAAGGTCTACTATCTTCGCCACACATTCCGCCAGCTCATTGACCAAACAGACAGCAAGACATGCAATCCATGATGAATTTCTGGAAGAAGTACACTATCCTGCAGGCCGTCATTAACATTGATTTGTATCTATTTCAACATTTGATATTATATAAATATTATTTGTGATGACTAAGTCCAAGATAGCCTCATTTCTAGTAGGTTCTTGTACAACCTGGGCCAGATAATGATCTCTGAGTCTACTCAAGAACCGTCTCCCTTAGCAATACTGCTGGTCTCATTCATCCAGTTTTTTTCAGGGTAGTTCAGGGTAGTTAAAATCCCCCATTAATAAAACGTGACCATGCTTAGCTGCATTTCTAATCTATAACAAAAATTGCATTTCCTACAATGTAAAGGCATGGAAAGTAACCTATCACATATATAGTTGTGAGCATGCGGGCCGTTGCTAACGCTTGCAGGCTCGTGCAGCGAGCCTGGGGCCCTCGCAAAGTGAGGGCCTCAGTTGCTGGCATGGAGCGCCAAAGGCGCTCCTTGCCAGCAACTGCGGCCCTTGCAAAAAAGTACGAGACACGTTACGACCAATTACAACCTCGCAAAAAACGTCTGCAACCCGCGCACATGAAAAAATGAAAAACACAATAAATACACACAACACATACATAAAAAGCTTACCTACAGCAAGAGGGAGCATCCAGGACCTCAAAAAATGAAGTTACACCTCAATTTAACTCAAAATAAAAGAGTTTAGACACTAAAAAATTCTCTAAGCGACATGGCCGCCGAACAAAACGAAAACGAGGCTACAGAACTCTAAACAAGCAAAACACCACCAGAAACACGCAAAACACCACAAAAGACCTACGGATATTCCGCCACAGCCGCATGCCACACATTAGCCGCCATTTTAGAACAATAACTTATATAATGTGGAAGTACACAGCTACGCTAACGGAATTGCCTCGCGCACGCTATTACACTGCACACATTCATCACGCTTACACAGCAGCTCCACAGCACAAGAGATTGCCAGCTCTTCAACACAATGCTTCCTGCATATATTACTTCAAAATAGATAAAGTTTATTAATTTATTAATGTATTATTTATTTGATTATTATAAACCGAAGGCGCTCCTTGCCAGCAACTGCGGCCCTCGCAAAAAAGTACGAGACACGCTACAACCAATTACGACCTTGCAAATAACTACCGCAACTCACGGACATGGAAAAATGAAAAACACAATAAATACACACAACACATACATAAAAAGCTTACCTACAGGAAGAGAGGGCATCCAGCACCTCAGAAAATGAAGTTACACCTCAATTTAACTCAAAATAAAAGAGTTTAGACACAAGAGATTGCCAGCTCTTCAACACAATGCTTCCTGCATTTATTACTTCAAAATAGGTAAAGTATATTAATTTATTAATGTATTATTTATTTGATTATTATACACCAAACAGCATTATCTCACTTACAATTTCATTGCCGTCATTTTTTGACGGGCAATACTCTAGTTGAAACTATAATTCTGGGTTGCTCATCAAGAAACCAAAAAAATGACAACACCCACTTAAATAGCTGACAATAGCAAAGGAGAGTCTCAAGTTCGTTTTATGGCTCTATCTGGTCTATACACTGAAGTATGTTTGTGCTTCACCCCAGGAGGCCTTCAATACCTTGAACGTCCATTCTTTCATGGAGGGCTGATTAATTGTGTTATCTATTTGGGGAGACTCATTTGAGATATGGTATTGCAAACATTCAAACACAGGGCCCTATTAAATTTGAAGCCCACAGCGGCAAAGCCTGCAGGCTTGAAATTTGGTGGAGTTACAGAGAGATTAAATTAGACATCCAAATACGTAAACCATGCTTCCACATGCTCCATTTGCGGCCGTGAACGTGATTACGGGTTTAGACGGTGTGTGAGCTATACTTGTTGGTGATATGGCATCCTTTGGACAAAAAGTGGTGTAGTTCTGTGCTTCAGAAAATGTTAGGCTGAGTTGGTAATAGGCCCTGAGGAATATCCACAACTGTTGTCCATGAGACACCTGCAAACTGAGATTGCCTGTGTGATTGGTTAGGTCAATAGATGAGATTTAGCATCTCTGTAGATGTAATGAGTCGTATGAATGAGGAAGTCTGATTTGGAGATGCATATAAAGGTATATTTATGAATTTTGTCTTGTTGTTGGAGTGTTTATGATCTGAGTTTTTGGGATGTAGGCACCACTGCTGTATGAAAACTTTGAGTCTGTCTAAGAGCATATGTTTAAGCTCATATGTTTGTTGGGAATAAACTATTATTAAAACAGTATGCTGGTTAAAATAAATAAAAGGGTTTCCCCACATACCTGTGTCTTATACAGGGTTGTGGTGAGCACTGCATGGGGGCTGACATCATGGGAGGGAAAGAAATCAGCCTGACGTCTCAGTGGTCATAAAGGCCAAAGACCCAAGGTTGAATCGCAAGCTTACCTTAACCAAGTTTCTGCTAGCATTCAGCATGTAAAGGGATATACTGTGCTCTGCATTTAAAGACCGGAGACGAGAGATAGATGATTGTCTCTATGTGAGGAAATGACTCTTCTGGGTTTTGAACCCTGGTCCCCAGGCTGCTGAGCCTCTTCCCTACCACTGCGCCAGCCTGCCTTTGCGAATTTCCTTGAGATCTGATAAACCTTGACTCTGCTAGCAATAGTATCAGTGACTAGTCTCTTCAGCTGTGTCTGGTCAGGTGTCTGGTCCTTGGCCTATATAAGGCACTTCCTGTCTATGTACCTTGCCAGATTATTGTGGTTCCTGTTCCCTTCAATAAAGCTTGTTCCTGTTTCACCTACAAGTTGCTGAATTGGATCATTGCTGACCTAGGCTGCTGGTCTCCAAAACCTTGTGATTCCTATATCATTACAGAATAATCTGGCCCTGTCATGGAGAGCGCCGGGTCAGATTCTGCATTGGCCCAGCAGGTTGCTTTTACTGCAAGAACTGTGCAGACCCAGGCACAGACCATTCAAGTGCTGCAGGTCCAGGTAGCTAAACTGCAAAATAAAGTTCAGTCAATGCACAGTGAGTATACCAGCTACAGGGCACGTGATGTTGCAGCTGCTACTGTTACACCTGTACAAGATGACCGTTTGCCCCTACCAGAAAAGTTTGGAGGAGATCGCAAAAGATTTAGGGGTTTCCTAAATCAATGCTGTTTGCACTTCATGATGTTACCTCACCGTTTTCCATCTGAAAGAGAGAAGGTGGGATTTATTTTCTCCCTATTCAAAGATGAAGCCCTGGCTTGGGGCTCCCCTCTTCTGGAACAGGACAGTCCAGTCTTGGGTCATTTAAATGACTTTCTTGAGGCCATGTGCCTAGTTTTTGATGACCCCAATCGATGTGCTACAGCAGAAGCCACTCTCCTTCATTTGCATCAAGGGAGGCGCTCTGTGGCTGAATATGCTGCTGAATTCAGACAGTGGGTTGCTGACACTACCTGGAACCAATCAGCCCAGAAGTTCCACTTCAGAAAAGGTCTCTCAGAAGCTACAAAAGATGAGCTAGCTCGTGTTGATCTCCCTGCTGACTTTGATGCATTTGTGCATTTGGCTATCCGAATTGATCGGAGACTTTCTGAAAGAAGATTGGAAAGACAGGGCTCTTTTAGACCAAGTGCTACTGCTATTTCCTATTCAAGAATTTCTACTCCGACCCCACAAACACCTACAGACTCTGAGCCTGAGGCTATGCAGGTAAATCTAATAAGAGGGCCATTATCCAATGAAGAAAAACAGTGGCGACGCACTCACAATTTATACCTGTATTGTGGTAGTGCAGGGCACTATGCCATCAATTGCCCTAGCAAATCCAAAAGAACAATAGCTATGGCGGCTGAGGGTGCACAGATTTAACACCAATCCCAGATTTCAGATCAGCTGGATTCTGTCACACAACCCTTTTTTTCTCTGGCTCATGGTGAAGAGGGTATGTTGACTCAACATCCTTTTGTGGCGCCTATCAAGTTGCAATGTGGTGATCGTAAAATTTCAACTACAGCTATAATAGATTCTGAAGCAGGCGGAAACTTTATGGACATCAAATTTGCAGCAGGAAATAGAATTCAGTCTATCCCTAATTCTTCACCTGTGTTAATGGAGACAGTAGACGGTTCTCCACTTACGTCAGGCCCGGTTACACATGAGACTGTGCCCTTAAAGTTGATTCTGGAAGTGAATCACCATGAGGCTATATGTTTCCACCTAATTTCCTCAACACAGTTTCCAGTGATTTTGGGGGTACCTTGGCTTGCTCTGCATAACCCACAGATTGATTGGAAGATCAGAACTTTGTCCTTTCCTTCAGAACACTGCTTAATGAATTGTCAACCCTCTAAGGTAACACCTGTTGCCACAACAATTAATGAAATGGTTGCTACAAACTTGACTAAGCTTCCTCTACAATATCAGGATTTTGCAGATGTCTGTGATAAGAAGAATGCTGATCAGCTTCCAACCCACAGGCCTTATGATTGCCCAATAGAGCTGTTACCTGGGGCTGCTATCCCATTTGGCCGTATATATTCCCTTTCTGAGCCTGAATTGAAAGCTCTTCGTGAATACATACAAGAAAATCTTGCCAAAGGCTTTATTCGACCATCTACTTCTCCAGCAGGAGCTCCTATATTCTTTGTAGAAAAGAAAGATGGCAGCCTACGGCCATGCGTTGACTACAGGGACATAAATAACATCACTTTTAAAAACCACTACCCCTTGCCTCTCATTCCTGAACTTTTGGAGAGACTTCGCTCAGCTAAAATATTTACGAAGCTTGATCTTCGGGGAGCATATAATCTGGTTCGCATAAGACCAAATGATGAATGGAAAACAGCTTTTAGAACCAGGTACGGGTATTACAAATATCTAGTAATGCCATTTGGGCTTTGTAATGCCCCTGCAACTTTCCAGCATCTTATCAATGATGTACTACGAGATCTCCTGGATCAGTTTGTTGTGGCATATTTGGATGATATCCTAATATTTTCTGATAATCTTGAAAACCACAGAAAACAGGTCCGTATAGTTCTAGAGCGCCTTCGTACCCACCACCTATACATTAAACTGGAAAAATGTGAGTTTGAACAAACAGAAATTCAATTCCTGGGGTATGTAATAACTCCTAAAGGTTTAAGTATGGACGCAAGTAAAATTAAAGCTGTGCTGGACTGGCCCATCCCCGAGAATGAAAAAGATATTCAGAGATGCGTGGGGTTTGCCAATTTTTACAGGCGATTCATTAAGAATTTCTCTGCCGTTATTACACCGATCACTGAACTTACATGTAAAGGGTCTCCTTTTCAGTGGTCCGATAGGGCTGATACCGCATTCTCCCGATTAAAGACTCTGTTTACATCTGCCCCCGTCCTGGTACATCCTCAGCCAGAATTACGATTTATTGTGGAAGTTGATGCTTCTGATTCAGCTGTTGGTGCTATATTGTCTCAAAGGACTGGACCTAAGATGCTGTTACATCCGTGTGCCTTCTATTCCCGCCAGATGGTGCCAGCAGAAAGAAACTGTGACATAGGGAATAAAGAACTATTGGCTATAAAAGCTGCCTTCACCGAATGGAGACATCTCTTGGAGGGAGCTACCCATCCAATTACTGTCCTCACAGATCACAAAAATCTGGAATGTATTCAATCAGCTAAGAGACTGTCAGCCAGACAAGCACGCTGGTCCCTATTCTTCTCGAGGTTTAATTTTTTGGTTACATACCGTCCTGGCTCCAAGAATGGTAAGGCGGATGCCTTGTCTAGAATAGCTGACCCCCTCCATACTACCGTTACCAAGACCACCATATTGCTAGAAGATATATTTATAGGAGTTACATTTCCTTCTGATCTGATGTCTCGCATTAAAAAGGGCTACGCTGAAGATCCAGTTCTTCGTGATCCTCCTCGTGATCTCCATATGACGATGCTTAATGGGTTTTGGATTTTTCAACAACGTCTGTTTGCTCCGGAGTCAGTGCGACTGGACCTTTTACGTCTCTACCATGACTCAAAACCAGCAGGTCATCCAGGAATCTGAAAGACACAAGAGTTGTCTTTCGCTCATCCCCTGTTGGCTTGCTTCAGCCTCTTCCGATTCCTCATCGTCCCTGGGGATCTATATCCATGGACTTTATTGTGGAACTACCTCCCTCTAAGGAACACACTACCATTCTTGTTGTTGTGGACAGGTTAACTAAGATGGGTAATTTCATACCAGCTCGTGGTCTCCCTTCAGCTAAACAGACGGCTGACCTGGTTATTCTGGAAATATTTCGCTTGCATGGAGTGCCTGATGAAGTCGTTTCTGACAGGGGAGTGCAGTTTACGTCTCGTTTTTGGAAACATTTTTGTTCTAATCTAGGTATTAATGTAAATCTGTCGTCAGCTTTTCATCCACAAAGTAATGGACAGACTGAGCGAACCAACCAGACTTTAGAGCAATATTTGCGGTGTTATATTAGTTACCTGCAGGATGACTGGCTGGATTTTCTACCCACGGCGGAGTTTGCCTATAACAATGCCCAATACTGCTCCACTTCTTTGAGCCCATTTTTTGCCAACTATGGTTACCATCCAACCTTTCTAGTGAGTCTCCCAATTACTACTTCCATTCCTGCAGTCACTGATCGGCTAACCACCTTACGAGATTCCCAAGACCGGTTGAAGGAGACTCTTTCGGAAGGCTCAGGAATGTTACAAGAGAGCTGCTGATAGGCATAGAACGGAGGCCCCAGTTTATCAGGTTGGCGACAAGGTTTGGCTGTCAACAAGGAATCTTAAGCTTAGGGTTCCTTCTCGTAAATTGGGTCAGAGGTTCATGGGACCTTTTGAGATCATCACTCAGATCAATGCTGTCCCTTTTCGTTTGCAACTTCCAGATTCCATGAGAATACATCCGGTGTTTCACGTTGCACTGCTGAAACCTTTCCATGACAACACTTTCCCTGACCGAGCCCTGCCTGCCCCACCTCCGGTCCTCGGGGATGGTGAGGACTCCAGGATCTTCTGCAACAAGCTTCAGTATCTGGTTCGTTGGAAAGGCTATGGTGAGGAGGATAGTTCGTGGGAACCAGTGGACAATATTCACGCTCCTGACCTTCTTCGGTCTTTTCATGTGCAGTACCCTGTTAAACCGGGTAATAGGGCATCCAGAGGCTGCACCTATAGAGGCGGGGGTAATGTGAGGAATTGACTCTTCTGGGTTTTGAACCCTGGTCCCCAGGCTGCTGAACCTCTTCCCTACCACTGCGCCAGCCTGCCTCTGTGAATTTCCTTGAGATCTGATAAACTTTGACTCTGCTAGCAATAGTATCAGTGACTAGTCTCTTCAGCTGTGTCTGGTCAGGTGTTTGGTCCTTGGCCTATATAAGGCACTTCCTGTCTATATACCTTGCCAGATTATTGTGGTTCCTGTTACCTTCAATAAAGCTTGTTCCTGTTTCACCTACAAGTTGCTGAATCGGATCATTGCTGACCTAGGCTGCTGGTCTCCAAAACCTTGTGATTCCTATATCATTACACTCTACTTCATTGTAGACCTCTCTCATAAGTATGGAAGTTTATTCTACTATAACTACCACAGATCATTCATCGCCAAAGCAGCTGCATCAGTCTTGCAATTTAGTTATAACTTGGATTAGTCGATTTTGTACTGAGAAATTGTTTTCTTGCACTTCACTGGGATCAAGGCTATACTGCTTATCACCTTTGTATGATTCTAGCTTCTGCTGTAACCCCATCATACCTCAGCCTGGTCCATCTCACATACCTCTGTTGTCAGCTATCTCCACTATTCCACTTTCTTGCCCTCAAAAGGATTGACTATGTATTATCTGGGGCATCGCTGATCTGTAATAATTTTAATACGAAGGTGCTGTACATTCAGTGAATGCAGACTCCTATACATATGCATATGCCACAAAGCCCTTTTGCCATCGGTATGCGTCAGGTAATACATCCTTCCTGACTAGAATCAGTCATCCTACCACTCGTCACTATGGCATTTACATGGTATCCAGTAATCAGGGCAGTATTATTTTGATAATTGACTTACTTTCAGCTCTAAGAGCCTCCCCAAAATATTTCACCACTTTGGAGAAGTTTATGTTGAATCTTGTTCAAAGTGAAAAGGTGTCCCGTCTTCATTCGTGATTTTGTCTCTACATGTATCTACATTAAAAGCTCTCATAAAACCTCATCTAAAATCCATTATCTAGAGGTCTTTAAAATCCTGAATCAAAATCAAAAATTCCTAAGACAAGAACTGAGGGTACTCCTGAAAGCTTTTAAACCTCATAGCTGCCCAAAATTGTCCTCCATATTTCCAATGAGGGCGTACTAGGGATTTGTATAATGGCAGAATTATATTAGCTTCCCCTGGCTTCTATACCCTTCTTAATACATGATAATATTTTATTTGCCTTTGCAGCTGCTGCTTGGCATTGAGCACTGTTACCTAGATCGTTGTCCACAAGCACTCCCAAATCCCTTTCATTATCTGATACCCCTAGATTTACTCCATTAATATTATAAATTGCATTTCTTTTTTTCCTTCCCAAATGCATAACTTTACATTTATTCATATTAAATCTCATCAGCCATTTAGTAGCCCATTTCTCTAATTTATGCAAATCCCTTTAAGAGGGAAAGTACATCATTTTCTGATTTAGTTACCTTGCACATCTTTGTGTTATCAACAACAATGGAGACAATACTTTCCAGTGCTACTTATAAGTCATGAATAACTATGTTAAAATAAATGAGCCTGATCCTCAGTCCTAGCTCCGCCTCCCCCCCCCTCTCCCATCTCCCACTTCCTACTACTACTAGCCTGTAAGTGAGGTTGCAAACTAATTTGCTATTTAATTGGCGTTTTCGGGGAATTATGAAAATGGCTAAGTGAGTCGTGGTGGCCGTAAAGCCGTAACATTCTTTCAAGCACGTAAATTGGAAACACATTTTCGGGCTTGGGGAAAATTAACAATTTCCCAAGCCCAATGGTTTCAACCCTGTAAATGCAAACAGTAGCACAGAGAAGGGAGAGGGGGGAGAGGGTGGAAAGAGACACAGGGGAGGGAGTGGGGTGGAAAGAGACATTCAGGAGGGAGTGGGGAAGAAAGGGATCTAGCGTGTTTCATACACGCCAGGCTGGTCCGGAGTGAGAAGTGCTGTACACCCCTCCCACTGGTCTGTCACAGGCTCTGTCCTCTTAAGGTGGATTACTACAGTTACCAGCATATATATATATATATATATCCACAATGATATACAAGCAGAAAGAGTGTTATACAGACCTGGGTGTGGGGGGTAGGAGATCAGAATGGGGAACCTGGGGGGGGGGGGTAGGAGATCAGAATGGTGGACCTGGGGGGGTGGGGAGGTAGGAGATCAGAATGGGGGACATGGGGTGGGGGGTAGGAGATCATTTTAGCCTGGCGTCTATGAAACATGCTAGATCTGGGGAAAGAGACACAGGGATGACAGGGGGGGGGGGGAAGAGACACAGGGGAGGGAGATAAGGGCAAGTCGCTCATCGCGAGGCCAGCAAGTTAGAGGGGGGAGAACCTTGCATTGTGTGGCAAACAGCGTTACCAGGCTTCAAATTTTATTGCCGTCATTTTTGACTGGCAAGTCGCTAGTAAATAGATATTTAAACATAATTACTGTGGACAAAGCTGATAAATAAAGATTTTTAAACAATGTTGATATAAATCAGCAATCAATCTGCTTTGTGGGTGTTGTTATATTGAACTAGCAGAAGGCAAACAGAAAATCCAGTTAAGTATTTGCTCACTGACTCAAGGAAAATAATAACGTCAAACAGACCATGACATTTCCTAATTGAGGTCTGACCTTTAATGTCACTGTTTACTGTCCACTGTAGTCCTAGTCTTTCTGTAATGCATTTAAAAGAAAACATTTTATATATTAAAAATGTTTTTGGATCACAATTTGAATACAATAGTAAATTAATCTTACCAGTGAATTGAGGGAAATTGTAAACAAGGACTCACAAGGAGCCTGCTAATATTATTTTCTTATCCGATCTATATTATGTTGAATGGGAATACAAACACTATTTGTGCTATTCAGACATCCAAAAAGGTCATTGACCCTCTGTTTCCTATAACACATTAGGACAAATCTCATTGTATTTCACTTCAATGCTATTCTTATACACAATAGACCATTTATTTTTACATACAAAAAGTATTTTAGTGTTAAAATAATGATCTTTTAAATACTCTCTGCTATGACCTCTTGGATGAACCTACATGGTATAGCTCACAGCTTCATTGAAGTACACAAGCCCCTTCACCACGACAAAGTAGCCATCTAGAAGGGGTTTACATCTATAGGTAATACAATGACTTTATCAACAGAATACTATTAAAAATTACTAAGGTTGGACTTATATTTCTTCCTAATTGGGTATTTACTATCGATAATTGCTAATTCCATCAAGGTGCTAAAATTAAGATTTACTCTGAAAATACTTTTATGTTCATGACTTACATAACTGCTAAGGTTGTTGATATGTTGCATATTCTACAAACATGTAGAGTTTTTGCTAATCTAAAGTGGCCCTTTAAAGGAAAACTGTAGTCCCGTCTACTCCCACGTCTGCTTTTTTGAGGGATGTACTAGAAAGAATGACACTAAATGGCCATTGAAATGCTTTGGTTCATTCTGAATAGCCATAGAAAATCACTGAAAGTACCGGATGGCCATTAAAATGTTTTGGATCCATAGGACATCATTGAAACATTCTTGGAACTGTCTCCTAATAAAAATAATAGCCAAAGGTGAAAGAAAAATGTTTTGATTTCCAGATCAAAAAATACACTATGGTCTTTAGGGAACACTTCCTACACAGTGTAACGCTGCAGGTTCTAGGGATCATCTCTAAATATGTGAACCAATTAAAACAAAGGTGAGGGAAGAGACTTAAATGCAGACCTTTAAGAACCAGTCAAAAAGATGGGGAGGTCCAATATGTCCATAATGTCCAGAGCTTGTTTACAACC
This sequence comes from Discoglossus pictus, assembly GCA_027410445.1. Lineage (NCBI taxonomy): Eukaryota > Metazoa > Chordata > Amphibia > Anura > Alytidae > Discoglossus > Discoglossus pictus. The sequence goes on along the minus strand of CM050170.1, from coordinate 116,091,949 downwards.
CACCAAAATATTCCCCATACAAATTACTTATCACTCCAAATTATAACAAGAAATACTCAAATGGAAGAGAAGAAGACCAAATGGGTGTAGCAGGGGAAGCCCATGAGCCATGATATCACAGCCACTCCAAATCAATCATCTTCAATCCTGCAGGGCCTTAACAATTTCAACTATTCCGAATGGCCATGGAAATGTATTGAGCAGATAGAAAGTGCCATAGGGGAAAAGTGGATAACCCACTGATTCTCTCAGGGACACCGAGTATGTGCCATAAACTTCCCCATATGTCCTGATGCCACCAGCCCTCTGAATCGGTCATCTTTCTTTCCTCAATAACATAACATTTAGTACTATTCCAAATTACCATGAAAATCAAGTGAACCTACACAAAGCACAATTAAAAAAGAGAAGGAGCCCCATTTATGCTCTCACATAAGCTGAGGTGGGCCATAAGACACCCCATACATCCTAATGAAACCACCATTCCAATGCAATGGCATTTTTTCTAAAAGACTACAATATTCACTACTATTTTGAATGTACAAAGAAATTAATTGAGCAGATACAAAGTGTCACAAAGAATAGTGGGAGCCCCACTAATACTCTCTGAGATACACTAAGGGTGTTCCATGTTGTCACCAATGGCTTTTATTTTAGCAGTGGTGTTATGTTTAGTGTTATTCTGAATGTCTATAGAAATGCATTGATTATATACAAAGTGACGTAAAGAAAATATCTGGTCTTATAAATACATTGATTCATTGGGAGATCCTTTGACACTTTCACAAACACCCCATGTGTCCTGATGCCATCACCCAAAAGCAATGGCTATTTCCAAATGGCCATGTAAATGCATAAAGTAGATAAAGTACTTAAAAAAAAAAAAGAAAGAGAATTCTACTAATGCTCTCACACCCCATGCCCTGATGCTTCCACCACTCCAAATCAATAGCTTTTCTTCCTTCAAGGCTATGACATTTACTGTTATACAGGTTCACTTTTGTTCGTGTTGTTCAGTCATTCAATTGTGCCTAACTCTTGTTGACCCTATGGACAGCAGTACACCAGGCAGCACTGCCACTCTTAGCTCCCTCAAGTGCATGTACATTGCTTCAATGATCTCACCTATCCATCTCCACGTCTGGCCTCGCTTTTCTTGAATGCCTTAAAACTTTCCCAGCATCAGAGTCTTCTCTAAGGAATCCTGTCTTCTCATGATATGAACAAAATATTTGAGTTTTAGCCTCATGATCAAACTTTTGTATTGGCTAGATCTCTGTGGTATTGATTGGATATTCTTGAAATCCAATGGACTCTGAGCAGTTCTCTCAAGTGTTTTATGACACAAGTACAGTGAGTCTGTGAGCATTAGTGGAACTCCCACTTGTCATGATTTTGGGGCCAGGATGGGACCCCCTGCCCCCCACAAATAATTATGTTATTTGGGACTCTATCACATCTGGTTGCTAATATCAAAGGCAATCAAGATGGACATGGCATGTGGTCTAAGGACTGTGACAGGTGTTTTTCTATTTATGTATAATGTTTAAAAAATGTATGTTGTAAGCCATGCTGGATACACTGTATTCCATCCTAGGCGTTTTCCTCCCCCAATAGAGCATATAAGCAAATAACTAGTGTAAAACCAGATACAGCAACTTGGCAGGCATCTGGCCTCTGACCTGGAGGTTGGAATGCCCTCAACCCTCCTTGCAGGTCTCAGGATGAACACAGGTCTGGAATATTGTTGACCTCGGCAGATGACCCCAGCTCTTGTGTATCTGGCGATGGGAGGGGGGGTTATTGCTGGTGATAGGGCGAAGAGGTCACACTAGGAATTCAGACCACCTCTAACAGGGAGGAAAAGGGGTATGGGTGTGATCTTTCTGTGTTTGAAATATCTGTGATAATAATAAACTGGTCAGGCTGCTGTATGCACTAAGAAATAGTGTGATGTGATTTCTCTGTTTCTCCATAACTGATGTCCTGATCTGAATTGCTGGGTGCTGAGATGAATATAAGGCACAACCTGCTCCTATAAGCTACAGTAGGAGAATTAGGGGTGTACTGAGCCCCTCGTCTCTTGGGCGTGACATCACTCTTTTCCTAATTGTCTTTATATGGTCTAAATTTATTTCTATGGTCATTTGGGACAGTAGTAAATATTATATGGAATAAAGGATTATTGTTTTGGACTAGCTGTGGCATCAGAAACACAGGGATGTTATGACAAGCTCTTCCTGTCCGTTAGAGCTTTAGTTGGGCTCCTATTCTTTTCTTTGTGGCACTTTTTATTTGCTTGATGCTATGGTCTTGCAGAAGAGTATTAAATGTTAAGGCTCTGGGAAGAGAAAGGTGTTGCACTGGGAGGATAAAGTAATGTGGCTGAAAATATTAGTAAAGCACCTACTATTTTCCCCATGGAGGAGTTATGTCTGCTCAATGCATTTCTATGGCCTTTCAGAGTAGTAGTTAACGTGATGTCCCAACATGCAAAAGGGTGATTTTCTTTTGAACGCCCTCAGTGTGTCTGGGACCATAAGTGGGGCTCCCATTCTTTTCTTTGTGGCACATTGTTCAGTGCATTTCTATGGCTATTAAAATGGTAGTAAATGTCTTGGTTAATGGTGGATCAAGACACTTTGGATGTTATATGACACATGATAAGTGTGCTTTACGGCAATAGTAAGGCTCCCACTCTTTGCTTTGTGGCAATGCATTTCTTTGGCTATTCTAAATAAAAATGCATTTCACACATCAGCTTAAAGAAGAGCCATTGCATTGTTTTAGTGATGGCATCAGGAGATATCACTGAATTTCTATGGTCATATGGAATAACAGTGGATGCTTGTTGTTAAGATGTTTAGTTGTGTCCAACTTTCCGAGACCCAATGGACCGCAGCACTTCAGGCACATCTTGTGCTATGACCTGTCCATCTTGGGTGACCATACGTGATATAGCTGACAGCTTCATTGAAGTACACAAACCCCTTCATCACAACAAGGCATCTATCCAGAGTGGGCTACACCTATGCTAAAACAAAAACCATTGGACTGGCTTGGTGATGGCATCAAGGCACGTGGGATATTTTATCTTAGTGTGCCTGAGACCATTAGTGAGACACCAACTCTATTATTCATGGAATTTTGTATCTGCTCAATGGTCTATGGCCATTTGGATTAGTATTAAATGTTGCTGGCAATAGAAAGAAAAGTAAATGTTTGAAAGTTTTGGTGATATCAGGGCCCACGGGGTATTTTATAGCATACACCCGGTGTATTGAGAGTATTAGTTGGGCTTCCACTGTTTCCTAACTGTGCATTGTTCCTGCTCAGTTAATTTCTATGACTGTTTGGAATAGCAGTGAATATTATGGGATTTCAGAAAAGAAAAGTATTGGATTAATGCTGGCATCATTAGGTGTAATATAGCAATCCCTCAATGTGCCCGAGAGTATTAGTGAGGCTCCCACTCTTTTCTGAATGGCATATGATCAATATATTTCTATGGATACTCAGAATAACAATGAATGTAACACCTCTGCTAAAAGAAAAGCCATAGCGTTGGTGGGACTCCTGCTATTCTCTGTGGCACTTTGTTTCTTCTCAATTCATTTGTATAGATATTTAAAATAGTAATGAATATTGTAGTCTTTTGGTTCAATGGATATCCGTGGCCATTCAGAATAGTACTAAATGTTATGGTCCTGTGGAACTTGCTTTCGAGTATTGGTGGCCTTGGAATGCCGGTAGTCTGTTGAATATCCTCAGTGTGCCGGGGAGTATTAGTGAGACCCCAGTCTTATCATTGTGACATTTGGCATTTATTGAATGCATTTCTATGCCCATCTTACACCCATGAGGACAAAAAATAGGCAGTAGAGTACAGTGGATGGGGTTATGCTTTTGGACCTTCAGGGAGACCTTCTCCTATCCCATGAGGAGCATTTGATCACGTTTATTCAATTTGAATATATTTCTGTTATAATTTGTAGTGACGTCATTTAAATGGAGGAGGTTTGGGAAAAGCTTGTAAATAATTTAGGCCATTTTGCCAAAAAGGGTTTTGGACTGCCTTCCTCCCCAATTTTTTTTGACCAGAATACGTATTTAAATGTCTGCATCTAACCTCAACTATCACATTGTGTTTATTTCATTTTAATGGGTTTGCATGTTTAGACACTATTCCTAAAAACTGCATTGTTATAGAAGGCGTTATCTAAGCACCATAGCCAAATGCGCTTATTGCAGGCCTGCATGACTTTGAAAAAGGCTTACCCACGATGAGCGCCAAAGGCAGTAGACCTTCAGCGCTCATCGCAAGTCCTGCAAGACTTTGAAAAAGGCTTGACATGAGCGCCAAAGGTACTCATTGCAAGACGCACAAGTTAGAGAGGGGAGAGCCTTGCATTGTGTGGCAAACAGCATTGCCAGCCTTCAAATGTTATTGCCATCATTTTTGACGGGCAAGTCGCTAGTCAACTATAATAATTGTGGTATGTGTGTAACGCTCCATGAGAGCACACACACACATATGTACAATTATTAAAGTCCGTACAGAGATGCGCGCATGCACAGCTCTGTAAGGATGCTGCGTGCGCACTCATGCGCAGCTCATCAACGGTATGGGAATGGGGGGGAGACTCTGGGGCGGGGGGGGGGGGAGCCCTAAAGGGTGGGCAGTGGAAGAGACACTGGGGGGGGGGGGGACACTGAAGAGGGGATAGGAAGGGGGAGAGACACAGAGGAGTGGAGAGAAAGGGGGGAGGGACACTGAAGTTGGGAGAGGAAGGGGGGCGAGACAATGAGGAGGGGAAAGGAAGGAGGGGAGAGACACTGGGGAGGGGAGAGGAAAGGGGGAAAGACTGGTGAGGGGAGAGGAATGGGCGAAAGAGACACTGGGGAGGGGAGAGGAAGGGAGCAGAGACACTGGAGAGGGGAGAGGAAGGGGAGGGAGACACTGGGGAAGGGAGAGAAATGGGGGAGAGACACAGGGGAGGGAAGGGGGGAAGACACAGGGGATGGAAAAGGGGGAAAGAAACACAGGAGGGGAGGAAAGGGGGAAGAGATAGAGGGAGGGCAGTGGGAGAGGGTTGTAGAGAGACATAGGGGAGAGCAGTGGGAGAGAGAAACAGGGGAGGGGGAGAGACAGGGTAGACAGAAGAAAGAGGGGAGAGAGAAGAAAGAAGGGGAGGGGGGAAGAGAGAACAAGGAGGGAGAGGGTGCACAGAGAGAGAGGGGGAGAGGGCGGAGAGGGTAAGAGAGAGAGAGAAGGAGCAGAGAGAGAGACAAAGCAGATCATATATCATACATTCATTTTGACTGGCAATTTACTAGTAAATAATAAAACAATGAAAAAATGAAAAATTATTAATACTTTTTTTTTTATAACTCTGTGTCCGCAGCTTGGATTTTAATTCCTTTACAAAGTTGAGAATTTGTTGGAAAAGTAAATGGTTTAGAAAAAACATCTGCCACGATATGAATGATGTTTTTCTACGATTGCAACAATTAAGTGTGAAATCCAAGAATTACACCAGGGATAATAATTATGGGCTTTGGCACACACGGGTCTTTTTGTCCCAGTGTGGATACTTTTATAATTGACAGGTTAATGGACACTGGCTTCTTGCCTTTTTCTCAGCTCATAAAACAACCCGTTGGCGCGGATCTTCCAGGTTGGCGGTGGAAGTTCCCACAATCTCTCACAGGCTGTGTCAAAGCTGTCATTTTGTTTGAGTAACATTACAATACAACTCAGACCTCCACGTCTAAGTCCTGTTTAAGAAATATTTAGCAAAACAATACAGAATTACCAGTGCACTCAACGAGGCATTTACTCAATTTAACGGACAAATGTAATGAGGAGTTAGTTGCTTTAATTATGCATTGAACATCAATAAAATCCCTGTTTAATGATCTATAACAGTAATATTTAATATTAAATTAACTTTCAAAGACTCAAGCTGAACGGATGGTGTCCACCCATTGCTTTAATATAACCATGTGCATTGAAATTTAGCGATGTCTGCTAGAGAAAGCCACATCCGCCCATTGAACTTAGAGCAGGCCGATACCAAAATTTGCGAAATCTGATCTTTGATAACAAGTTTAATATTGAATATTGCTTTTAATTTACTGAATATTATTTTTTATTAATGCTCAATGTCTAAATAAAACATCATACTCCTGTTCTTAGGGGATTACAGTGCTCCTTGAACAAGGTGCTCATTTTAAAACTACACTTGATAATGGGCAGCGTGTATTTACATAGGAAAAATGTGTCTGTTTCCAACAATAGTGTCAGGGCTATACAGGGGAAACCCTTCAGAGGCAAAGTACCAGAGGATGGCAAGTCCAAGGTAACAAGTCCAAATAATGGCCAGGCAAGAAAAAAATCAGGGCAGAAATCCAATGAGTAACAATACAGGTCTGACTGATCCCATCTCTGGAACACATAGCTGTAGCTGCTGTATCATAAACCATGTTTGCCAAGCCATGACATTGAACCCAGGTGTGGACCCTGACACTGCCCCCTCCCTGAGGGTCAGCCTTCAGACAGCCTCTGACCAGCTCAGATGGGTGAAGACGATGAAAATTATTGATTAACTCAGGGGCACCGATCTCAGAGATCGATCTAAGAAACTTGTATCCATGTGTGTTCTTCAGGTCCAAAACCTCTACAGGCAATCAGATATTGAAGAGAAAACCTCTAGAAACAAGAATCTAGGATAGCAGACATTTAAAATTCTTCATGGCCATTCACAAAAAACAGTTGAGGAGAGGACTGAGTGATGGAATTTAGGTTCTGTGTGTACGGTTTGGGGAAGGTCACATGGAATAACGGATATATCTAAGAAATGGATCTACCAGCTCAGCAGCAGAGGATAGTTTAGGAAGTGACACAAAATGAACTTGCAGAGAGAACCAATATACTACTACCCATATTAAGGTCATTCATCTGGATGGAGGGAGGTCAGTAATAAAGTCCATAGTGATGGGAGTCCATGAACGAGCTGGAAAGTCAAATGGTTAGAGCAACCCGAATGAAAGACACTTGTTGGTCTTGGATCTGGCACTGGTGTTAAAAAGCTGCTACACAGTTCTTGACAACAGTAGAAACCCTATGCCACCAAAAATAAAGGAATGAAAGGGCCAGAGGTTTGGGGACACCTGAATGACCAGGTCAGCAGGAGGTGTGATATAGGTCTAGGACTTTTTGAATGAATCCCTTGACTTGGTTCTCCTGTACATACTCTGACATGGCTTTGGACTCAACCTAGGACAATGGATAGATTCTACCTCATGGTGGCATAGTTTATTTTTTTGAATTTTTTTTTTTTAGAGAGCAGTAATATGGACGATTAGACAGCAGGATATCAGCTTCGGCTTTGCTGAATACATAAAAATAAAACTCTAGTACTGTGGTGGCAAATTAGGATTGATGAGACTCTGCAGGAGGGTTGTCAAGATGGACCTTAAAAACAGCCTTGGTTATGCAAGTCTCTACGCATCTCAGGCTACAATATGATATCTAGATTTCCTGCCAATTTAAGGAGCCAAGCATACCCCAAAATTACTGGAATGGATAGAAGAACCAGCTGAATGCATTTTTTGTGGATAGGGCTCACTATATACAACTCTCAAGTTTAACCTTCCCAGAGCCAAAAGTAGATCCATCGATGGATTGAAGTGTTAAGGCTCGCCGTTTGGCACAGAATGATTTTGGGCAAATTAAGTCGATAAACTTTCCCACAGAGCCAGAATCAAATAGATTGAGTCACAATTTGTTGAGGCAACTGGTACCAGGAGTCAAATTGTGGCCGATGGAGGGACTAATGAGGATCCGTCTAGCAATCGCTCACTAACTACTAGATGTGGCTTTTTCCCAGCCGAGTAGAACAGGTTCTGAAGAAATTTAATTTGGATCTACAATAAAGATACAGGCCTTCAGAACGTCTTCTACTTTGCTGTACCTCAGAGAGATGAGTGGAGCTGATTTGCATAGGTTTCTTAGTAGGTAAGGGCATAGTAGCAGAAGAATTTTGTAACTGGGATGTTAATTTGAAGGTTGAGACTTTGGACCAAGTAGCTGCTACATACTGTCAGCGCTGTCTTGATTGGCCCAAAGACTTTGGAAAGGGAACCAGCAGGAACTGAGGGGAACTAATACCCCGGAATATCTAGCTATTATTATGGCTCACCAACCTATCCAAAATAGACTATAACACTGTGGGTCTATAATCTGTCTATATTTAATAGTTTGATGTGTTATACCGCTTCTCTGCCTGTGATCATACCCCTTTGTGTGCGATTTATATTGCGGTGTCCTATTATTTCCACGGTGCTGAACGGTACCCTTGTAAAGGTGCCCGCATCAGGCCCTCCCAAGATAACCCCTATCCACATAGAACCAGACTGTGCTGGCTGTTACCTGTTGATCCTATTGTTCTGTGTGAGACAGCATATGAGGGGAGTTTGTATTAACAGGCGCCAGTCTGGTTACCTGAGCAGTTTGTATATCACGGCGTTCTAAAACTAATCGCTGATTGGCTGAAAAGGCTAGATGTTCAGTCAATGAGAACATGGCTGATGTAGGCCATCTGCCCATGGACTCACTTACTAGGACAGGTGGCGATTCAAATCCGATATCGCCTGCTACCTCCTGCTTGGCTCCTATCTGCGCATTCAGCAAATGTAGGCTCTCTCCCCATTGGTTGTTCCATGACCAGGCGAGACAATCGAAGCAGAGTTACGTTTAATGTTTAAGGAAAGCCGTTGTGTTGTATCCTTTGTAAACTCAGAGAATCCCCGAATTAAGTGTGCTCTTTTAGGGAACAGTCATAGTGTTCTCTGCTTTATTTAGCGGTTCTGAGCCATTTGTTATTTTGATCCTGATCTGACTGTTGGACACCAAGAAGCCCATTCACTTCACGATCTGGATGAATGAAAGGCATGAGTTCTGGAGCTGATCAGACCCACTTCCCTGGGTTGTGACAAATACAGGTTACTTCGGTGATTTGTATTATACTAGAAATGATGAGCTGAAGGTTGTTCAAGCACTATTACCCTCTCATATGCCTGTATGTATGTGGGGTTTCCTAAAACAAAATGTGTCATTAATCTGGGTTTTTGTTTTTTTGTTTTTTTTTACTGCGCCTTTAATCATTTTTTGTCTCTGTACGGTTTTTGTTCTGAATGGAAATGGAGGTAAACACAGAAAATACGAAAGTCTGGTTAAATAATGCTTCATATAAATAATGCTTCATTTTTTCCAAAAACCTCAACTTTGTAAGATATGTTACAAACTAACTTAATCTTAAGTCTAATTGTGTATAGACATTTTCCATATTGCCTTGAGTACTTCCATACAGTCTGGAGCCAAAGAGCAATTCATATCCACTGTACAGGGGAAGGAAGATTGGAGGAGGGAGAGGAGAAGATTTGTAAAATAATTGGCTTTTTCAGAATTTGACACCTATCTACTTTCCCATGTACAAGCCGGCAATTTGCTATAAATGGCAATTCCTGTTCTGCAAAAATATAACCAAAATAGAATCATGAATGCCCTCAGGGTCCAGCAGAGGCAACAGAACTTTCATTTTATTGCCCTGTCATTTTTGACAGGCAAGTTGCTAGTATCTATATAATCATTAGCACAGAACAGAAGCATTGTTGCTAAATACATGGAAATCAGTAATGTTGCTCTTGTAAGTCTCACAAAGTGGTAAATACCAGATTAAATCCATGTATAATTTATGAATTAATGTGCAGTAACAGTGGCTAATAGTTTAGAGACTAATAACATATAATCTTGAGGTTTTGGTGTTGTGTTAGTAAAATTGTGCCAATGGTTTACACCCATCATTAGTATTCAGAGGCAAGGAAGGTCCCCTTCGTCATAGGAGAAAATTAAATGATCATTAGTGCACTGACCTGGAATGGGTTGGGTCTGGATGGATTCCATAAACATTGTATTTTTATGTACAAATACAAAACAATTGTAGCATTGATGACTTGTGAAAAAAATAAAAATGTCAGCCTACACCCAACACAGATTTAAAACCACCTCAGGCTCATGTACAAATCAATATTTATTTACAGCTTTTTGTGTTTGTTAAAGTACATTTTCCTGCAGGTTATTCACAGGGGTATACAGAGTGGGAACTTTACAATGCAGCATTTCGGGCAACAAGAAGACGTGACCCCCTGAGCTGTATACAGCACTGGAGAGAGGCTTGGGGGCCACTGCAGACCCCTTCACTGTCTGAGATGGGCTAAACTGCAGACTGCATGGTAATGTATGCCCTCCCCAGGGAAGTGTTATTATGATTAATATGGACCAGCTTATTGTGTGCTGCTACACCTTTAAAGAGTAAATGGACCGCTGCATTAACAAATATAATAGGGTTTAACTCCTTTTTCAAGTTTATAGTTTTAGATTTTACCAGATTTTTTTTGTCTCAATTAGGTGTCATGGGGTTTTGATATGATTTTCCCAGTTGGACTCCTGGTGCAAGGCTTTAGCCGTTGTCCTGATAACAGTCTTTATCTTTCTCATTCCCGTCCCTGCAGTGGCTATTGCAGGAGAACCTACAAGTCAGGGAAAACAAACCATTAAAACAGCCTTTTGGGAAACTACATTTCCTTGAAATACTAAAGAAACAAATCAAACCCTATTGTATGAGCACTACAGACTTGCTTAAACCACTTTCTCTACCAGAGGAGCATGTAACACGTTGTGCTGCAATAGCATGGGAGTGCCAACAATAATGAGGACTTGTGAACATCCACATACACGGAGTTAAACATTGCAAATCCAGTTAGCCAAGTTACAACCTGCTTCACATAAAGTCGCGGATAACCTAAATCAGGTGAATTGCTCCATGAGTAACTGGGCTAATGTCCTGAAGGATGCACTATAATATGGCATGCTATTTACTCCGCTGCATGAAAACTACCTGGTGTGGATGCATCTTAGACAAGTGTACTACCTGTATGTTTTATGTTTAAAAAAAAATATATATATTTTGCTAAAGAGAATCCGCCTTGTACACCATTTGCTCCACCTAAGCCAGAGAGAGCCAAGCATGCCATATAACAAGGAATGGTAATATGGAGGTAGCAGTATTTTCTCTGGGTGAATAGCAGATCACTGAATGAAAATCATCTATAATAAACTTCTTGAAATGTGTGTTGTGCTGCAAAGTGCCCATCTTGAAATGATCTGGAACAGAGATATGAGTTGAATCACTTGAAATTTGCTTTACTAATTTGCAGAGTTTTAGGACAACTAACTGGTATAAAAACAGATTTGTAACTTTGCAGGTTTTAGTTTAAGACCTTGATCTCTAAAAATGAGTGCATGGTATTAGTGTGAATTAAATAAGTTATTATGTGATGATGATCCACTGTGTACACCCTTTTCTCATAATGTTAATGTGGTTAGACAACCATTATAAGATTACTGTAAAAAAGAAAAACAATGTTCAGGCAAAGTTATTATCTGGGTAGATTTCTGATCGCCCAGAAAAGACTCCATACACCCAACTTTTCAAGTATTGCAAGAAGTTAAGGACACTTGATGAGGCAGCTGTACACACCCTGCCTCACAAACTTTCATGCTAAGTTAATGTTCTTTATCAATAAACACACACCCTGTAGTCTCTTTTTTGCACTCTACTGATGACTTGACCTCAGAAAAGGCCAACAGGTATGATGTTATAACAAGAGACTAGGGGCCTACCCCGATAAGAGGCTTAGTAAATCCTCAAGTAATACATAATCCGGAAATAATTTAAAATGAAAAAGTTCAAACCACAGACAAAAGGAGCCATGGACCAAGAGGAGGCTCCCCTGCTGCAGATAGCACACGTTCTCCACCTTCGCTTGAGGGCTTAGCCCCCTCTCTCTTTCTTTTAGGGTCAACCACTTCCATTTTGTAAGAACAACACCACCACTACTCCTCTTATAGGGAGCTATGATGTCCATAGTCCACTTGGAGAGAAGCCTGTGACCAGTAAGATTTCTTGTGTGTGAAGATATTTAAGTCACACCAGAAGTGGACAGTTCCTCTTTTCTTGGATGTTTTGCAGGACATGAACCGTGTCCAGGAGTAAGGCCTCAAAGATCCCATCAGCCAGTTGCATCTTTACAAACAGTTCATCTTCATCATAATTCACCCACTGTGCCTCCTCCTCATGAAGCTCCTGTACCTACAAGTGGAAAAACAAATGATAAATTATTTCCTCATTTATATAAATTACAGTTTAGAAGTCTTCTGAAGTACTATATGCTTTTAGGAACGAACTACAATCTTTAATTATTATATTCAAGTTTTAATGGAGATGCATTTCCTTTTTGCTATAGCAGTGCTAAGTCATTTGTCAAGAGCATGGCTGAAGGAGCCCCAAAAAAATCGGGGGGATAAAGCTTGAAAAGACAAATAAAAAAAAAATGTGGTCCTGCGTGGTTCAATTCAACTCTACTCGCATGCCAGACAGCAGTGGTGGATAAACCAGCGGGTGGGCCCCAGTGCACCTCAAAAACTATATATTTAAAAAAAAAAAAATTATGGGTCATAGCCTTTATGGGAAAGGCATACTGCTCCATAATGGCCAAGTCTGGCAATGCATGATTCAGTTTAATTTTGCTATTTTTTGTATTTCTTGTTCATATAATTTGGGGTGGGATTGGTTTCCCCCCATCCTCTCCAGTTCTTACAGCCCTGTGTCAGAGGCTTTGGATGGTGAGCTCCATTTAGCTCTACGGGAAACTTAATATGATTACATGGAATTGCAGCTAACAATATAATTACCCTTCCCCCCCAAGGTCTTGGCCAAAAATCAATGCTCCTACACACAAGAATCTGCTAAAATTAGAGGACCAAAGCACAATGAAAAACTCTAAATCTGACCAAGAGCATAATTAATCAGGAAAAAGTAACACAGCTAATTTTTTATTAGAAAAAATAAACGTTGATGCCTATGAAGGAACCAGGAAGGATCTACGATACATTGTTGGAGGTTGTGTGTCAGAGAGAGCTTTGGTTCGGGAGAGCTATGGTTGAATCCTTTAAAATTAACACATACCCATTCCCCCTCATTGTCCCAGAAGCAGAGTCCTTACTTCAATCTTATGCTGTGAGCAAACAATGGATCTGGACTTCTGCCTGTTCCCTCCTTCCCCAACCCATATAACCAGTTTTTGGGGTGACAGCACCCCATTAATATTTTCTTGGTGTTTGCTTTAAGGCAAAAAGAAGGAATTAGAAGGAAACTGCTCTTTACAGTAGTACTTGTGTACATTATCCAAACATTTTCCACTGTCTATATTTGAACCATCACCTTATTCATTACATATAATAGTTGTCAAACTGCGAGTCGTCCTCACGCTTTGCAAGCTCGTGAGATGCAGTTCTGGCCGCAAATGCGGACCCCACGAAACCAGGGCTGCATTTACGGAGGTGGAGGTTCCAACGTCGGCTGCAATGAGCCAAAGGCTCATTGCAGGCCGCAAATGCAGACCCTCACAAAGTGAGTAGCCGCATTTGCGGATGGGAACATAAACCGCAATGAGACGAAAATATTGCTTTTTAGACTGGATGGAAATAAAGTTTAAAGGAGGATGAGCTTGGACCTGTAAAGGCTGTTGGAAGAGAAAATAAGGGGGTAGGGAAATTATTTAAAAGCGAATAAGCGAGAGTTGTTATGTGAAGTAAAATACAAGATGATGCTGTGAATTTGCTCTCAATTGTCCTAAGATAGGTTTTCCTAAAGGACCACTGTATGATAAACAAAAATGTATATGTTTGAGCATAAAAAAGCAGGAAAAATTTGACTAAATTAGTTTTAAGTTAGAACAAAAATTATTTTTGATGACTTTGCTAGAACATGGATGTACGGTATTAGTCTCTTATACACAACACTCACAAAAGTATCATAACTGTCATATTTCTGCAGGACAGGTCTTGCAATTATTGTTGCGAGTTGCCTGCTTCAGAGCATGTGTGGAAGAATGGGGTAGGTGTCAAACTCTTAGTTCTCCCTTACCCCAGCCTCCATTTTTCAGTAGATTAGTGCACGCTTTCAGGCTCAATGCTATTGGCAAGTGCACAAGATAAAACTGTAATGCAAGTTTCTATCTCAAGACTTGATCATTCCCGGGATCCACGGCTCCTAATATTTTACGGTTGGCTCTTAGTTATGATACATATGTTGCTAAATATAATCTATACTTTGGCTCCTGCAAAATGTTTGGCTGGCTTCGGAATTTCAGCCAAATGTGTTAGTCCCTGGTGTATCTTATTGTAAGAAAGCTAAATCCATTCCCTAATGGCATCCTAGTAAGTCAGCAAGTAAGGATATTCCTACTAGACATAATTGAGTCAATCAAAACCGATTACAGTTGAGGTACATGTGTCTAAACAAGTTTATGCTGAAATATGTACATTTATTATGGAGATAGGGCGGGCTTTAATCTCTTAATCTGTAATTAATTTATTATACACAACTAATTATCTATCACAGTGAAGTGTAACTGCAAGAACATTCCTAGTTGTCAGCGACTTTTAAGTGTTAATGTTGTATTATTTTCCATAACGATCTGGCATTGTCTTCATACTTATCACTCTTCATTGTGAGAGATAATCACATGAAAAAAAATCATTAGGAAAGAGGAAGGGCCTTTTAATCTAATTTGTGCTTAATATACCCAATATACAGCTCACATATATAACACTTCCATTTATTATTTTAATAACAATCAATTATGATTATATTTATAAGAGTATTTTTAATTTTTGCAATAACTGGGACATTTCCTTAAAACCAATAACAAGACAGACAACCCGCTGATAATATGGGGTATTAGAGCTGCCTTTGTTGGCAGTGGAGCCAGAGGTGCAGGTGGATATGTGTCTCATAAATGTCATTGCCATCAGGTTGACAGGACAAGAACAGTGCAGCTTGATTTATTAATTGTATAATTGCATGATCATGTAATGGGAACACAATAATTCATTAGCATGAAATAGAAATATTATATATAAATACAAAAGGGTATATATATTTTTTAAATATATTCCCTACACAAGAAGCGTTTTTCATTGGCTGTTTTAAGGAACAGATAGAAAAAGAAAAATAGTGTAATGGAAGAAAGAAAGGAGTATCTGTGCATGGTGGTGATTCAAAAGCAGAGCTATAAGAAGAGAAGAAAATGTGTAAGGGTATGGAGAAAGGAGTGGCCCTCGCCGTATCTGCAGCCTTATTAAATTGCGATTCGGCCAATTGAATAGGGCTCTATATAAGCATATTTTTTTACAGAAGTTTTTAGTTACTGAAGTCCTTGCTTTTGGATAGAAGTTCACCAACTCAAAACTTCTGTAAAAAAAATATGCTATGTGCTATATATAGAGCCCTTTTCAATTGGCCGAATCACAATGTTGCCTACAAAAGATTAAGTGTTAGACGTACGACTACAGTGGTCTTAATGGATAGAACGGATTGAATTTAGGTTGGAAACAAAATGGGTATAAGACGAGGAAGACGTGTGAACCTTCACATGATAGTTTACTGAAGCAGATATACAGTATTTGGAGAACCATTATAAGGAGACAGACAAGGACGCCCCCTTTTGAGCCTCAAAAGCTGCTACAGATACAGAAAATAAGAACGGGTAATAAATTCCAAACTTTCCAACATCAGACCTGACCTCCAAATGCTCCAACCACCCTCATAAGCTTTGTCCATATCCGTCTACACTCATCATCTCCTCATACTCTCATTTACAAGACTTCTCTTGTGCTGCCCCTCAGCCTGTGAAATACTCTTGACCACTTTGAAGCTGTTAAGAGTGGGGGTGAGTCTGACAAACCGTTTCTAAAAATCCAGATAAGCCACCAACTTTTTCCCTAATGACAGCTATTCTAACAATCCAGTGACTAACCTCTAGTGCGTGGATCCTGCTGCCTCGCCAGGCCAAAAGAAAGCCATGCCCTCCATTCTATAATAGCTGCTCAGATTGTACAGTCTTATGAGAGCAGCCCTCAACATCTTCTGTCCCAGTATGTATACGTTTATCACAACTGTCTTATGCATTCACTGTAACCCCTCTGTAAAACAGTAAATACATCTCTGATGCCATGGAAGGGGAAAACGTCCTTTTAAAGGTCCTTCCTACAATGACATATGAACCAACTGACTAAATATTCTAGTTATGGTGTTTTTGAGAGAAGCTGCCCTCTTATTTTTTATAAGACATGTGGTTCTTTTTTTACAAGTGCTAACAGGTCTAATAACCCTTGAATCTCCTACATAATATGATTTGAGCCTGCCGTACCAGTTTCCTATCACCATATCCAGGGTGTGTTTGTGGCATTATCTCCTGTGATTACAAAGAGTTTAATTTTGTTGTTTTTTCAGGGGGTTATAATCTTAACCTAATATTAATAACAAGCAAGGAGTAAATACCACCATAAACAAATACCTTTTATATTAAGGTGTGAGAATTCATTGTTATGTGTGCAGGAGTGGAACAATAGGATTTAAAATAAGCAAATGGATTTAAGTATGGCTGGGACAAGGACATCCTGAGGAACTGACAGAAATGAGCTTGTGCAGACCCAGGAGTAACTTGGCCGATTAGGCAAATTACTCCCTGAAGTTTGAACATTTTATTTTTATTAATATCTAAAAATCTCTCTAATGATTATATTGACGCCCCCAGGGGTGCTTACAAAGCACCCGATACCCCTTAATCAGCATGGAGCATTTAGGAACAAATTTTAACTATTTACCAACGTGCTCTGGCTCCCTCGGCCATTAGTAGAGCCCTGATGTCAGCCCCAAAGTCACTGCTGGGATGTGACCCGCTGGCTGCTTCCTGCTGCAGTCCTGGAGATCAGCACAGACAGAGTGTGTGTGCGTCCTGCAGCATTTAGTAATAGTGTGCAAAAATGGTCTCACTTGAGATGTTACTGCATTTAAGTTTTTTCTCTGAAACAGCAGGAAGATAAAGGAGAGGAAGTGCTGGCAGAGATCTGCCCTTACAGCACCAGTTCTTGTACTGAGCATGCCAGAAGCCACTGAGGTGGAGATTGATACAATGTATTAGCGATTGTGTACAACTAAATATGAATTTTAAACTAATTAAGCTGGGATTTTCTAGGGGTGTACACCATTAAGTGCAACTGCCAAAAAAACATAAGACATTTTGCTAACTTTAAGGTAAGCTAATTAATGTTTATTTTAGGATAGTTTATGTAATAGCTTTTTTAAGTTATGTTTAACCTGTTAGAATATATAACAGTAACCACAAATCTGAAGAGGAGAGGATTGAAAGGTTTTTAGAACATGTGTAGCTTACCCTAAACTGCCCATACATGAAGCATGGACCAAAACGTGAAACCTCTCCCTGGCTGTTGGCACTTTTGAGCCTGCTGATTATTTCAAAACAGTCATCAATAATTCCTCCAACCAGGAACGTTACCCACAATGCTTTTCACTTTACAAACAATTCTTAGAGGTCCACAGCAGAAATACTTCATATCACGTTAACAAAATGATTTCTAGGTGGTGAATATTAAGGCATTTCTAGGTAAAACAATGTATTTTGGTATACACTGCTTGTGCCTGAAGGATGTCATGTTTGTGTCTTCCTGCTGGCTTGGACACAATGTGGGAGTGTCCTATTTTTATTATCTATTCAAGATGGAAGGAGGGGGATTTGTGGATTAATTGGTGGTTTCAGATGAGATTTCATATCAGGAAACCTTTCCTCCCCATCCCATATACTCAATAGAGGCAGCTTCCACCATGAGCAGTAATAGGAGTCTACAGATACA
Organism: Discoglossus pictus; assembly: GCA_027410445.1. Taxonomy (NCBI): domain Eukaryota; kingdom Metazoa; phylum Chordata; class Amphibia; order Anura; family Alytidae; genus Discoglossus; species Discoglossus pictus. The sequence goes on along the minus strand of CM050170.1, from coordinate 116,074,107 downwards.
TACAGTACATTAATATGCACTTCCTGTTGGTTTCAGGGAACTTTTACCCAGTTATACTTCATGCAAAACAGCTTTTGTAAATCTTTAAAACGTGTTTTTTAAATGGGTCTTACATCCCTGTAAGCTATACCAACGTTCTTCAAACTTTGTTTTTTTAAAACTTCACACATTCAGATATTTGATTACGATTACAAGTTCTAACAGATTAAAAATAAAAGGAGTACAGAGCCCCTATAAGTTCAATGTGACTACACAAATGTGTTGTGGCTTTGCACACTATAAAATCCCTAAAAATCATTACCAGTATATGATCCACTCGATCTCTCTTCTTTCTCCCAAACTTCATCATTCGTTGCCAGTCTGTTTTCTGATTTTGTTCTTTCTTCAAACTAAGGAGGATGAGAACTTCATCTGTCAAGAAAGACTGAAACAAACAGCAATAGTGAGTCAAATATACAAAGAAAATTAAACCAAGGAAATGCCTACATATTGTGTCTCACTGCAGTACCTTCACTTCTTGTAAGTTGTGTGGGTTCTTCACCCGCCGGGCATATGATGGGGATACCCGAAGCGGCTTCTTCCAGAGTGGCTGGGACCCTCGGGGGTCTGGGGAGCATATCTCATCAAATATGTGCAATGTCAGGTCAAACACTACCTGGGTAACACAAGACAAACACAAATATATCAATATCTCTGGGTGAAAACAACAGTTTATTAGGAAACTTTCTAGAAGCTTATAATGAACATGAATATTCCCGCTGATGCTGAAAAAGAAGAGAGATTTAATTTTCACCAATGCAAATGTGTTTTTTTTTTTTTTCTTATCACAAAAGGTGCCCAGGTTGTGAAAAGAGCTACCAAAAGGTGGCTGTGATCATATACATAGTTTTTTTGGAGTTTGTGAAAATTAAAGTCACACAGCAAAGATCCCATTACAGCAGAAAGGAATATATACCTCTATATGTAAAAATAACTGCTGCTATTAAAGGGATGCATAAGTTTTATGGACTATGAGTGCATCTGATAGAGGAGAATCAGTAGTGTATGAAAACATTTTAATAAATAATTCATATCTTTCTACTAATCGGTTGCGGTTAATTAGGAAACATTTGAAACCCAGGAAACTTTCATATCCCTTTAACCATTTAGAGTTGAAATGTTAGATAAGTTAGCTTGAAAGTTGGAGATTTTAACTTTACATTAAAGATTTCTCTCTGTTACTAACTTTATCTCAGGTGATTAATAAGTAATTCTAAAGAGGGTTTTCTTTCCCAGGTAGTTTCAGATACATAACTTTCAAGCTCAATAATGTAACACCTAATGTCAATAATATGTGGACTTTTTCTGCAATATCTGGAACATTTGCTGTGTGTTAGAAGGAGAATTATTTCCCCATATAAAACACTACTGCCATTTTTCTGTAGTCTTTTTGTGCGCCTTAAATCAGGAATGATATGTGTAAAAAAAATACATGACATATTAAAAAAATGCTACATCTTTTTAACCTAGATACTATGTAAATCTGTAAGAAATAGCACTTCAGATACTCCTAAAAAAATATAAGTCGCAAGTTTGCAAAGGTGTGATCCTCTCTAAACCACTGACATAAAAACAGCTTCTGAAGTGGGCACACACTCCTTCAATCAATCAGCAATCATTAATTAGGGCTCTGTTCATACACATTTAATTGTAATAATCCTTTCTGGTAACATGTAATTTTAGAGCAGGTGTATCAAACAATGTTGCTGAGGGATGCAGCCCCCTCTCTAAGTTACACCTATAATAGGTGATGGCTACAATTACTATTATTAATAGATTTTTCCATCTTCATAGGAACAGTGTAAATAAATATATCTTGCTCACTTAAAAAAACGATATAATCAAGCTTTTAAATCATAAGGCCTATCACTGGAGACACTACTCGAATTTTCTATTTCAAATAATATCAGAGAGAGCGGTCTCAAAGATTATAGGTAAAGCACAATGTCAAATAAACTTACTGATTTATAAGCACAGCTAGCTGGACTCTGCTCATCTTCTTTTGTCTGGATGTAGATTGTCCTTATTTCTTGAAGATCTCCCCTCATGTGCTTCCACCTCCACAGTTCATCTACTGCTACACCTACAAGCTGCTTTACCTCTGGGGCACTGTGGGGCACTGCCATGAAAGGCTCTGGTTGAGCAAGTGCCATCATAGGTTTGGGTGCAGGCCCGGGATGGGGTACTAAAAGGCATGGTTCTGGTGTGGGCTCTGGAGATGGAGCATGCTCCTGTTCCTGCTGGTGAACTCTTCTAGAACTGAGTCCAAAATCCTCATCAAACCAATCTGGCTCTTCCAAGTCAGGGAGCAGGCTTTGGCTTGGCTCAAGCACTGGAAGATCTTTTTCATTGTAGTCATCAAACACTGGCACCTGATGAAAAGAAAAATAAATTGCATTACATAATAATAGTAGTTCTCAAGGCACTTTATCTTGTACAAGAAATGGTGATATCCCTTGTATTATGCTTTGGAATTACATGCCATAAAACATCTGAAAATATATTTTCTTATTTAAATTTATATAATTTTGGATACTGACACAAAACCACTACCTTAAATAAACAACAGGCCATATAATCAGGTTTCATTTGCATATTTCATAACATTTAGTAATGTTTTAGTTTAAGTTTAAACTTCAGCATTGCAGGTTCAGGCAGATCAACTTCTCTCACCTCCCTATCAGGTGTTCAGGGGTTAGGAGCAGATCTGCCCAGGAGGCTGCACTGATGGGAGTCTATCTACCATCTGCCCTGACAGTGGCCAATGCGGGCAACAGACTGGGATAGCAGAAGTTTTAAGACAGCCTCCTTAGAAGATCCTCTCCCATTGCATCAATTCCTAATAGGGAGTGAAGAAAAGCAGCTTTGCTAGAGTCTGTAACACTTATATTCAATTGCAAACTACAATTCCGCTTTGTGTACTAAATTAGAATAAGGTCCCTATGAAAAAAACTAAAAAAAACTTTGAGTGAAAAGCTAAGATAATATGCAAATTTACATTTATGGTCATCTGACAATATCTACTATTATTAACAGCTGGTAGCTAAGGTGAGAATGAATGGCATGTTCTGTGGGTACTAAAAAGGGGCTAAAATTAACCTGAAATCATTAACATTACAGCAGGCGAATAAATAATACTTACGGACTGTGGGCGCTGATCTTCATTGGAGGTCTTTTCACTTTCATTGTACAAATCATTGACCGTGGGAGAGCTCTGTAGCTCTTCATTGCTCTGCCGAATCTTCTCTGCACGCTGCTTTCGTAAGTTTTGGAGGTAGGTAACAGTGTCCTTCAGACAGATTTGAAGGAGGCTTTCTGAGATTGCGCTCACCTCTTGTGCTTGCTCGCTGGAGGTTGATAGCTGGTTCTGCTCTTGGATCAGAAGGTCCAGTAGAGGCGTTTGTGACTTTTTACCTTCATCGTCAGGAGTGATGGTTTCTATAGGGAGGTCAAGTTGTAAATCACACTTAGGAACGTTGTCTTCAATGGCTGTGCTTAGCAATTCAGAGATACTGGACTCTGTGCTTTTTGGCATATCAATTTCCAAGTCTTTTGTCTCTTGAACATCAACTGAAGGACTGAAATAACCATCAACCTCTTCCTTGTGTTCAAAAGTCCTTTCACCACTGAAGAACTGGTCTGTATGAGTGGGTACCTGCTCCTCCACAACATGAGAAATTTTATGTGGAGGTGCAAATATCCCATGCTGATGTGGGCAGGTAAAATAGCGATTGCCTCCATGTGCTCCATCGTTATTGCCTTCCGATTTGTCCAACTCTACCCCTGCCCATATTCCATCAGCAAAAAGTGTTTTCCCTTTAAATCGCAATGTGCCAGGTTGCACTCCACTCACTAGAACCCTATCCCCCAATAGAAAGCCAGCAAGGGGGTCAAAGGTATCACCTGCAATTGGCGGTTCTTGTAATTCATAGTTGTTCTCCAGGATACTTTGTGAGTGGGGGCTTTCTGATCTGGATTCACTGCACTCCTCCTCATGCTCACCTTCAAATGGAATGTCCCTCCCTGGGGTTGTTGCGCATGGAAGCTCTTCACGAGGAGTTTCGGAGACGGATTGATTAATGGTAGCAGATGTCTCAAAATCTTCGGAATAGGAGACATCTTTGTGTGGGGACAAGGAGACATCTTTGTGTGGGGACAAGATTTCATCTGGAGTTGAGGTCCTCACATTAAGATTCAGGGCAGGTATGGGAGACATAGATCGGTTGCTTTGTGTCTCCAACACCTCCTCAGGTATCTCGGAATGGATGCTAGATACCGGGCTGCCATTTGTGGAGCTTAGCAATTGATCTACTAATGAGGAGGACTGAGGACGTGACTGATGTTCAGATAGAAGATGCAGCTGCTGTTCAGAAGATGCATCCTCTTTAGCAGAGACAGTGGCATGTAAAGATTGTTCTGGAATACTCTCTGACTCAACAACCTCATTGCTCAGTGACCTTTTTGGACTGAAGCTCCCTGTGTGATAGATGAAGGAATGAGTAAGTCTCAGGAACACCAAGGAAAACGCAACACCTTCCATAAGCCCAAACTCCCATAATCCTCTTACCATCAGATGTTGCGCTGATCTCCACATGTTTCTCACTTTCCAACACAGACGTAGTATCAGATCTAAGAGGAAAACAAAAGTTGCTTGAGATTCCAGATGTGAAGGGTAACTTTTGGGTATAAAAATACTGATTGTGATAAACCTGTCTGTCAAGAATGTACTTTCATGAAAAATTGTTGAAGTGTGCAGACTTTACGATGAAAGCATGCAAATAAGAACATTTAACTGTTATATGAATAATGCTGGCTCTTATAAATCGGCTTGGACAATTATAAAAATGCTGTTGTGTATGATGTCATCATACTCCTGACAAAGCACAGGCGGTCCCCCGGTTAAGGACAAGATACGTTCCTGAGAATGTCTTTAGGTCAGATTTGTATCTAACTCGGATCCCTGCTGTGTTGCTATTGTGCGTTAGCCTGATGCTATTTTAAAGATGCTGTGCCAACGAACCACTTACACATGTGCGAAAGAAACTAGTTTCTTGAATTATAGCGTGTTCTTAAGTACTGAACTCAGTAAATCGGATCTCCCATAAAGCAAGGACCTCCTGTACTTATGAAGTATGAAATTGAGGGTGAGTTCATCAGCATTGAGATATAAATATTTTAGGTAAAGCTATATGTAAAAAGTACTGTAACAGATGAATGTTATTTAAAAATGAATTTTCCTACAGTAAAACAAAAATAAAAGCTTGCCAATTTGGTTCAAGCTTTCTAATGCACGTGTAAACAAAGATTCTCAATTTTAGATTATTGCCAGTGGGTCCATTATCTTGAATGCAGTCACGTGTACACAAAAGACTAGGCAGGCTCATCAATACAATGGACCCAGTACCTAGAGGTCTAATTGGTAATTAATGACAATGATCTCTTATTATAAAAAAAAAAAAAAAAAAGGAGAAAAAAAAAATATTACAATCTTGGTTTGTGGGTGGATAAGAAATGCTGAGTGACCGCTCAAAATGGTAAACTTCAACATTAGTTTACCGTAGCAAAATGCATTTTTAATTGCATTTAATGGTTAAAATAGTTAATTACCTATACTTTTAAATGATATCGTATTTGGAAAATCTACTATGTTACATTAAGTATTTGCAGACTAACTTGAAAGACCCCGTGATTGTAATTTGTTGGTTATTTACCCGATTGTAGTTTCAGGTCGGACATCAATCGCTTCTTTGGCAATTACTGCTGCTTTAGGACTAGTTTTTGTGCCTTGGTCTCCACTGAGCTCTGCTTGTGTCTTCCGAATGAACTCATCATATGACTACAAAGATAAAGAGGTCATATACTACACACATGTAGCACATCACTTACACTGGCATGCAAAGGAATTTAAAAAAAAACTGGGATATTCAAAGATTCTTAAGGACTGATTAAAGTAGAAATTGTTATGTATATTGGAACAATGAGCAGACTATATGGGCACATACAGACTTTTTGCTTCATATAGTCTACCAAAATGTAAGTTTTTATATCTCTTCAGTAAAACAGACATCATTTAAAATGTATTAATTAAGGAAGCGTCTCTACTCCACTGACTTATTATACTTTAAAAATATGAATAAGGGGCAACAGATAAACTTTAAAGGACCACTGTACTTAAAATAAAGAAATAAATGGCACTTCTCTGTGAAGAATGTAACAAATTAGCATCATTAGCAGCTGTGCAAGTCATGCTCATAAACACTTTTTAGAAAATTCTGAATTTGTGAACATTGTTCAAGAGTAAATGAGCTGGCTCATGGGGGTGTGTTGCAATGGAGAGAGGGATGGGGAAATTATGACATTGTTAGATAACTGCATTAGACTGAAACCGATACCAAAACTGTTCGCCCTCAAAGGCTCAGAAGTAGGACGTTTGCATCAGTAGATGCAACCACAGTTTGCACACTCACAACGTATCATATATTTCTCCAGCAAAGGCTTCCAGATAATTTTTTTCTGATTGGAAATACAGGATTAATTACTCTTTCCAGGCTTAATAATGCTCTTAGTCGGGCGCAAAGTTTTCAAGAAAATATATTTTTTTCATTATCTAGTAGCCCTTTAGCTAATCAAATGTTTTAGCCCTAAATCATGTATTAGATATGTAAAAAGAATGTAGGCAATATAAAACAAAATTATATTAGAAGACAACTAAATTGTCAAGTTTATGGTATGTGCTTTTGAAAAAACCTGACTTGATAATGTGAATTTTTTTTTTAGAAAGTTAAAAAATAAATAGCTGCAAATGTAGTTTGTTACATGAATTATACAAGCTTTTCCCCAAACTACAGTGGTCCCTTAAGAAAAGTAAAGAAAAATCATTGTAATGTAACATAGCAGTCAAAGATTTGCCCCACATTAGCATACCTTGTGAGAAAGTCTTAACCAGTGTACTATTATATAAATATGTTCAACTGAAGATAAAAATGAGGACTAAACTGACCCTTTGAAGCCTCTTGCTATTCCCCTGCCACTTTACCTGCAGCTGCTGTCGTAAGATGGCTTCCTTGGCTCTCAACCTTTCTTTTTGTCTCCTCTTTTGCTCTCTTTTTAGATTGTCCACAACTGATTTACGTTTTCTGAGCTCATCCTTCAGGGCTCGAATACGGCACTCTATATCACTCTGATCAGATGTGGTCTCTGAAAAGAGTAGAACGGGAGATATCAGCAATAAAAACAATTTGAATATGTGTGTAAATTCTGTTCATCATATGGACAAAAGGAGAAAACAAACTCAGAGACTTTCACAGTTCATTCAACACTTTCCATCCATCCATAAAACTTAAAGTGAATTTCTCTACAGAACAGGTAAACTTTCTAGACATTACCATATCCATCACCAATGGCACTCTCCACTCATCTATATATAGGAAACCCACAGACAGATGCAACTACTACACAGCTCCAGTTTCCATCCCTCCCACACCAAACAAGCCATCATCCATAGTCAAGCTATTAGATACCATTGCATATGCTCAAACACTGGAGACTGTGACAAACCTTTATAAACACTGACTGAATCTTTCTAACAGAAGGGTTACAAACCCTGTATTATTACCCAGAATAAAAAAACACTGCCATCAAAATAACCATGAACGCATGGGCGTGGCCAACCAGGGTCTGAACTAGACGTGTATATCTATAGCTCCTAAACGACATGTGCCAAAGTGAAAGTTTGGCTTATAATATTTAATTTTAATCACTGTGGACATCAATCAGGGGATCACCCTGAACACTCGGACACCACGTTTGTGGGGTTTTGTGAACTTTTGCCTCTCCCTGCTCGCCCTCCCAAGCCAGGCAAAAGTGTTTTTCCCTGTCAGCACATCTAACAGACAGCAGGGAGCCTACATATGCAGAAGTCCGAGACACAGCGGAGACATTTACAAAAAGACTGGGCTAGCTGGGGGAGAGGCATCACCAACCCACCAGAAAGGCATCAACTCAGAGGTGAGCCTAAGAACATATAGAAGGTGCTCTGCTAATGCACAATCAAAGCATGAAAAAAGCCCCCTCTAAAAAAGCCACAATATAAAGGAATATCTCCTTCAGAACATTATAAGAGAGCTCTGAACTTGACAGAGGACTTTCTTATTCCACAAATTAAGCTTATATCTGGCTCTGGACCGTTTAAAAAGACATTAAGAGGGGAAATTAACAGCAGGCGTCATTTCGGTTTTTGCCATGAGGTTGAGGAGCAGGGGGACACAGCATCCATATTAAAAGCAGAAACAAGGAGCCCTATTACAAAATATTCATCATTGGCTCAAGGGTGCTGATTAAGCTCAGATTATAAGGGCTTAACATCAAGATAAAGGTAGAGAGAATCAGTGAATCACTCTCTAACACTGTTAAAATCAAAATACATTTCAGCAGAGCATCCGGATACACAATTTGTGGCTTGTACATTTATATTAATCAAGGTAACATTGTCTGGATTAATTATTATTTATCTTTGAGGGGCCATTTGGCTGCAACATGCTTTTTGACACCTCTTTCTCCCTTGGTGAGTAGATCACTGTAATAGATACCATCTTACCATCCCTAGCATCCTAGTCCTAAAGCCACCGACCAAATCATTTTGCTAATGGAACAGCAATGGCCTCTGGTGGACTGGGTACAAGCTCACTACAAACAGCCAAATACTGCCTCCTGGTGGTTAATTGAACTAATTGAAAGCAAATACCAACTAATACAGCTGAGCAAGCAACCTGTTTTAACACTAAAAGGTAAGCAAGAGGATCAACTAGACTCTAAGCATTAATTCAGATGAGCTAGCCATGAAAATGAATACCTGTTCAACATGGATTTTGTAATGGGCCTATAGCTAAAGTGGTCACAAACATGAAATAGCGTTCACAAGCAATTTATTATATTCACTCTCCACATACATCACAAATACCATTGAAAAATCTGCTTGAATATTTCCTCTATAATGGGTAAATCCAAAAACTTGTTGCCAGCAAATAATAAAAGACGTGTTTAACGCCAAAGATTCTCAGCAATCTCCCTCACAAGGGTCTAGTTCTGGACACTCCGATAAGTCGGATAATGGTGAAGGGTCAGAACAAACCTAAAAGCAAATGGAGCTTGCAGATACCGCTTTAGCAAAAATTGAGGATGTTGCAGGATCACATAACTTGAGCAGTGGATGGGTTTAGGAAGGATATCTATTCTCTGGGCCAGAGACCTCAACTTTTAGAGGAGACTACGGACAAGATCATGGAGTCCCAAGAGCATGACAAGCAGGATACTCAGAATTCCTCTAGGATACAAGAGCTAGAAGATAAGATTGAAGACCTTGAAAATCGATCACGTAGACAAAACAGGAGAATTAGAGGGATTTCAAATGCGACTACGGATTTGCTACAATATGTCAAGGTGGTAATTAATACCATCCTGTCCACACATTCGGAAAATGAATAGGCTAGTGAAAGAGCTCCCGGGGGTTCTAAAGGTCAAAGACTACCCAAGGATGTGATTATTAGGTTTCCCCAACAACGAAGCAGGGATTTGGTGCTTACTACGACTAGGAGATCAACGGAGATAAGGAGGTCCAGATGGATTGCTTCTTCAAATTTTCATGGACCTGTCACTCTAGCTAGACGCAGAGCCATGAAACCTACATTACTGACCTTGACAAAATTTAAAATTCCGTATAAGTGGGGTTTTCCAGTCGTGCTGATATTTCAACATAAAGGCTCAACTTATAAAATATGTACTTTCAAGGAAAGTAAATCTCTTTTGTCTCGGCTACAACTAACCACAGATAAAGAATCAGAGGAACACACAAACTCTGCACAGGCCACCAGGTCCACCAAAAACTGGATGGAAGTCACGAGACACAAATGTCCCAAAGAAGTGTCTGGCAGCGCTTTCACTAGCTCTAGGAGAAACAGAGATATCACTGACACCACTCCCAAGTGATTCTCTATCACTAACCGTTTCTTTTTGGAGTTCTTGTTACTAAAATCAAAAGTTTGAATTTACAGTACTGAACATGGATGTTTATTGAACTTTGATTTACATTTATCTCTTGGACTTAGGTCTAGGACTTGGTTGATAAGTAGGTCCACTTCAGGACCATAAGCAACTGAGTAACAATAGCTATATATTACTTGTGGATAAACCCTAAAAGCTATATAAATTTGTTCAGTTAAATGTACAACTGGGATATATAAATGGGAATGTTGAACGAAGCAGAGCTTTAGTTATGTAATCAATAGTTTCTAAAAAATTCATGCTAGCCCTGGTTTAGCACCAGGTAGGCAATAGTTGTAGGGTATTTGACCCTTAACATTGAATAGGTTAGTTAATTTAGAATTTCTCCCTTTAGGGATAGGAGGGCCTGGTTAAATTTAGCCCACTACCCTAAACAACGAAGATCTCTGTGGAGTGTAGGGAGAAAAAGTATATGTTGTACTATGGTTTATAATTCCGGGAGTTATGTTGGTTTATTTTGTGGTTTCATCTCTAATGTTAATTTTACCTTTGACTTAAACCTAATAAGAACCTGTGCCGGTGGATGGTTGATTGGAGAGTCTGCTCTGGGGCTCGGGGACAAGTGTACCCTTATGGCCTATAATGAAATTTCCCCAGGTAATGTTTTCTACAGGAACACTAACACCCACACAATAGATCAATGACGGACAACACATTTACATTTTTAACCCACAAATGTGATAGGGTTGAGCTTCCCTTCAAAAGGAGGAAAGCCTTCATATTTTATAAGCGTGGAGACCCACTTTGCCAACACGAAGGTTCCATCCTTTTTACATAAAGATTATCCAACATATCACACCTGTAACAAAAAAAAAGCAGGTATAGCTACCCTTGTTCATAAAAATGTCCCCTTCAAATTAGAAAAAATAAATAAAATTGAGACAAGGAGGGTAGCTATCTTATACTGACAAGGTCCATTTTGAATAATAAGGTCTCCTTAATTAATATATATGCTCCCACAATTGCTCCACATAACGCACTAGAACACTCGGAAATGGGTAAAATTGTTTTTGGGGATGATCTTAATCTTAATTTGGGATTAGTTGATGCCTGGAGAAGACATGACCCTCAAAAATAGATAATGCACTTATTCCCCTACCCACAATACTTACTCAAGAATTGAGACTTGGGTAACGGAAGCCAAATTATTTGAACACTCTAGGAACGCTCAAATTATTCTGTGACCCTGGTCGGATCACGCTGCTGTGTCTATAGATTTAAACATCAGGACTAAATTTTGCTGGAGGATAAATGAAGGACTTCTGTCTAGCCCGGAGAATCGACACAGATTGAAAAAGAGCTTGGGTTATAATTTCGCCCAACATGATATTCCTGAAACTGTGATAGGCTGGACTTGGGTGGGCCATAAGGCCTTTATAAGAGGCTCGCTTATTAGGATAGCATCTGCTAACAAGAAAAAACAAAGCTTGAAGGAATCTAAATTATTTACAGAATTACAAAAACTAGAGAAACAAAATCAAGATAACTAATCTAAGTTTACTAGACAAAAGATAGATACAATTATAATTTGAATTCGATGCAATCCTGTCAGATAGGACGGAAACAGCCAACAGAAGAACCAATTTTAAATTCTATACACAGGTAAACAAACCTTCACCCATGTTAGCCAGGAGACTCAGGGTTAGACCGAATCAGGCTCAAATAACCCAAATTAAAAGCCGAGAAGGAAACTTAACCATGAATCAATCGAAAATTAAAGAAACTTTTCGGACATTTTCAGAATAGATATTCCTCCCATTCTAAAGTTAGTGATTTTGAAATCAAAGATTTTTTTAAATACGTATGATCTACCTTCAGTAACCCCTCAAGAGCTATAAAGGCTTAATGCCGAGGTAACCAATGGAAGAAATATATGAAACCATTAAAAATGTAAGAGTAGGGAAATCACCTGGACCAGATGGATTCTCTAATGTATATTATAAAACGTTTGCAAATCTTCTGGTCGACAACTTGAGAAGACTATTTAATGATATCTTACAAGGCAAACAAATGCATCTGGGCTTAAACCAAGCTAACCTTGTTGTTTTTCCTAAAGTTTGGAGAGACTCTTAAAGGCTAAGAATTATTGTCCAATTTCTCTGTTAAACGGAGACATTAATATTTTGGCTAAGCTAATGTCTGTTAGGATGTCCAAATTCCTGCCTAGGCAGATCCACAAAGATCAGGTGGGCTTAGTCCATTTTCGGCAATCAGAGTATAATAGCAGGAGAGTACTTAATATTTTCCATTTGGCTAAAATCCCCAACACTCCTCTATGCACTATCGCCTTTGACCTAGAGAAGGCATTTGATTCAATTGAATGGCCCTATCTTCACGCTGCCTTGTCTAAATTTGGAATTAAAGGGAACTTTAAGAACCTAATTACAACATACTATAAAGATCCGGTAGCGTATCTTAAATTGCTTGGCGATACCCTATATCAAATAAAAATTCAGAGGGGGACGAGACAGGGATGTCCCTTATCCCCACTGTTATTCGCACTCGCCATTGAACCCCTAGCACAAGCCATACGCTCCACTCCTAGGATTCAGGGGTTTAAGGTGGGCTTACATCAGTTCAAATGTTGTCTGTTCGCAGACATTTTGTGTACAATCACGGATCCCTCTAGTTCATTACCACCTTTGATCGAGGTTCTTGAGTATTTTGGGTTAATGAGGAGAAGACTGAAATAATTGGTGCCCGTGTATCAGACCAGACATTGGCGTTGCTGAAAAATGCTTACTCCTTTTCTTGGCCAAAAAACAAACTAAAATATCTTGGTTTAAATTTGACTCCGGAGGTCATAGACCTTTATAAGGCTAACTATATACTTCTATTTAAAGAACTAATGGCAAATTTGATTAAGTGGAATAGGTTCCAACTATCATGGACAGGGCGCATAAACGCCATCAAAATTAATCTTTTACCTAGAATTTTATATTTCTTCCCATCTCTTCCCATCCCAATTAGGGGGAATGAGAACAATTTCGGAAATTGGTTTTCAGATTTATCTGGAAAAATAAATGCACAAGGAATAATAGATCTCTTATGCATAGAAATAAATATTCAGGGGGGCTATCTTGCCCCAATGTAAAGCATTACTTTAGGGCTGCTCAGATTTCTTTTATTTCCCAGGCCCACTCTAAGGAACATCAACCCTTATGGGTGTTTATAGAGAATTTTCAAATGAAACCGCTAGACTGGAATACCAATCCCTTACTAGGGGAGTGTTAGGGATACTATACTCTTTTCTAAATACGGCTCCTGTAGAACAAAAAACTAGATTTATCAGACTTTGGGAACAGGACTTGGGCGTTTCACAAGATTTACAGAAATGGGGGGGGGGGGGGGGGGGAATTTGCGTAAATATCTCTAGAGGCTTGATTTATTTTAGTTACCTAGAAAACGCAATAAAGGTGTTACACAGAGTCTATTTTACGCCGGACAAATTGCATAGGCTAAACCCCCTAATTTTCCCGGAGGGTTTTCGGGGCTGTGGCGAAATTGGAAATTTTCTACACACCTGGTGGGATAGTGTGATTGTACAAAAAATGTTGCACACTACATTACTCCATCAATAGTCTGTTGGGTATACCCAGCTTGCAAATAACTAAAAATCTAAATAAATGGCTTCAGTTCCTTATGCTTGCTGCAAAGTCTCATTTAGCAAAAAAGTGGAAAACATTGGCCTCAGATAAACACAAAATAGTCAAACTGAATGCCCTTATGATTTATGAAAAAAATATTCATAGTCTCAGTAATACCCTTTCAACCTTTGGAGAGATCTTTGATTGGCTTAATTCTACCTACTCAATTTCCACTATTTAAATTGGTTAGACTTATATTTAGTGGGGTGGGGGTCGTATGGTATGGGGGTGTCCCTGGACCCCGGGGTAGACTATGAATCCGACACATTTTGGACTTGATTGGAAGGTTTCCAGCGACACAGGTAAAAAAAATGATATTGACATGGTTGTTCTTTACTTAGGTTTTTTTGTTCCTTTTTTTTTTGTTAAAAGGTGATAGCTGATCTTCTCTATGGTAGAAGTAGATTTCCAGTGCTTTTTGTATTTTACTAAATGTTGAAAAAGTAAAAACAATGTGGAACAGTCATATAGTAGTCTGTTAGACTTGCTTTAATGAGACTGTGTGGATGTAATGTTATTATAATAACTCTCTTGACCTGCGTGTCAATAATGTCTTTATTTGACGTCTCAGACACTTATGACAATAAAAAAAACTATTGTATAAAAAATAAAAAAAAACTGTGAACACCTGTTAAAATATAAAATGGGGAAATACACTGACAAAAAAAAGCAAATGTACATTTGGCAACATAGAATTATGTATCAAGGGAAGAAAAATCAAAATCATGAACAAGATAAAAACTTACTAAGCAACATTTATTTAAAAAACACAATTTCAATTCTGCAACAGATACCAAAATTAAGAAGAATCTGGGCAAGGTAATAACAAAATATAGAAACATAATTGCTGAAGGAAAAATAATACTTTAAAAAAAAAAGACAAGCTTTCGAGAGTAACTGTCTCTTTTGCAAAAGCAATAATATATATGATTGTGTGTAGTCTAGTTATTTTCACCAGGCTTTGTTTCTTATTTAAATAAAAAAATGATAATAATAATAATATTACTTGAAGGTATTACCCGTCTAATAAAATACAGTGTTAGTCTATCAAAAATATATATATTGCAAAACTAATTAATTTTATATCTAAATCACTAGACTAAAAAGAACATTCTTTAGAATGCAATATGCAAACCACAGAAACAGATACATCTGGCTTACTGATGCTTTTCACACAAAACTAAGACTACGATAAGTGCAAATATTTGTATTTTATTCCCCCTCAGATGAGATTATCTCCTTAAATGAATCAAAAGTGGCAGTGCATGTATTCAACACTAAGCTGCTGACCTGAGTGTGTCATAGATAAGGATTCTTCAGACCAGGTATGAGATAAGCCTCTTAGAGGCTTATGGAGCTGCTGGCTTCCAGTGTTTAGATTTCTTCTGATTGATGCTTCTTCTTGTATGGACTTGCTGCTTCTTCGAGGAGACTGCAAATCAGAAATTCTTTAATCACTCACAAATTGAAGATCTAATTTATTTTAATTGAATCAGCAATACTAACTGGACATAAGGAAAGTCCCATTATTATTATAGTTTTTTGTAAAGCGCCAACATATTCTGTTGCACTGTACAAAGGTTAAATACAAATAAAACTCCAATATATCCAAATACAATATTAAACACATTGCAGAAAGAAAAAATGCCTTGTCTGAGTTTAAAATCTTACAGACATGGTGTTTTTTTTCAAATGCCCTTATAACATTTAAAACCCACAAACTTACAACCAAAGAGGATAAATAAAACAAAAGGTGAAGTAATAAATGGAAGAACCAAGTGCTTGGCAAGAGTAGAGGCATAATTAGTGAGTGTACCAGTTGTGTAAAATGGTGGTGATAATTTATATTACAGGTTTAACACTAACACAAATCATGGGTGTATGGGGACAGGGTAAGAGGGAGGGTAAGTTATACGAGTTCAGATGCTGAAGAGAGGTGGTGATGTGTGAAGATCTAGGTTTGGAGGCAAAAGAAAAAAGGTAAATAGAAATGTGAAAATGACAGTTGGAATTTGCAGAATGGATAGAGATCTCACAAAAAAATACATTTAAGCATGCAGGATAATCATGGAACGTCACAATACACAACCACACACAATTCACAATCTTCCAAGAATTAAAACAAAGTGAACCTGGACAGGTAGGGAACGAAGGGTTCCCTTACAAGAAGTTTTGAAAATTCATAAGGCATTGGGCAAACCATAAAGCTCTAAGGAGAGGAGATAGTTTTAATTATGCGTTGGTCATTAGTAACATTCCTATTTAATGATTTATAACAACAATATTAAATATTATATTCACTTTAAAATATTAGAGAGTATCAGTTTCCAGTTGAGCCAATTGCATCTACCCGACAACAAGGGCATAAAGGGAGAAGAGGGATTTGGTAGAGAGACAGATCTAAAGGGTTTTAGGAACAATTAGAGTGAAGGCCCAAAAAATATTCACAGGGTCTCCCCACTCACCCTGTTGTCCAAGGGAAACAATTTTAACAGCCAATGGAGAGCATTGTGTTAATATAACATAGTATATCAAATTGTAGTTCTGTCTGCTAGACTTTGAGCCCGATTTAATTGAGCAACTGTAAGTTACTGGAGTCCATAAGTTAATTTGCTATTCAATTGGCGTCTTTTTGTGGGCTCCAAACTGTTTGCGGGTTACGGATTTGAAAACTTTGCGGTTGTTAAAACCGGAACTTACAGACCCGCAAAGTCTTTGATCCTTCACGGCCGGAAGAGTTACAATCTGTAAAATCGCTATTCAATTGCTAAATTCCCCAAGCCCGCAAATTTTTCCAGACCCGTAAACGGCAAATGTAGGAGAAAATCCTACTAGTACTAGAGAGGACCCGCAAGGAGGTTTAATCCCTGTCCCTAGCAATGTAAATAACGGGGAAAGCGATGAAAGACATTAGAATTATTTGGACATCAGACTTAAGCTGGCAAATCAACAATAAAAAATCTATTATTTTTATGTTTAATTTCCGGGTTATATTGATTTCGGGAATCAATGAGTTAATACATATCAGGTCACCCACATGAACTGGAACAGTACCGGCATTAATTTTTATTATTTTGTATTTTGCAAGTCTGATTGCATATCGGACCCTCAAACGCTAATTGTTTGACATGTAACCTCCCTGTTTTACTGCCGTAACTATGGCATTCTCATTTTCTATTGGCTGTTTCGAAATGGGAGGTTACGGTCTTGCTTAATGGATTATGTTCCCACCCTGAACTGCTACGTTCGAGTGCATGGTTTACAGTTTCGCCGGTCGGACCGTAACTTGTGTGTTTGGTCAATTGAATAGCACCGGAATTGTGGCAGACTGCCGAGCCCGCCCGCAGAAATATGTCCTGTATACTGCGAGATGCGGGCTTCTAATTGAATTGGGCTCAAAGGCCCTTACCCCCATTGACCTTATAGTCAATAGTGGAGACCATGAGCAGCAGAAAATAAGTTTAACATTAAATATTGCTCTTTTTTTTTCTTCAAATCACTGAACATTATATTGTAGATTGAATCCTAACAAAAATATCTAGCTCCTGCTCTTAGAGAATTATAGTGCTCAATTTAAAGGGGGTAACATTGGTGTGACTTATCACTTGTATCGGATTTTGATACTTAAGTATTCAGTCATTTGTAATGTTACATGGAGAAGAATAGGATGAAGTGATTTCAGTTACATTCTCCTTTCCTTTGACATGCACATTTTTACATATAATTACCCCTTTGCTGGAGGGAGAGACCGGCAGGTCCTCAGAGATGCTGCTGTGCTCTGCACTTTGCTCTTGGATTTGCTCAGCTATGGTTGATGGCTCGATGCTCTCAGATGGTACATATTCTGGTATGGAACTTCCAGAGGTCTTTGTGTGCATTGGAGGACTTAATGGGACTTGAGATTCTTCCCGCATTTCCTTTTCTGTGAAGTAAACAAAAGTGAAATATCCCGATGGTCTGCTTTGCTTTACCCCTGATCATTTCAGTGACTTGTTACAGTGCATGTCAAGGTCTAACCATTTTCTATTACCAGTGTATTAAAGTGTCCCTGTACCCAGAAATAAAGCTGGAACTTTTAAAAAGCTCTACAAGCTGGATTTACATTAAAATAATCATCTTTGTTTCTAAATTGGATGTTTGTCATTTGTAGTGTTCTGCGTGAAGTAACAATGGCTTATACTGAAAGATTAACAGATTCGTGAAAAAAGAGTATACAAAACAAGGGCAGTTTACATTCTAAAGGGAACCTGACTTATTTGTAGTGATAACTTTGCACCTCTAATTTTTTCCCCCCATAAACCGCTTGAAAGATCACCCGTGCCTAGGTGGATCTATTAAATATTGCTGAGAATTCTTGTGCATTATGGAATGATTCTTATATTTATTTATTTAATATCCCTGTTGAGATCACGGACGATGGTGACAAACAAACTACAGTTTACGAAACCCTGGACTAGAATATCTATGAAGGAATATGCCAACTATACCAGTATACCATTTAATGTCCAAAAAAGTGTAAAATGTGAAATGTAAGTGAAGTTTAAAAGTAAAAAATGTGATTGTGCATTTTGCAAAGTCATACACTTTGGGGCAAACAATTACAAGGTCTGCATTTAAACCAAAATATGTTTGGGAAGGTTGACAGCAAATCCATATGAAACTTCTTACTCCCCAATCCCAAATGCCATGTCTGTATATATGGTGGCTCATACCTTCTTCTACGGTTTCTCTTCCGACTATGCTCTGACTCTTGGGTTTCCCTGTTTGGCTATCCCAAGCAGCCAGCACCTGCTTCTCAATGCGCCTGATCTCAAGCTCCTCTGCATCTAGTCGCCTTTTCCACTCCAGCAACTCCTGGGCATGCAACCTCCGCTGCACAAGCTGCTGCTCCCTCTTGGTCAAGAACCTGGGGGAAAGTTGCCACATAAGAACTTCTCTGATATAATACATCACACCCAGGGTGTATAGGGATGAGGGAAGATCAAGCAGAGGAAGAGGGCGAGACACAAAATCAGCATGCTCTGCCTTCACTGGCCCCCCAACAGCACATAGGCATGCTCCCAGGATTCCCCTCAACCCCCACACAGTGCAGGGAGCAGAGGGAGTGGTGCCGTTACCTGAGCAGCTGGCGGCAGATATAGAGCTGGAATTTGGGGTGAAGTTTGGGAAAGCACACACTGAGAGAGGCCCAGTGCTGGGGCGTAAAGACAGAGAAGAAGCAGTGAACAGGGCAGATGTCTCTACAAGAGAAGGAGCGAGAGTTTACCAAGGAGACGAGAGTGTGAAACGAAGCAACAGAGTGGTACAGCAAGAGCCTATGAGGAAGGGACCGTTGCACAGGTCCTGAAGGATGAAAAACAGTGAATTTCATAGAGACAAGGAATAATGCAAAGACCTGGTTTAGGATGGGAACTCATAGCAGCTTTCCAAAAGAAATGTGCCAGGGGAGGTTTGGATGACATGCCACAGAGCACTAACTGAGGATATACAATATGATATCAGTATGGAACAGAAGCCTAGCAGTGCCTGGAATGAAATGCTAGGTAGAGGCTAACAGCTAAGCAAAAGATGTATGTAGTGTTAAAAGGGGCCTCTACAGCAAAGATGTTAAGAAAATGTGTCATTATGCATATATCATGGCTAATGAAAGAAAGAGCAAGAAATGGAGAAATTTTTAGTGAAATGGCTCTGCAATAATATTTTATGAGGAAGAGAAGTTGAAGCAGGGCACACAGTAGGGCAGAAGCATGCTGTACATCCCACCCATCAAGGGATTTTAAAATATATATCTTGTAGAAGCATCCACAGAATAGTTATAAAATAAAGGAAACCGAATATTTACTTGGCATCCATGTGGCCGTGCATTTTCCTCAATTTCTGCATGATGCTACTGGTCTCGCTGCCGGATACAGACACAGGGGATGGGCTGCGGCTCTCGGCATCAGAGGGAGCATTGCTGTACGCAGGACTGGGCTGAACGGCCCCCTCACTGGGCAGCTCCTGCGTGATATAGTGCAATTCCAAGTGATTAGAACAGATGCAAGTAACCATCTTACAAATAAAAATCTGCATCTTTATAGCCAGGGCACACAGCCAAATTCTAATGCATCAATTTTTCTCACCTAAGGTACCTCATTGTATCTGTACACTTTTCTTTTTTAATTGTCCTTCACTAACCCTTGAACTGGCAATTATATTTATCAATGTGTCTTCTTTTCTTTTCTGTAATAACCTGGATAAAGGCCTTGAAGCTGGAGAATAGATTTCAAGAACGGGACTGTCTTGGCTGCAGAATCAAAATATAGTAGCTTCTCAACACAGCAAGTGTACGAGTCTCTCTCTCCGTGTAAATCTTTAAAACCACATAACAGTTTCTTACCAACTGCCCACTTTCTGCTGATTTTAGTTTCTCCTGCAGTCTCAGGGTGCTGTTTTGGATGCGCTGTATTTCCTCTTGCTGTTTCAGTATAAGTTGTCTTTCCCGACGAGCTGCCTTATTTGCTTCCTGGAGGCGTTTAATTTCGGCCTGGCAAAAGAATATAAACTTCTTAAAAAAAACAAAGCCAACCACTGTAAATTAAAACTAACAGATTTATTAATTTTAGGTTGTTCTCAAAGAGCATCTTAAACACCACAATTTTTTAAGTTATATACTATCACCATATACCCAGATAAATATTTTATTATACATAGTATGGCGATGGCCAAACGGCTAACCGTAAAACAAAAAAAGTTTACCTACTTCGAGTAAAGAAATTGAAGTGACAAATAGGAACAGACAGATAAAGATTTTCAAAACTTATATTTAAATAGATCAAAAGAAAAATAATTGAATCATATGGGATGAATTTGTAAAATCAGGGTCGTAAATAGGTTTAGAATAGTTTTCTCTGCTTCACAGAAGTTGATGTATATGTGTTTTAAGTTAAGTAAATATGCATGTAAACTAAGTTGTAAGCAAATAACTCATGAATGTAATACAGATTTTACACTTTGCAATGTATGAAAAAAAAAAAAAGTTATAAATCTTTGGTAGGAATTTATAAATCACACCGAGTATTCTCCATAAGCTCTTTTAAATGACCACTGTAGCTCAAGTGAAAATACACTTTTTTTTATCATGTATGTACCAAACAATATTAGCACATGAGTCATGGACATCAAACATATTTCAGAATTTTTTATAATTTGTAAAGATTTACATTTTGTGTTTGTTATACCACATTCTGAGAGCGGAGTGATGGGTGTGTGCTTGTAGTTATCAGTGGAGGGAGGGGTGAGGGAGTAGGGAAGAAGCAGAAGGTAAGCACATTTGTTTGATAACTGAATATGATTGAAATTAACACTACACCCCTTCCCCCTCGTTAGTCCAGACGCAGGACATTCCATCAAAGGATGCAACCATAGCTCTCCAGTAATGTAAACACCCCTTTCACAGACACATGTTCCACCAATGTTTCATGGATTCCTCTAGGTTCCTTCAGAGGCATCAATATATTTTTTTAAATTAAAAACAAGTTGTATATTTGTTTTCCTATTTAATTATGTTTTTAGGCAGACTCAAAATGTTCAATCAAATATTTTTTCATTGTGCAGTGGCCTTTTAATACAGAAAAAGCACCCTAAATTCTAATACTGTAATCTTACTTTTTGTCATGCAAAATAAAAAAAAGTAAGTTTGATTATGTTTTTTATTTATTTATAGGTGTACTTTTTATTTATGCAGTAACTGGAACATTTGCTGTGCTATTTTAATATAATTTAAACTATTTAAGCTCAGTTTAAGTTTCTATGTAAATTATGGGGGCTCTGTGAGTGAGCCCAGAAACCGCTCTGTACACAGGTACCCCCCAATTTACATAAAAGCCTCCTAGAGTGACACAGCAACAAAAGGACACATACCAACTAATAGAATCACACAGATTAAAAATAAAACATTTTTAAAAAGATTTTTATTAATATGCTCAATGTGCATTCTTTGGCATATGCCCTAGATAAAAAAGAAAGCTTTCATAGCGAAAATTAACACTAAATCAACACAGGAACAGATAAGTGTCTTAAATAGATTAAATAGAATTGGGACAAAATATATAGTTGTTGCTGTCCAGATATTCAAAAGACTCCCTCCCTATTGTGTAATGAAAATGACACAAATAAACAGAATAGCAGTTGGTTGTTGTCATCATTTTTTAGAGGACGTAATGAACTCTGACAGTACAGGTGATAAAGAAGCGTGTGCTTAATTGGATAAAGCATAATAGTCACAGAAACATGTATTTGTATAATTCGGTGTCATATACCGACTGGACCTGCTTATCTTCATTAGCAACCCGCTCTGTAAGAGTTAATGAATGGTACTTGATAAGAAGACTTTGAGAGAGGAAATTCCTGTATAGATATTTTATGTGTAAAATACCCCACTTTCAAGCTCTGTTTTCTAATAAACTTTCTTTTTTTTTTTTTTTTAAACAACAAATAATTTCAATTTTTTTTTTTTTTATGTGTACTTTTTATTAATGCAGTAACTGGAACGTTTGCTGTGCTATTTTAATGTAATTTAAACTATTTAAGCTCATTTTATTCATAACCAACCACACCTGTTCTTGCTGCAGTCTCAGCAACAGGCCTCTTTGCCTCTTCCTTAGAGGAGGCATCTTGTCATCCTCTCCCTTATCCCGCAGTCGCCTGAAAGAAAGAATACACATTAGCTAAGCGGAAACAAATAACAAGGGTGCATTATCCTATTATTTATCCTACTGATTTGACACAAAGATACCTAATTAAAATTAACTCATCCCATAGAGGGGCTGATGGGAGGCCTGGTTTCCCGCCACCGATCCTGGGGTCCGCAGACAGAGGTGAGTGCTGAACCTTTCACTACAAATTTAAATTGGCTTCAGAAAAGTGAGATTAACCCTGATTTACCCTCATCACCCACCCCAATTCTTAACCTAGATTTCGACAGCTGACAAATATTAAAAATAAAACAAACTTTAGTAAAGGCCCACAAGACAAATCCATTGTATCGGAAAAAAGTAGTACCGTGACATTTCAATGGATCTTGATACTTATATAATTACTCACGCCAATTAGATGATATGTGCTGTAAATGTGTATATATCACACTTTAACATGTTTATTCTCTCTGAATGTACTCTGCTGTTAAAATTGATATGCCTTTACTAAATAAAAACAAATTGAACACCCCCCAAAAAAGTGCATTAGCAACAAAAACGTGTAGGTGCATCAAAGGTGCTGCCATAAAGAAAGCTGGTATATGAAATGTTACAGAAATAAAATAGGGAGCTTAAGAATAAATAACTACTTATTAGGGTCCAAATGCAAACAAAAATACAAGTACAAAATGTAGAAACTTGACCTTGATTAAAAAACAAAAAACAAATTAAAGGTCCAATGTAAAGCTCTAACAACATGAGCTAGAGGTTTTAATTACCAATGTTCTTTAATAAAATCATATTTAATGATTTGAAAAAGCAATATGTAACATTATGGATACCAGCAGAATCTGAGTAACTTTAAACTAGAAGTTCAATGGGGTGGGGGATGTCTAGCAGGCAGATGCTACATTTTCATGCACAAAGTATACCAATATAATAATGATCCCCATTGGCTATTATAATTTACTAGCAACTTGCCTGTCAAAAATGACAGGGCAATGAAATGTGAAGCCATGGCAATGCTGTTTGCCACACAATGTAAAGCTTTTGCTCCCCTGAGGCCCTTTGGCGCTCATTGCGAGCCTCCCCCCTCTCGTGTCCTTCAAACGGCAGTGTAAAATATGCTATTTAACGTTTTTTTGTTATGAGAGGCTTTTTTTGTTGTTTTTTTTTTTTTTTTTTTTTTTGTGCTTTTCGATTTGCGAGGTTCGGCTGTTAACTTTGTATTTTTCCGACCTTGTAATTTTTTTTTGAAACCCCGTGTTCCTCATCTGTTTGCAGCCTAAGGCAATCCCGCGTTTCCTAACTGCATGGAGGCTAAGTCCCGCGTACTTCAATGCCTGAACTGCTTGCCTCGCATTACTCATCGCCCAAGTGCTCCGAGTTTCAACGCCTCAACGCCTCAACTACTTGGCTTGCTATGCGAGACTCGCAGCTGATGAGCGCCTTTGAATACTTCTGTGCTCCAACGGCTCCCCACGCGAGGCTCACAAACGTGACAACGAATCGGTTTGACAATTATAATATGTGATTAAATAGAAATGTTATTAATTATCAATGTATAATTAAAATAATATATTCCTCTTGCTAGAGCATTACAGGGGCCCTTTATGTTCTCACGGTGTTTGGGGTACTCATTCCAACAAGAACAAACCAGATTTGCTATTTTACCTTTTCTGGTGCTCCAGCCACGCAAGTTCTGCTTTGGTCTTATCTTTGAGGGCTCTTTGGCGCAGACGGAGGAGGGCGGCCTGATGGGCTGAGCGCATCTCTCCTTCCTGCATGTACTGCCGAACCATCTCCATGGTAAAGCGCCAGAAACTATCCTGTCCACTTGAAAATGGGCCGCTCAATTCCTAAGAATATGGATATGCACGTTATGAACTAGTTAAAAAGACCACAGGTGACCATTCTGCTCTCCGATAACCATTCAGCCTGACCTTGTCTGGGGTGCTCTCCTCGTCAGATTCATGCCTCTGGCTGCGCTGTCTCTCCAGGCTACCTCGCCGATGGGATTCAGAGGGTAGCAGGGAGCGGAAAGACACATCTTCCATTCCCTCTCCTTTCACAGTATGTGCAGAGCTTGTACCTATAGAAGCAAGAAGAATGTAGGAAGCGCGCATATACCAAGTTGAAGTGACACAACAAAAAGTTTAATCGTCATTATAATCTGTGTCATTATAAACTATACAAATTATAATTACAACTATTGTTGTTCAGTCCTTCAGTCGTGTCAGACTCTCTGTGACCACACCAAGCACATCTGTTTCTGGTTGTGCTTATCCATATGGTTTTCTTGGCAAAGATACTAACTAGAGTGCATTGCCAGTTCCTTCTCCAGTGGACTGTGATTTGTCTGACCTCTCTGCTATGACCTGTCCATCCTGAGTGACCCTACATGGTGTAGCTCACAGCTTTTATTGTGGTATACAAGCCCCTTCACCACGACACGGTAGTGATCCAGATGGGGATATTTACAACTAGTTATATTTAAAATGCATGAGTGGAAGCGTTAGATAATTGAGCTTGAAATGGTATATATTATAAATTATCTATAAAAACACATCCCTCCAACACTTTCCCCCCACTCCAATAATGACGTTATTTCCGAGGATAAATTACTGTATTGGTCCGAATATAAGCTTTTATTTGCGGCTGTAAAAAACGGACTGCCGATTTGCATGCTTTGCGAGTTACGCATGCGGCTTATATTCACAAACGTAAAATGACTGCCGGCTTGCGCGCTTGCAAGTTAAGGGTGCAATTTATATTCGCGAAAGTAAAATGACTGCCGATTTGCGTGCTTGAGACTGCGGTATTGTAGCAATTGAATAGCGATTTACGGTTTTAGTGATTCTAACATCCTGTAAGGCCTGGAACCTGCAAAAGTAGTTACAGTACTAATTAGAAAGACTGTTTCTTGCAATGGTTGAGAGTCTTTTTCTCTCCAATTGTAAGGGTGCGGCTTATATTTGAGTACTATCTTTTTTCCCCTCGAATTTTACAGGTGCGGCTTATATGCGGGCTCGGCTTATATTCGGACCAATACGGTAAATGGGAAAATAAACCACAAGAGAATGACCAGATGGATAAATAATTATAATAGTCACAGATACTATAAAGAGTTAAATTCCTATTCTAATGTATACCAACTAATAATGCTGGTTTTCCATCCCCACAGTAAGAGATAATTAACCAGGTGAGATAAAAGTCATTAATAGAGTGGAAGGACTTTTTAAATGTAAATTAATGTTTAAAATACCACATTTCCAGCTTCCTTGTCTAACACTTCCACTCAATGGTTTTAATAAAATCCCAATGTAATTATATTGATTTAAATGTATATTTTACATTTCTGAAGTAACCGGGGTCTTTGATGTGTCACTTTAATTCCTTTGGTGCCAAATATATAAGTAGGATACAGATTAAGAGAATACCACAGTATCTCACTTACTTTTGTCCTCTCTGGGCGTGGAGAGGTCTTCTGGTATTGAACCTCTTCTAGATGATTCTAGGTCCTCTGCAATGCTCTCCTCTAGCTCGCTTTGACTAATAGTTGCTTCCAAGACAGAGGCAGCTGGTGGGCTCTCCTGACCACTGCTGTTGCTGTAAGAGAACCCAGTTTGAAGTGTGTATTCATGGGGAAATGAACATAACAACAACTATCTGCACTACATATCTGTATATTTTGTAATATAGATGGCAAGGCACGTTTTCTGCCCCAACGGTAGCATAAACTTCACAAACAGCGCTAATAAAAAGTGCACGTATGTATAGGAGCCCACAAAGCATTCACTCTTGTAATCCAATACCATTTTAAACATGGCTCCCTTTAAGCATAGAGATTGTTATGCAGCAGGCATAAGCAAAGCTAAGGATAGATTATACTCAAGCCAGGAAAACGCTTACCACTTACCAACGTTTCAAGGTTACTGCCTCTCATCAGAGTGCGTACGTACATACGTACATCTCATTACAGCAAGAGTTCACAAAAATAGTTAACTGTGAAATCAGATTTGAACTGGTTGCTGAAATGGTGCAATGGGCTCAGAGCTGAACTGATATATGCTAAAATCGTGAATGGGAAACGGTAGGTATGACATAGCGGCAAGGTATATGGACTATCCAGAAGTGAGATTGATAGGAATTGTGCCTTTACAAAGGTGAGAAATGTGTGCAGCTACAGTGACTGCCTGCTGTAAACCAGGAGATTAGTCTAGTGAAGTGATGAAAGAAAAGAGAAGAGGAGAAAGTAATACGGAGCACAGAGAATCAATGGAACGGTGAAGGTAAAGAGAAGAGAGATGCAGGAAAAGGGTCTCAATTCCCTGAAGAAGTCTGTGTGCAAACGAAAAGCATTAGAGTGGCTTTAGAGCTCTGCTGCATCTCCTTATCACACTTCAAATGTATCTCCTACTAGCACTTTAAATGTAGGCTACATTACACAGAGATAAAATGTGCAAAAATAGCACATTGGTAATTGACGCTTAATATTATAAAGTGGTTGGCATTCATTTTAAAGAGATCGCAAAAACTCCATTAGGAATACAGACCTGCCAGGCATACACATCTTTTTAACATTCATTTATCTTGTAAGTGAAATATATTAAGTTTGTCATAAGTGATACAATTTTAAGAAAAGATTCACACTACGGTAGTCCATTAGAACGCTCTTCTAGCTTTCTTTTCTAGTACATGCAACAACCTACTGGATGAGTGAAACCAATAAGGATCTATACTTTTGTTGAACAGTCTGGTTGAACATCAAGTTCTATTTGATGCTTTTCTGAAATTTGGGGAGAGGTGGTGTATAATACAGGCGGAGGGATTTTGAATTTGCTGGAAAATGTGGGCTAATAATGTTTAGTGGACGTAGTAGTGGAAGTAGCAGTAGTAGAAGAATGATGAATCCTAGACTGCTGTTCCAAGTATATATTACTAAAGGAGCTAGCAAGAGGAGTAGTTCTAGATCCAAGAAGAGTCATATGTCTATACATGGTGGCATTGGGCAAGTAAAATTTAGAATTACAATAGATCAAGTATCTGATCATGTTCTTAACTCTATAAATAAAGTTTTTCAACGTTAAAGTGATGTACTTGGCTGTCTGTTAATTAGAAGATAATCTATAACCTAACTTTGGTGGTAAAAGGGACGAGCAATGATGAGACCACATAGACATACTAGGTCACCTAAGCTAGGTGCTATACCCACAACAAGAAGCAAGGACAGAGAGACAGAAAGAGAGTAGGAATTGGATTTGTAGAGTGTGATAAAATATATTTATGGACTAAATATGAAAAGGAAGACATAAAAGTGCATTTTAATGGAATTTAGCAAAGGTACATATGGGAGTAAAAAATAGAATCCAATAATTGACAGCTTCAATTTATGGCTACTTAAAGGACCCTTGTATTGCCCTAAACATTTGAATTAGGCATAAATTGAATTATTACAATTCATATTCAATGATTTAAAACAAATATTCTGCATTAAACTTAGATATAAAAATCAGACTCAGCTATTGCTGGAATCCACCAACTATAAGTTCAATGGTGGCTAGCTTTGTCTAGCGGGTGGCTGCTAAATTTTCAGATACAAATTGTACCACTAACACAATGATCTCCACTAGTTGGAGACTTGTGTTAGTGGTTTCCTTTTCAAAAAGTTATTGCTATGCAGGCAGGTCATGATTCAGTAGTTATTCTTTTATCATATATGATTGCTCTTAAAAACCTTTATGGAAAGTCAACTCCCAACCCTCCCCTTAATGACCTTATATCAGGGTGGGGACAAACACTATCATAAATTATTAAATGCATATTATATTGATCAATGATTAATGCATTAACTAGCTCCTAACAGTTCCTACCTGTGTGGATGTTCTCTGAAGCTGGATGAACTGCTGTTAGGTTGAGAAGAGGGAGAGGCTGAATGAGATCCTTTTTTCCTATGCAGAAAAAGAAATCGGATACAAATATGAAACTTGTAAAATGCATATATTCACACAAATTGCTTCCCTACTAATAACTGTACATAAGTAGAGGAAAGTACTGTTTGTGATATGCAATACCTGGAAACGTGTGGTCGTAGTTTCTTCTGCTGTTCCATTAGAGAGGGCACAGCAGGATCTGAACTGACTGGAGAGAGATAGCCATGGTCCAACTCCTTAAAAAAGACAAAAATCATTATGACTGCGTTAAGTAGCCCAAGCTCATAATGGCTCCAGTAGAACTGCAGTTTTCTTTTAAACCATCACTGTGTTTTAGGAAAAACGGAGTGAGCCATAATTGTAAAAACATTTTGGAGTGAAAACCTAAACCTTTGAAGATTAGCTGGTATAACGCAAGTTTCCATCTTGTACTTTAATCCGGAGGGTATATACTAAGTTAATGAACAATGGAGCTCTTGGGATCTGACACCTGCCCCCTTCCTTCGTGGCAGAAAGCATACATCAAATTCAGGTACAGTCTTTTAGAAATGTAAATGACATTTTTAGTTTTATATTAAACTAGGTCAATTAATTTAATTAATAATGTTATTCTCCTCAATGTAATTACAATATAAAAATATACATATTGCTTACTTCTTAGAAGCCCCAAGAGGAATACATTCTATATTCTGGAGCCTTCCTTTTCCCTGCTCCTCTCTCATGAAAGCTGATATCTATCACAGCTGTGACCTAAAGCCACACCGATATGGGAGGTGCTTTATTCCACCATTTGCCTCATGATGCTCAGACGCAGAGCAAGTCACTGTGTGCTTGTTTAGCAGCATGAGACACTGGTAGTGTCCCTCCCTGTGGGCATTGCTTTAGGTCACAGCTGTTTTATCATGAGAGAGAAAAGCTGGGAAGGGGGAAGCTCCAGTAGATAAGAATCTGTAATCCTGGAGGCTTTTCAAAAGTAAGTGAGGTGTAATTTGTATATCATAATTACACTGAGGAGAACAACAAACTAATTAACCTAGTTAAAGGATTTATATAAAACAACACAGTTATATTTATGTTTTAACAAAGCCTATTCGTTTATTGTTCTAACCTCTTGCATACGATGTGCTTTGTATGTAGTGGATGACTCCAGTGTCTTTTGGAACCGCTGGAGAATTTCCGCCTGAGCCTAAATAATAATAATAAAAAATTGAATTCAGTTACACAAGCTAATGTCAAGGAGTATAACAAAGCTAGAATCTTTCTATGCTGCAATAACTGTTTGATTACCTGCACTGCTTTCTGACATGCCTCTTGCTCGGTCTGTTGCCGCAGTGCAGCCATGCTCTGTTCATAACGTTGCTGCTGTGCCTGTATAAAAAGATAGGCAAGACAAAATGGAAAGGCTTTCTGAAGTATATACTTAAAGGAACAGTGTGGAGAAGAAAAAATGAATGCCTGGTTATGTAACAAACAACATTAGCAGCTTTATAAACCATGAGCATAAAAACACTTTCAGAAAAGATCTTAATTTTAGCAGAAACTATATGGTAGCGCAAAGAAGCTGCCATGATAATAACATGATTTGAAGGCGAGAAGGATATTCATATTTGTGTGTCCGGGAAAGAGAAAAGATATCAAATGCTAAAGGAGTATCTAAATCAACCGTGTCAACAAATCCTCCTTCCTTCTCCCAGCCCTGAAGAAATATAAAGTACCAGAAGACACCCCTCGGGCTCCACACCAGCAAGAAGTATGGATGACACAAACAGGGGATCCTTCAGGTACATTCAGAATATGTTAAAATAATAATGTCACTAAAAATAATTTATGCACCTGGTTTACATACTACACAAATATAGAAAGCTTTTCCCAAATGTTTGCTATTCTATATTGTGCCAATTATGCCAATAAAAGAAACCTTGAGTCACTGCATGTACTCATCAAAGTCACCATTTCAGGCATATTGGCACAAGAATACCATACCATACCCACTGCTTTGCTCCTGGATTATAATTCCCTCTTCAACTAATACATAGACTACACTTCAAGAGTTACCTTTTCTATTAATGGCTGGAGTATGCAAATAATAAGTTAGTGTATGCCACGTGATTGCTGTGACACAGATTAAAACGGTGTACAACAGAGTAAGTGGTGGAATTCAAGGGTATGTTCTTACTAACTTATTTAGTGATATATTTCATAATAATTGATAATATATATTTTTGAAGAACATAAGAAAAAATACACAGGCTCTCCACAAGTTCTCCTTTAGTATTAGTTTTTTTTTATGCAAAAATAAAACCTTTACAATGCATAAAACATGGTCTTTTAAATGAGCAAGAGCTTGAGACTACAGTGGCCCTTTAGCTTAATTCACTAATTCTGAGAAAAATAGGTTTAAAAACAGATATTGGGCAATTTATTATTTCCAAATGCTAAATTTACAGTGACCGTTCCAACAAATACCTTCATGATCTGTGCCAATGAAACAGTTTCCTGCTGGGCTAATGAGATGCCACGAGCACGCTCTACATCACGCAGTTGTCGATCTGACTCTTCCATAGCAGTCAGATAGTTCAGCTCTGCTGACATGCGCTGCTGTAATGCTGCAGGAGAAAACCTCATGGAACCTGGAAAGGACAAAATGTATTAAAAGTTACTGCACCTCTGAGCTGGCTGGAAACTTACAACCAGAACTGGTCCACGCGTGTGTGTCAAACAAAATGTTCCAATATACCTTGTACAGACCCAGGCTGTAATCCAGGGGCTTGTGATCCGGAGGTTGCTGCAGTGGGCAGAACTGGTGACGTTGGGGATTGTCCACTTGCGTCCCTAAAACTAGAGTGATGGCTCCTTAATGCTTTTCCAGAATCTGATAAGAGGCTGCCAAGCAAAAAATAAATAAAAGGTGTAAGAAGACTGTTGTCTGCACACAGTGCCAAAATAAATAACTCTTTGGACATTTCATATAAATATATTCTATCTTGGGTTGCTTAATTAAGTTTCTCTTCCTCATTAATATATAAAGCTCACACTTAATTTACGAGCACTACAAGCCAACAAGTTAACAATTTGTAAGTTTCTAGAGCCACCTATTTGTATGCCTCTGTTTTTCACATCTGTGCCCTGGCACACATTATTCTGAATGCTAGGCTACACTATGGCCCTACCCGAAAGACTTGGACTTCACATTCAAAATACCAGGATTTTCTTTTTAAACTGAAAATAATAATGAACCGTGATGAGAAAATCTAAAGATATGCAAATCATAATTTTTCCACTCTACATCAGCAATGTTTTATCATTCTAAATTAGGCCAAAAATGAGAAGTTATAGAATTAATAAATAGTATTTTTGTTGCTCAACATAACCTCTTCTTATAACTCCCAATAGAATATTATTTTGCCTTTGCATTGCATGTATAAAATATGTTCACATTTTCTCCTCACATTTTGATATGCCCAAAGTCCATGTGAAAGATGATAGCATGCAGTAGAGAAAACAGAGCAAAGCGGGGGGTTCCAGTAGCCAACAAACTGTTTGTTGGCATGTTAAACGTAAGTAAATTATAAGCGATTAATCATAATTAAACAAAGGTGGAAAAAACTTAAAAATTAACCCAATTAGAATATCAATAAATAAAATAAAAATACACCGTGGAAGAGTCCTATTAAAGCCACACTGTGTTCTGTCTCCTTGGGCCATGAAGAGGGCTTACTTGATAAATATCAAAATCCTCTTACCTTGCCATGGAGCGAGAGGAAAGCTCTCCAATCGTACTATCTGTATCAGAGCCAGTGGGCCGCTCTTTCCCTGGAGACAGCGATTGAGCAGATTTGTTGCCCTGGCCTTTATGATCAGAACCAGATGAGCTGTGGTCATGTTCCAGAGGAACTTGGTTGGTGCCATTTTGCCATCCCTTACCTGCAAGGCAACAGATAGAAAGTTCATTCTTCATTGTATAGTTAGAGAATAATGAGAAGTACACTTCAAAAAGGAGAGGTTGATGACATATTGGTGGCAATCTGCAGTTTACAAATAAAATGAATAGAACTGCTGGAAATGTGCTTAATTTTGCCTCAAGGCTTCCTATTGAACCGTGCTTTCATGTAGTTTCTAGAATAGGAACCAGCACCATTTCACCATGTGGACCAACAAGAAGCCACCAACCAGGCAGGAAGAACTGTGAGCAGCCAACATGGCAACTTCCAAGAGACAAGCATATGGAAAATGTTAAGTGAAATACCGTGGAACCTCTATATTAGTCCTGAATCCGTTCCTGGGGGACAGACGAATACTGAATCGGATAAATATATAATCCAATTATCATTAAATTAATTTATATTTTGATTACCATGTAGTGAGTGACTTTTCGTGACGAATATTGGATTTTTGGACAAATATTGGAGCATTTTTTGCAGAACAAAATGTAACTAATATTG
This sequence comes from Discoglossus pictus, assembly GCA_027410445.1. NCBI lineage: Eukaryota > Metazoa > Chordata > Amphibia > Anura > Alytidae > Discoglossus > Discoglossus pictus. The sequence goes on along the minus strand of CM050170.1, from coordinate 116,041,312 downwards.
GATTTGACGAATATAGAGGTTCCACTGTAATAATAATTCACAGATTTACAGAATTGTGCCAAGAGGGCTTTTGAATGCTCACTTACGCTGTTTGCTTCCTCTCTGAGAGGAAGAGGATGCTGGAGATGAGGCTGCAGATTGTGCAGAAGATGAATGTGGAGACTCAATTTTAAGCTTGGCAAGAGGAAGTTCCTCCTTAATACTGGAAGCACTGGTGTCCACACTGTTAGAAATAAAATGATCAAAAATGAAAAAATACATACATATACAATACACGTAAATAAACATATATACGGACATGGTGCATGTGTGTGCACTTTCAGGTTGCACTGCCAAAAAGCGAAGACCATTTTGTGGAGGCAGTCAAAAATACTGTATTATGATATGATATTAAACAGGCAGTGCCAAGACCGATGCAGATTCCTAAGACCTTATATGCCAAGTTTCAGGAACAAAGGAGGATGAGAAGAGTCTAACACTTTAAACATGATAATAGCCATTGTCAGACAGATTATTGATCAACGTACCTGCAGCTCAATTGTACCCAATTCAAATCAGTGGAAAGTTAGATAAAAATTTAGAGCAACATGGAAAGTGTTCTGGATCAGGAGCATTGGAAGGTAATCAGACCATCCACATATTAAAAAGGTTAAAAAAAGGGACACAGTGGACATTCCAAATATTATATAATTTAGAAAACTATTTATAAAAACAAGTACATTATCAAATTCAGCATGCTTAGACTCTTTTCTGCAGATTTGAATCTGTTTGGTTTCGATCAGAATGGCTGACTGACAATCCAAAATTTGCAATTTTCCAACTTTTTAAATAATATTCAATTAATTAAATAGTTATTACCTCGTTTAAAATTATACCATATCTGGGGTCACTAAGTTAGCGCATGACAGAGAAATAACTTTAAAATACTCTGTAAAAAGATTATATATAACCTATAGGAATGCGGTGTATAATAAGACCAGAATAACCTAAAAACTTGATTTCGGGTGACAGAGTCCCTTTAAAAGTATTATTATGGTGGTCATGCAAATAGTATAACATCTGTTTAGTTACTGACTAGCAAGACAATCAATATAGCTTTAAATATTTACTCTTGAAATTAGCATTATAAACCAGATGCACTTCTCTGCCAAGAGGGTTGATTTTATTCCGGACGTGTAGGTTTGCCTGCAGTATCCACTGCAGGGAAATGGGCAGATAAACAATGTTATCAGGACAACAAAAGGTTAGGGCAGCCCCCATTGGTAAATCCACTCCCACGCTCCATGGACGCCTGGATAGGAGTGGACAGCAGCAAATTTAAGTTTTAAAAGATCACTGTATGACATTTTTTTTCTTTTTAAAGCATGGCAAAGAATGAGAATGGAGCATTTTATTAAGGAAAGAAAAAAACTTTAATGTAGTAAATTTTAAAGGCTTTTATTTTTAATTGCATGTGACTCAATTTGCTGCAGAGTCACTTTAGAAGGCTTCTATGTAAATTATGGGGGCTGATAAAATGTTTTTTTAACACTCTCTGCAGTATTCAGGTGGTCTGCCTGGACAGTTGCCTGACTTAAGTCGGTTATCAAAAGAAACCTTTGGGAGCCATTGCATTATACAGAATAGACATAGGGTTGACAAATATATTTGAAATTTGGGAAACTGGCCAGGGAGAAACCAGCTACATATTTTTAGGAACCAGAGCAGGTTTATGTTCAAAGATTTATTTGGTCAGGAAGGAAATTTAAGGAGCTCCCTAGATCTGTCAAGCCCTGGAATAGGCAATTACGTGTATCAAACAAAATGTCTGAGTAGCTTTAATAAAATAATTTAGGGTACAAATAAATAGTGATTAGTAGAGCAGACAATCAAATATAATACGTAGAAACTCACCTTGATTGTGTCATCTTCGGCAAGTCATTTGCTGGCTCGCTAAAGGAGGAAGAAACAAAGTCTTCTTCATATGAGATATTGTCCTGGGAGCTGGTTGCTGCATAGCGTGGTTGAAGCTCTGGCAAACTTTCCTTGGATTGTCCCTCCAGTGCTATATGAGACAAGCATATATCATTTTACATATTACAACTTGCAGGTAAAGCTGTTGGTTGCAATGAAAGATGTCTTAACATCAGAAAAATAATCCATTAACAAGTTAGAAACAATTCAATGGTGGGCAACTAAAGTGGTGCATGGTCTAAGACAAAACATTTATAAGGGTACTTAAAAGAATTTATGATGATAATTTACATAGGTTTAAAGGGACATGGGATATAAGATAGAAACCTTCAAATATATGAAAGGATTTAATAAAGTTCAGGAGGGAAGTATCTTCCAGAAAAAGATCAATGCATGAATGATTGCATTTGCTGTAGGAAGATTTAAGGATAATGTACGGAAGTACCTCTTTACAGAGTAGAAGATCAGTGGAATTGCCTTTCAAGTATAGGGTTTAATTCAGCTAAGGAATTTAAGAAGGTCTATGCTTAATTAGTAGATCAAATGGGCCAACTAGATTGAAATTTTTGGTTGTTATCTACCATCAAATATATGTTTTTTAATTGTAACCAAATAAACTAGATATAAAGCATTATGTTGTAGATGGACCGCACCTTTCCCATACAGCTGATATGATCTGGTGAAGATATTGATGACACTGTTGGGGCTTCCCTTTGCAAGCTCTTCCCAGGGACCTTTGACATTCGATCCAATACTGGAGGGTAGGGGTAGATATTTATCTGCTTCCCTCTGGAATTCAGTAATAGGCTCAAATGATTTGGCTTCTTTGACACAGAACTCCTTACTCTTCAGTGCCTCTGCTGGATTAAGTGGAGATCCTCTACTTGGGACTCCTTCGCCCTCAGACAGGCTCCCTTCACTCAATAAGGGCCCCTCACTGATAGAGCTGGTGCTGGAGTTTTGAGATGGGCTGGCATTGTTGGGTGTATCAGGAGGTCTTCCATTCTTTCCATCTCTTTTAACAGTTGTTGGTTCCTCTTCTCTTCCCTCACATCTTCTAGCTAAGGGAGCCGTTTGAAGCTGCAGTTCATCAGGAAGTTTCTTGTAGAGGCTATTGGCCCCAGGTAGATCTTTCTGAGAGAAATGAGTAGTACAAGTTCCAAGCATCTTCTGTATCCTGGCAGAGAAAACATCCTCACCACTCTCTCGCTCAGGTGGGCTGTCAGGCTTCCTCCAGGTGATTTTAGCCTGAGGCATGGGATCAGCAGGAGCGTCCCATGCTGACTGAAAAGCTAGAGGTCCCCCTGCTAACTTTTTGGCCTCACTCTCAATTCTTGAAGACAGGGAAACTGCTGTGGCCTTTAGAGTCTCAATGCGATCAAGGTTGCTCCGGAAATCATTGGTAGTTGGTTTCCCTTGGAGACCTGTCTTATGAGACTCCAAACCGTTGGCACTTTTCCTGGAGCTGAGCAAAGTTTCCAAATCTGTAGGGATAGTGAGAAGTTGAGAGAAAATCCCGGCGCCCCCTGGTGTCTGACTCAGAGACTGAGGTAATGGGCCCTTTGAGGTAAACCGGTCTAACTGCCGACAATGGGTGTCCATTAGGTCACTCCTATAAAAAAAAAAAAAAAAAAAAACATTTCAAAATATTAGAGACAGAATAGAAACTAAGTAAATTGTTGAAATGTTTCAATAATCCAATACAGATTGGCTGCTTCTTTTAGAGTTTACACATCTCCTTGCATCTATTTGAAAGTACCACAAATATATTGTATTAAAAGTTACTAGTTCTCTAAAGTACAATACAAAATATCAACCAACACAAAAACAGAAATGGAGGTAGATAATGTATATCACGCAATGATTTCGATTTATTCCAGGGACACTGAACAATAGGGGCCAAGCTCCAATAGCACAAATATGGCACACAGTCCTGCACACTAGATATCCATATTGAAGACCCTCCCTTACAGCCTTGGGCATGTTGCGGTTTTATGGTGCTTTATGGATACCAAGTTTTATAGAAAAAGTATCTATAGTTAGAAAGAAAGAAAAAAAAACAAAAAAAAACTTGGCGACATTCCTTTAACAGAAATGAGTTTGTTTATTTGCAGGATAGTAAAAACAAATTGAGAATTTCTACACACTGTTAATTAGTAAAAAAGAGGTACCAACAAATGAAACATGAAATCCCTTGGGAAGATCAATACTCAGACACTCCGTTTCCAAACCCTAAATCCTCTTAAAAAAATCTCCCTGGCTCCTATACGGCTTCTTCAGCAAAGGAAGAAGGTATAGCAATTTACTTGTGGAGGACTTGACCACATTTTAACCTACTTAATTTCTGGATCAGGGTTTCAACTACGGACTCAGAAGACTATACGCCATTTAAATATATTGTGAGGGTAGACAATAAAGCTCTAACCTATCCTCCCACAGATAGGAACACAATTCTAGGTACCTTCCCTCCATTCCTCAATTCTATAGTTATATATCGAACCAGTAGGGGTAAAAAGGTAAAAAATACCAATGCTTTGATATGTGAAACCAAAAAGTAAAAATGTGTATTCAGGTAGTAGGCGTATAATCATTTGGACCTGTGCATACAAAAAAAAAATGATCATAGGCTCATTCTCTGAATACACATTTTATTTCACTAATTAATGCTGAGCGGTCTCTTATATTACTTCTACTAGTAAAGTGATTTTTATTTCTTTGTACACAGATTCTAGAATTTTATTTATTGTTACAGAATCATTCCTAGTTCATATTCCATACACTATTCATCATACTCAAGGCTTCCTATTTAACAAAATCAATAAGAGAAAAATGATAGGAGGGATGGGCCTTACCTGAGAAGAGGCTGTAGAGGTTCTGAAAGGGACAGGTCACTGCTGGAAGATGTGCTGGGAGGACGTTCCTGACCCTTATTCTCTTTATCAGATTCACCAGAGGGCTGATATAAAGGTTTGGTCTGGCAAGAGAAAGATCATCTTGTGTGAGTATATTATTCACAGAGATAACAAAGGGGCACAGAAAAACTCCCAGTTGTTGCAGAAATGAAAATTACACTTCATAATAAATATAATTGCAAATTGTTGTAATAAAAGATTCTAAATACAAGTGCCTTACAATAGATATAGAAGTTATGCATTAGATAACTGAATGAAACCTACCCTCTGACGGAATGGCATTAATTGTAATTAAATAAGATTACATTAGATTCCAAGCTCAAAGACAGGGGCCTACTCTATTTTGCAATGTGTTAATATTGTATTTTGCTATGTACATGTATAGCACGGAATATGTTGGCATGTTACAAATAAAGGATAACAGTAATAATAAAGAAGAATATGCCCAGTTGAAAAATAGTAATTGTGACAGATGGAACAATTAAATATAATTGTAATACAGTTCTGACTATTGCCATGCTGTCAACTGGACATGCTCTTAATTGCCAGTCTTAATTAATTGCTTTTACTAAAGGTAATTACCTTATAGGGTGGATCTTTCAATTAATTTTGAAATAATTTCTAAGTCAATTCTAAGGCACTTCTAGATAGACTTTTTAAATTACAACTAACTGCAGTTATGTCTATTTTTTTAATATACTTTCAATTTATGAAATAAAAACTATTCCGGTCTTTAAAAGTTACCACAATGTAAATTGGAGAGCAAACGTTTAAAAAAATAAAAAAAATAATAATAAACCGATTGGGTTAAACAAAACCCTTTAGTCAAGTAAACATTTTCCTACATGATATTTAAGCCACTACCTGGTGACACACAGACATTTTAATGGCTTCCATGTCTCCAAGTTTAACTCATAGTACTGAATTTACACTTTACTCAACTTTATGTGTGCTTAATTGTTTATGCTGATGCTTTAAATTTAGTTTTCTAGTATATATTAGATTAATGTACCTGTCTCTCTTGTGCAGTTGGCTCAGGCCAGGTCTGTCCTAACAGCAATCTGGCATGGGACTCCTGTAATCTATAGGAATTGGGCTCCATAGGCTTGTTGGTGATGAGTTCCTGTTCTTCTTTCTCCTGCAAACGTGGATTCCCAGTTCTAGCTCTGCGAAAAGCCTCTTTCTGCTTCTGGTAGAGTTCCCTTAGCCTCTTATTTTTCTGCTCCTCAGCTAAGCGATGTGCCTCTCTCTCTTCATTCTGCCTCTTCTTCCTTTCCTCCTGCTGACGCAGAATATAAAGCCGTACTTGTTCTGTATCATAATGTCTCCTCTTTGAGGACACCTGGGGCTCCTCAGGAACATGTCCCTTTTCAGGCTTCCGTTTGGTGGGACTGCGGCTTCTGGTCCGCTTTGGCACATCAACACCGCTGTCTAACTGTAAGTCATCCAATATGCCTCGGATCTCCATGGGCAGGAAGTCTTTTTTTACTTCTGTAGACTCAGTCAGGTGCTTCTTACTATCTAGCGGTATGTGAGACTTTGTGTTACTGTTTGAACTGCTTGTGCTGTGAATGGGGTCTTTGCAAGATTTATCAATCTGGTGACCCGATTCAGATCTCAATGAATAGCCAACTATAAAAGAAGTAGATTAGGAATTAGTGTTAGAGACACTAAAGTTAAAATAATATATATTTCAATTAATATAGGAAGATGCAAATTTGAAAGCAAACAAAACAAAACACACCATGCAGCAGTGTATAAAAGGACACAGAAGAAGTTCCAAATATGGTAGAATTTAAAAATTAAAAGTAACACAATTAATTATTGATTTGAATGTTATTAAAAATGTACTTTCCTACAGTAACTGTATATTGAAGTTTGTTGACGTTTTATGTCAGCCAGCCATATATATAAAAAAAAAAAAAAAAAAGACTGGCCAACGTTGTACCTTAAAGAGTAAATTATCTAGTCAGTCTAGTTACTTGGTGGTATCGGAGAATGTCCAATCTTATTTTCCCATAATAAGTTTTACACTGAAGACAATAGATTCAGAGTGCCAAGGGGCAATTAGCAAATATTGGCAATAATCTCGCCATCAGCAAGAGTGGGTGTCGGATTACATTAACGTTTGCTTTTCAGAAACAAATCAACTGGTAAAGTATTTGTTATAACAAGTTTTACAATATACCATAAATCTACAAATAACATAGTGCAATCCTTCCACAATATAGCATAAACCAATTTAGTAATAAGAAAAAAATGAATACATAAAATTACACCATTACCTCATATACTTTAAGGTTACTTAGTGTATCTTAAAGCACTACTACACAATGAAAAAAAGGTTTAAAAACTTGATGCCTCTGCCGGACCCTGCAGAGATCCATGATACAATAGTGGATGTTGTGTGTGTGAGGGGTGTTTACATTTCTGCAGAGCTATGGTTGCAGTCTTCAATGCAACTTCCTGCTTCAGTTAGTGGGGAGAGGTGTGGTGTCAACTTCAACCATATCCAGTTATCAAACAAAGGTTCTGCGTTCCTGCTTGTTCCTTCCTCTCACTACTGATAGCTACAAACACACATCCCATCATCCACCTATCATAATGTTATGTAAATGGATTCCTGTACTCATAAATAGAGCATTTGAAAATGAAAAATGCATGGCATTACACTGTGAGAGATAACCATGTGTGATAAAGTCATCAGGAGAGTGGGAAGACGTTTTCCCCATGTAATTCTTGATTAAAATACCCAGCATTTAAGGTCAGCTACATAACACTTCAACTCACCTTTTAATCATCAATGTAATGTAATTATAGTTGTACTTTATATATTTTGTATTGCATATAAGTGTACTTTTTATAACTGGGGATTTTTTTATGTAATAGACTGAAACCTGTCCCAACCCATTTCATAAAATAAAGGATTTTAACCAAATTATACAGTAACAGAGTGCAGCAGGTTAGGCAGGCACCGGGTCCTTCTGAGGCACTATTTAGTTACTTATAATTTGGACATCCCAAAACTATACAAGAGTGTTGTTGTTCTTCAGTTGTGTCTGACTCTTGTGATCATATGGACCGCAGCACACCAGGCACATCTGTTGTGTGTGTAATATATATATATATATATATATATATATATATATATATATATATATATATATATAGTTTTCTTGGCAGTGGGTTGCAACTTCCTTCTCCAGTGGACCACGATGTGTCTGACTCTCTGTTATGACCTTGTTATCTTGGGTTACCCTACATGGTGTAGCTCACAGCTTCATTTAAGAACCACAAGCCCCTTCACCACAATTAGAGATTCAGAAGGAGATAAAATATTAAAATTATATCAATAAAGTAAAACTAACTCGCCTGATTTAAAGGACCGATCTTGGTTGTCGGTCTGCCTCTCTCTCGATAAACCTCTTTTATCAGTCTGACGGTCTTTGGAGTTGGGCCGTTTATCTCGCTCTCTTTCAGTGGGTGCAGGTCTTTTATCAGAATTTCTCTCACTGGACACAGGTCTTTTATCAGTGTGCCGGTCCGTGGATGAGGATCCTTTGCCTCCACGTCTGTCACTGGGCAAAGCTTTCGACTCTTTCTCTATCTTGGGTGCAGGGCCTAGGATCTGTTTCACCAACTTCTGCCCATCTCTCCAGGATGATGTACTGATGACTCCCTTAACTGGCAAATAAAGTAAAATCTAAATTAGTAAAAAGCTAGGAGGGAGTGGAAATACTTTTAATCAAGAAACTATTACATATTTCCCAACATATTATGCTCCTGACTAGACTGTAGTGTGAACAATACACATATTTGCAGAAATATATTTGTAATCATTTATAAAAGAGCAATATTGAAAAATAAATCAATTATTAAAAACTAAAAGATTTGCATCCAGCTGAGTATTTAGTCTCCACTTTGATAAGGTAATTTAGGGGAAAAAAATGCATTTTGGGCTGAGAGACAGGTCTAAAGGGTGTTAAGAACAATCAGATATGATACGAGAACAAACAAACATTGATAGGCTACCTCGACATAACAAAAAGCTTGTTATCAAGGTATAACCACTAACACAACAAGTTTCCAGACAATTATAATAATTGGGTTGGCTGTACTGATACCCCCCAGCGACTTAAATATTGATCATTCATCTATGATAAACTAAAGTATCTATCTAAAGTTGTTAGGGGAATAGTATGGTCCTTTATAATATATATATACACACACACATATATATATATATATATATATACAGTAAAATTGGAAAACTAGATAGGTGTAGATTACTTTTACCATTAAAGACCTCCACTAACAAACTTAGGTCTCAATAAATGGATTGTTGCGTATACAGTGTGGTCTTTCTTTCCAGACCTGTGAGAGACCTACTACCCTCCTCATAACAGACACCACCATTTAACCAAGACCCGTGGAACACCTACTACCCTGCTCATGCCTGACACCACTTCCCTCCCACCCTCCCCCACATACACCCACCCCTAGTTGTTGCAAAATCACATTCCCAGGTTATATTATCTGACCACTCAGTGAAGATTATATCCTTGAGCAGAGGTGGGTAAATTCGGTCCTGGAGGGGCTGCACACAGGCCTGGATTTGATGATAACCCTGCTGTGCACAGGTTTGTCAATCACTTCTTTAGTCATCCTGCTTGACTCACCTGTGCACAGAAAGTATATCTTCAAATCCAGGCCTGTGTGCGGCCCTCCAGGACCAAACTTGCCCACCCCTGTCCTTGAGCCTTTTACCTCACTAGGACTTTCCAATTGATCCCTTCCTCCACTATCCCTTTCTAACTTCCTACCTAAGTAAATTCTCACTTCCTCCCTGGTCTATTCTAAGCCTTATCGGTCTTTTTGCCACGGTTTTTCTGCCTCTTCCATTCCCTTTAGATTGTAAATGGCAAGTTTCCAATCTTGTAGGGTGCTTTGGGAAGAAGATCCTAAGCTCAAAACACTCACACACAGCACAGGGGGAGAGCCAGGAAGCCTGTGAATGAGGTTGCAAGCGAATTTGAGCCATATTGGCGTTTTTCGTTGATTCTTCTAAGCTGTTTATGTTATGCTTTTATAAATGACCAAGATCTTAAGTCAAAATTGTCATACCAGTTTTGCTTTCTGGGCTTCCCAAGCCCCCGGCTCCTGCCAATCTCTGCACCTTTCGTACTGGTCTAGATGATCTCTTATTTCCGGACTTCTCATTGTTAGACATCTTGTCTGCGAAGAAAAATAAACAACACATGCAACTTGTCTTCACTACAATTAGCCAACCTGCCCTGGATAATTAGGTTTAGTATAAATTATATATGGCATATAGTAACTGTCATCCTTTCACAAGATTTACTCCTTAGATTACCCCGACTCAGCTCTTACCCTGGGGAGCAGAGAGTAGGCTCCCATAGAGCTGGGCACTAAGATTATGGAAGTCCTCCTCCTGCCACAGTTTACCATCCGGAGTGCGAATCTTCGTCTCTGGAGGATTAAATCCTGAAGCACAAAGTGGCAATTATTGCAGTTGCTGCATATCAAATCACTTCATATCACTTTATTTAAAGAAAAGAAGGAAGCCTACCCCCAGAATATTCCAGATTGCAAACCCAGTGGAGGCATTGTATTTGCAAGAACTATATGGGGATAGAGGTTTTGAGGGCAGAACAACCCATTTGCCATTTAGAATGCTGCCATCTCACCTTTGTAGACTGGTGGCGGAGGAGCAGATGCCACTTTGCGAGTCTTTGCACTGATGACATTTTCAGTATAATTTGTTGAGCTAGGAACACGCTCTTTAACATCCCTCTCCCCTGACATCTCCCATTGCCGACGAATGCGCTCCTTCAACTTTTCCAGTTTGGCATCTGGCTGCCTCCTTTTTAAGGTCTCCAGTCTATGACTTGATGGACTAAATGAGGTAGTGGGCTGAGATGTATCTGGTGGTCTATTTGCTCTGTGGTCTGTTACTAGGGAAGCGCTAACAATGTCACTGTGTGGACCTTGTAACCTTCCCTCCAAAGCATCAATAGCTGGGCGGTCATTCAGGTATCGTACAGACGTCTCATCCACTGCTGAGGAGCGTGTGCTGTCAAAGTCCCGTAGCTGTTGGCCATCTACAGTCATTGTAGCTGCCGGCCACACAGGGCTCCTTTCAGTTGAGGATGCACTAAAAATCTCCCTAAAACATTAAAACCTTATGAATAATATGGACATTCATTGGATATAAACAAGCAAACAAGAGAACCAGATATTAAGACAGAACAAAATATCAACAGTGTAATAATAAAACTGATGGAAAAAGTATAAGAATTCCAGCAAAACTCAAGCAAAATAAATAAATAAAAAATAATAATAAATTAAATTAAATACAGAAAAACTAGAAAAAGGCTTCACATAGCCATGTACATAAAGGTGAACAAATAAGGATGGTACAATGACAATTGTGTTGGCGCCATTAGGATCACGGTTATATGTTATACTTTATATATTTCACAGGTTACATTTGAACCATTATTAAAATAAAGAAGTATTGAGAAATCTTTGTATAGCCGCTTTTAATAAGAACTCTATACCAAAGTTTCTCACAGAAAATAGGCATTTACCAAGACATACTAACAAAGAGGAAAAGGTGGCTCAGGTTAAGACAAGTATAACTAAATAGGGTGCTACTGGGGAAACAACAGAAGAATGAATAAACACTATATATACAGGAAATCCCTATATGTGCACACCTATTATTATTAAATCTCCTCAGGGACAGACATTAAAACTTTACTTTTATTAAATCCCTTAAAATAAGATTAAAATATTATCAGACGCAGGAACCAACTAATGTTATTCGGTTATAGGGAATTAAACAAACAAATACTAATATATAAAGTGTTAGTGTTGTAATATATGAGAAAGGAACCAGATTTAATGCTGATTCTATAAAGATAAAGTGCTGTCAATTAAGTGCTTTTATGTGTACATGATAGTGCTTCCCAAAATTAACTAAACTTCTAAATGCTGTATAATAGTTATTCAAAGTGCTAAGAGCAATGTGATATTGAAAATGTTGTTGCTATAATATTATCAAATTGCTATCAACTGGTTTAAATTCCCCTATTCATTTAAAACTCATGGAGCTATAGTGCTCCTATTAGTTTAAGACACTAGATATTGCTCCTAGTACTGTGCGATTGCCTAATATCTTTTTCTTGTAAGAGACTGTGTCTTAGCGTGCCACGCCGTTTTAGACGCCTAGCAATGACGTCATCAACAGGCGTGCACGTTCCTGCGTCTGACCCGACGCACGTTTCTAGATTTCTTCAGGGGTCACGCCATGTTCATTTTGCATCCCTTTATACATTCTCCGTAGTCATGGAAACGGTGACTATTATAAAAACAACTCAATTTATTTTAAAACAAATGTCTCTGTGCTTAACAATTCTGGTGATATATCTACAGACTCGATCAATATAATTACACCAGAATTATCTTAAACTTTATACTTCATATTGGCCAGAATCTATTTAATATTGCAAATAACTTTTAGCTTTTAGATATAAGCTTTTAACTAGCTTTTAGATATAAGATAATTATAGATGTAATGTAAAGGAGTGTGTGGATTGATACATATCCTTCACAGTATATACCTTAGCTAGAGTATTCCTAATATCCTATTAAGATGCTTGGCGAAGGACTTCATCCCATATATCACCTTTTATTTATTATATACTTTAGTTTATTTAATCAGTGGTAATCCTAAAGATATCCTATTTAGTTTATACCCAATATATAACTTAATTGAGTATTGTTTGTATCTCCTGGGAACATTTTATTTGTTATTTGTAAGTAATATACCTTCATATTTCACTCACTGATAAGTATGTACATATTCTAAAAATAAAGCATGCTACTTCATTTCTTATATAAAAGGTGTAAATGTAAAGCCTTCATTTAGGCCATGAGGTTTTTTAGTACTTAAAAGATAAATCCATTTTTCTTCTTTTTTTAAAAAAAGTTCTCTGTCTATATTACCTCTTCTGATATATATAAAACTATCAGAAGAGGTAATATAGACAGAGAACTTTTAAAAAAAGAAGAACTTTTAAAAATTTGGTCACACACTTGCAGCGCTGTCCGTGAGGCCCGCGGGAGTTAGTTAGGCTGCAATGAGTGCCAAAGCCTGGACTTGCGATGGGAGCCGCACTCGCTCATCGTGAGGCACGCAGGACTTTAAAACAGTTAGGCGGCACGCATGATGGCCGCTATAGCAGACGAAGAACAGAGCCCTGATCACAAGGCACGCAGTTTATTATGTTAATGGCTGAAATAGTTTCAACCGCGTAACTCAAAAGAAAACCCCCCAAAAAGCCAAATAATTTGAAAAAAATAACAACACTCACACACAGCACAGGGGGAGAGCCAGGAAGCCTGTGAGTGACGTTGCAAGCGAAGCTGAGCCATATTGGCGTTTTTCATTGATCGAAAATAGGCTAAGCGAGGAAAAAAAATGGCAGCCGAAAAAACGTAAAAATTCTCAAACAATATCAAAATGAGGCTGAACAACGCCAGGCACGCGGGGCTTCAAAAATAAAACCCAATGGCAGTCAGCGCGCCCCACGCAAAGATTTAGCAGACACACAGAGGAGAAACACACAGGGAAGGGACAGGGGGAGATGCTGGAAAGAGACACATGGCATTCCCAAGCACAACATTTGCAGGTTAAGGAGGCCTGTAAAGCAGACGGGAGGAGAGGCAGGCAATGAGCACCAAAAGGCACTTATTGTGAGACCCACAATGAGTGCCGAAGGTGCTGAGGGGGCAGAACCTCGCATTGTGTGGCAAACAACATTGACAGGCTTAAAATTTTATTGCAGCTGCACTAAGTTGTGGGTTGACAAGGCCTGCAATGAGCGGTGAAGTAGACGGAGGGTGAGGCTGAAGGTACAGCATTCCCAGGCTTAAAATTGTATTCCCGTCATTTGACGGGCAGGTAGCTAGTTCTAAATATAAAGATAATAAAGTTTGTCCCTGATCTGCAGTACTCTTGATTACCAGCGTCCATAAATGTAATCAAACCTTTAAATGATCATCATATTCTTCTTACCGATATGATGCTAATGGCTCCCTGAAGCCCACATGGCCAGATGACTTTACATTGCTCTCCAGAGTGGTGACACGGAGGGGGCTGCGAGATGACTTTTCTCTATTGGATTTGCTTGATGGTTTGTTGACATAAGAGTCCAGATATCTCCCATCTACAGAGAACGGAGGGAAAAGATTCTAAATAATTGTTTTAAAAGATACCAGTAGAGCCTAAAAAGGTTCAATCCTTACAATAAACAAGTTAACCAAAAATCAATTTTTAAGAAAAGAAAACAATGCATAAAAATATTTTTTAAGACATCTTGCACTACTTATTAAAGGACCCCTGTACAATGAAAAAATTATACATATTTGAACATTTTGAGAACATAATTAAGCAGGGAAAGCATCAGAACACACACACCATTTCTTGAGAGCAGTTCTTGCATCTATTAATTAACTACATTCATTAACATTCTGCTTCTGGGAAGGGAGTTGGTGTCAATTTCAATGTTATCGAATTACCTGCCGACGTCTCTATGTTCCCTATTCCCCCAACTGTGCCTCAATTGTTAGATACAAAAAAAAACAAAAAACAATACCCCCATGATCCAGCTATCAGAAAGTGATATAATTAACACAAAATGGATTGCTTAACTCAAACTTAAAATATTAAATTTTTTCTATAAATATGTATTTATGTCCTTGGCTTACACAGCTGCTAATGTTGTTCATTTATTTAAAACGTAGGTTACATAGGTTACAAACAGGCAAAAAAACAGCATTATTAACACATTGCAAAGGATGGAGGGCCCTTTCTTTGGACACTGGATTCTAAGCTCAAAGATTAAAGACGCGCAGACTATTACATATATAACAAGAATGATCCATTATTTTTGATCTGCAGTGGTCCTTTAAAAGTGGGGGGAAAAAAACTTTATATGGAATAACATTAGCACCTTTGCAAGAAATAACCATAAAGCAATTTAAAGAAAAATGTTCAATATAGACAATTCTGTTGGTGCCATAGGGATTGCATCTCTCAATTGAACAGAGATCTTATCTGAATCCATGGTTCCACATAGGTTCCTAATGCTATTAGAAACAAATGCAAAATGTCTGCTGCCATTAAAGCTAAATTGAATACAATAGGTACATAAAGGCTTTAGCCATTTTAACATTTCTAAAAACATTTTGCACATTATCAAGACATGTTCTGCATAAGAATAAACTAGAAATATGATTCTTCAGCAGTCCTTTAATCAGTCATAATGGACGCTTTTGACCAAGCAAAATTCTTAATTTGCCTTGAACATTTATCTTTTTACGCCCATACTGATGATATTAGGTCTGTTGCAAGGAGTGCTATGAACATATAGTACATTGTACATCACAATATGTTAACTGACCAAATACTTACCCTTGCGGCTCACTTTACGAGTAGCATTGCTGGATGGCTTCTTGGTCTCCATGATGGGGTCAAAGGCTGCTGTGCTTGTTTGGGCCACATCCAGTTTGTTTTCAATATGTCTCAACTGTGACAAGAAACTTTAATTCAGACTTCAAAAAACAAAAGCAGCTTTCTGGGGGGCACATGAGTAAATGATCAACAGACAAGAAATTAAAATGCAAAAGGTCCCTAAGGGGGGGGGAGATGACAATAATGTACATCTTGGATTTTCAGTCTCCATATGCAAGGACAGCTGACAAGCAAGACCAAAAGGAATAAGAGAACCAGCAACATTTCTATCATACAAATAACAGAGCACGATTATTTACCCCTGAGACATCTGCAATTGATTGTTACCAATAAAATTAGCTAGAAAATGGGCCTTAAATACTGCAATTTTCTAGGAAGGAGTTTATCTGCAAGATTCTCCTGATTGGAAAAGTCTTTTATCTTGGGTCATTAGAGAACACAGTGCTGGGGAGCGTAGCAGCATGTCTGGTTGCATCAGGGTAATCTCTAAGCCTTTTGAAGGTACATGGAAGGTTCCTGGATGTTACTAGGTATATAATACCCCTTTGTATCTAAAACTGATGTACTTTACTTTATTAAGAGATGCTTATAAGCTCCAATTTCACAAATAAATAGTCCTTGTATGGGTCTGCCCTCTGCAACATATGCAGAATTGACTCTGTAGTACTTGCTGTGCCTCAAACTAACCAATCAGTGATCATCTCTCAGCATCATTCTACTGAGATGTGGTCCCTGATAGGCTAGGATACTACACCACATCTAGCCCTACAGAGTCTGCGTCTGGATACACTGTACAGGGCAAACCCATAGAGGAACTATTGGTTTGATTTTAGACAGCAAAATAAAGTACATAAACGTAAACAGATACACAGGGATATTATATATCTAGCAAAAACCAGAAACCTTCTATGGTTCCTTTGACTGTTAATGGCTCTGGCAATTTTCTTATTTAATGAACTGGGCATGCTCTTTCAACTGGACTGGTGGAAGGATTTGAAAAGAGATATCTGCAATATACAAGATCAGTTACTTAACACTAAAATTATAATTTTTAATAACCTCCAATTGCAAATAGCTTTATTTATATACAACGTTTTAGTCTGACAATAATCAGACTTTTGCTGAATCCCTTTAAGGGATATTGAGAAGACAATTGTTCATGAAGCAGAAATAACGAAAATGTGTTCCATAGTCCTTTAAACAGGCGAGCTGTTACAAACACAGGGATTAGTGCTACAATGCGTGTATGTAAGGAACTGACAACTGTGTAGAGCAGGGGTAGGCAAGTTCAGTCCTGGAGAGCCACATACAGGCTGGGATTTGGGTAAATCCCTGCTGCATACAGGCAAGACTATTGGGTCTTCATTCCTCCTGATTGACTCAACTGTGCACAGAAAGGATTCCCTCAAATGCTGGCCTGTGTGAAGCTCTCCAGGACCAAACTTGCCTACCCCTGGTCTAGAGTGAAGAAAAATGTAATTAAATGGGTTGGGATCCTTTACTCCTCCTCTTGTTATAGCAAACTGGGACAGGAAGCTTTGCAATTCTCTGGTCAACAATGTTCTTTTATCCCCATTGCTTTTAATGTAGATCTTGATAATAAAAACACATACAAGGCTCGCCATAGTCCTTGTTTACACTTTATCGCAAGTTCCTTTAATTTCACTAGTCAGAATAAGGAAGCTTAAACACACATTGCTTATTATATCTTTCTGTGTTGCTTTAACATAGTCTTAAATTAATATACAGTTACATAGTAATTGAGGTTGAAAACAAAAAGACCTTTAGTCCATCAAGTTCAACCTTTTTAGATCTTCTCTGATCTGCAATATGCAGATTAGCGGTTAATTGATCCAGAGGAAGCAAACAGAAAAAAAAAGAAGAATGTGAAACATTGCCAATTGTATCAAAAGGAAAAAAATGTTTTTTAAATAAAATTCCTTCCTGACCCCAGATACTGGCAATCAGATTCCTCCCTGGATCAATACACTGTCTAATTGTCCAGGAAAACCCTGAATTCCCTTTTTGATTAGAAATAAATCCAATCCCTTTTTTAAAGTTATCTATCGAATCCGCTGTCACCACCTCCTTTGGTAGAGAATTCCACTGATTAACCACCCTTACTGTGAAGAACCCTTTTCTTTCTTTCTTTAAGGTGGAATCTTTTTACTTCTATTCTCAAAGGATTTTGTCCTCTTGTCAGCTGAAAACCTCTTGGCATAAAAAGCTCACTTGACAAAGTCTTATATTGACCCTGGATGTATTTATAGGAGGTGATCATATCCCCTCTGACAACTTTTTTCTAGAACATTTTTGTATAATTTGGTTAGTCTTTCTTCATAACTTAGCCCCTCCATTCCCCTTATTAGTTTTGTTGCTCTCCTCTGTACCTTTTCCAGCTCTAAAATGTCCTTTTTATGTAGTAGGGCACAACATATATATTTTATCTTCTTCCCAAATAATGTTTATAATGCACTTTTAAATTCACAAGAGAACACTTTGTACTACAGCTGAACAACCAATTTAATATCAGTTATTCTTATTAACAATTTGTACCCAAAAAAAGATACCATTAACATCTGGTCTTGTAGGGTTTCAGATGACTAATGATCAGACATGCAGATGTAAAGCCGATTTATTTTTGGATATATTAAAAAATAAATACAAAAAAGGTAGCATGATTTTTTTTAAGAAAAAAAAAAGTAACATAGAAATTAGGACCTCTTTATAATTAAAAAAAAAGTTTGTGAATTAAGTCCTATGGATATTCTTGTCTATTCAATGCATATTGTCCGTGCAGGGAATACTCACAGCAGCTTTAGTGTTACATATAGTTTCCCATGTTTTGCTGAAATCTGCAGAAAAAGAAAAAAAGGTTACACCAAGTGTCCATTTCCTATACTGAATTCAATCAACGGTATAAAGTAAGAAGTACAGAGGCAGCTCAATGTGCATGTGACATACACCGAAGAAATCACAGCACCATCATTAAATACATATAATTAATCTGGAATCTAGATTCAAATCTAACAGACTCCTCATAGGTTTCAAAGCTTTAAAGTGACACAGAAAAAGAGGTGCTTTAAAATTGATATATTCAAGTTGGGGTACTTTTATGCATACATTAACTGAAGGATTTACCCTATAACAATTAGCAGCAATTAAGATTAGCAGTGGGATGGAAAACATTTATAATTAAATGTAATAATTGAATATCTGTCGCTATTAAAAAGGTTTATATAAGTTTCCTGGGTTTCAAATGTTTGGTAAAAAACAGGCAGCGATTATCAGAAAAGTATGTGTAATATAGATAAGTTCAGTGTACTTCCAAAGTTATGGACAGGGTAGTAAAATCCAGCTTTGTACACCCACGGGGAGCTTACATAATGAAGTACATGCAGGAAAGGCAGCCAAACACAGAGATTGACCTTTCAAAGGAAGTGCTTGATGCTGGATGGAATCACATAGTTAGGTGGGGACTGAGCTCACACCACATGGATACAGCGAGATAGAGACTACACATCCCATGCTGCTTTGCAATACAGGAACCCCAGAGTATGATACAAATGTATCAGCTAACCACTGCTTTCTCCTGTTTGGCCAAAACAAATTATGAATTTTAAGCTAATCTCAGCAGGGATTTTCAGGGGTGTCAACTAACAGAAGCCTCAGCTTGCAAACTGGAAAGATTTAGCAAAAATCAGGATGTGTTTTTAAGTGTTTATTTTGGTATTTTTTCATACACTACGGTTTCTCCTCTATCAAATGCATTCATAATCCAGAAAACTTACATATGCCTTTAAGAGTGTTTTTTTTTTTTTTTTTTTTACTGTGCATGCTCCTCTTCTTTACTACCCATACTGATAATGTATTTTCAATTGCAAATAAGAGTATCTCAGAGGGTGGATATTTCAGTTTATGCATAATATAACTACCGGTAATCTCTATATCTATTTTAAGACACTTAAACTTTGATTTTTTAATTACAAACAATTGCAGTTATATTGTTGTGTGTACTTTTATTTTTTTCAATAAAGGGACCTTTTCTTTGTTAATTTCAAAACCCACCTTTGCAAAGACCCATCAACTAAAGGTCTAACACCTACACCATGAACAAATACCAACTGGCATAAATACTCGCTGGTTCAGTCTTACCACGACACAGTCAACTGCCCCAAATCACTAGTGATTAATCATCGCCATTTCTACTTCTGTCTTACTTGCCCAACCATCTCCGTCATTATGTAAGGTAGTGGTAGACCATTAAATCCTACGAGGGCTAACAATTTAGGATTTCAATATCTCCATCTATTAAGGTGCTCTCTGCTTTAGTACACCTGAACTACTAGGTTTCATTCTTGTACGTGGGGCTCATGCAGGGAGACACTGAAATCCAGGACTGTTGGCAGCCCTTGTAGGACCAAGCTCCCCACCACTTATGTAAGGTCTCAGGATGGGGACACCTTATGTATCAACACGTGTTCCTGTCCTTTTACATCTCACAGATCTCTGTATTCAATGAATTTTGTCCCTTGTAAAACAGAGCTATGTAAAATGTGGGCACTTTATAAAGGATCATGGTTATAATCATTAATAATAATAATAATACATAACACTCATACTGGCAATAAGTATATACTGTTGTAATCGCTAACTATAACCTGAAAAAGATTTCAGTCACAAAAGTTTTACCTTTGAAAAAATACAGGCACAATACATTTCTTATTAAAATATAGCTTAATAGATGAACGTAAGAAAAACAATTAAATATGAATGATTTCTCAATGTAATAATTGGGGAGGGGGGAGTCTTATTTATTTTAGAATTTTAAATCAATCATATTTTTTATTCTTACATTGATCTATTAAAAGTTATGTTTTAATAAGAAATATATTGGTGCCTGTATTTCTCAAAAAGGTAAACCTTTTGTGACTGAAGCCTTTTTTCAGTTTATAGTTAGCATAGACTGTTGTAATCACTTACTGCCAGTATAAGTGTTATGTTTATTAATAATACCAACAACAACAAAACAAACCCTCGCGATTTGCAACCATGTATGCAAACGGAAAAAAAATGAACATTTCAGTCACAAAAAGTTTACCTTTTTGGAAAAATACAGACACCAATATATTTCTTATTAAAACATATTTTTTTCAGTTTAGTCACATTATTGTATCTTTAGCTTTAGATTGAATTCCATTAATTGGAATTATTTGGTTATTTTATTCTATACAAATCAACAGTATATGCAGCAAGAAGCATTTCCCATTTCAGACAGATTCCTTGGCATATGCTAAATGAGGAGATTAAGTAAGCTCAGAGCATGGCCATGAAACAAGTAATTAGACAGAGAACTTGAACTCAGACCCACTGGTGGGAACTGACACATTCACAGCTACCCAAGTAGCTTCTTGCCTACCGTGAATAGTCTTATGTCTCTCTGCACGTGGTGGGCTCTGAGATGAGCCGTGTGTGTTCCATGCACTCTTCTCAGCCATTCATCTGCAAACGATAGACAGTACGGAATCAAAATGCAGGCAGAATAAGGGTGCAAAAATAATGAAAGTCTGTTTTCTGACTCTACAAATGTAGTGTGTACTAGTTCATTCCCCTTCTGCTCAAGCAGAACTGTCATAAGATCAGCAAAGCTGGAGACTCTCCGGAACAGCTGCTCTGGAGCAGGAAAGTGTCCAGTATCAAATGATGGGATACTGGTGGTTTAGTGAGGGACAGCAGCCAACAAATCACAGAGCTGGGTCCGAAACTCTGCAGGGAAACAGAGGCTAGACCTAGGTTACACAAATATAACAGGACAACACACATGTTGTTGCCTAAAATGTAAGACATATTTCTGGGTATATTTGACCTGCTGATTAAAAAAAAAAAGAAACCCCAAAAAACAGCTATAGTTTTGAGATACAGAACATATGCCATATACCTCTTTATGGTTTATGGTACCAGTCATTTGACACACATGAAGCTCCTTTTGTAAGACTTCTGAGAGTGGGAACTGCCAGGACAATCCTGTATAAGATCCCACCAATAGCCTGCCATCACGTGTGCATCCCATCTTCCTTAGTATCTGGCTTCCATTGTTTTTATGTCTTGTGAAATCTTTCACCTTGCTCTTCACTCAAGTCACCAAGGATCTCTGGAAAGCGATCTAAGTGACTGTGCAGATAATGCACTTTCACACTCATGTTACAGCCAAGCCTGTTGAACTGATAGAGCATATCCTCTACTAATGGTGTGTAGTTGTCAGCCTCCCTGTTGCCAAGAAAGTGTTTCACAAAAAGAATAAATGAAGACCAGGCGCATGATTCAACTTCATTCATTGATGCCATGACATGTGGGTCATTTACAAGTTGTCTGATCTGTGGACCATGGAAAATCCCTGCCTTCAGTTTTCCATGGTAAGTCCAGGTAATTTATACACTATGTATGCAATGCACGAACCACCTTTATTCATGGATTACATTTTGTCCTCCAACCAACATATATTCCCTCGGAGGCCAATCTTTTCTTGCCCAATGTACAGGTTTAGCTCTACTATCCCATATCTATATCTAAGAAACGAGAGCTGATGTGGTCTAACAAATGCAATTTTCTAAAGCAGCTCCCCAAATAACCCCAAGAACAGGCCTAAAAACCAAGAAACCAGTAACGAGGCAGTGCAACAGTTAAACCAGACCTGGAAAATCTCACAAGAGCCTAATTGTATGGACCACAAATTATCCAACCTTTATATACTGACTAGCTACTTGCCCGTCAAAAATGTTGGGAGTTAAATTTTAAGCCTGACAATGCCACACAAATGTGAGACTTTTGCTTCTCCGAGCACATTTGGCATTCATCGCGAGACCCACGCTGAGCGCCTTTGGCGCTCATTGCGAGCCTCTCCCCCCTGTGTACATCAAACTTCCTGCTTTGCACTGATCACCTTCAGCCCTCATTGCAAGTCTCTCGCTGTGCTCATCGTATTTTTTTGTTTGTTTTTTTTATTCTTTTTTTAACATATAAAATTACATAAAAAAAATACATAAAAAAATACATAAAAAAAATACATAAAAAAAATACATAAAAAAAATACATAAAAAAAATACATACATCCAGCATACAGTCTAAACACAAAACATAATAAGAACAGTGTAACAGAAGAATGCTATTTAGACACCCAAATTCTATAGCTATTGACGGAGGTTAAGACATTGACCCTCATTTTTTTAAGATTAATAGATCCCATTTTAACCATTTATTCATATCCTTAAGAGTATCTTTAAGAGATCTCTGGGCAAAATCTCTTTCCAACAATCTATTCCTTTGCAGGTTAGTCAAAATTAGCCTCCATGTCGGGATTTTGCCCTCCTTCCAATTAAGTGAGACCAACCTCTTAACCACCCCTAGTAAATGAATAATTAAAGGTTTGCCAGTAGGGTCGAAACCCTGGGGAAAAATATTAAAATAAAACCAATTCAGGAGACAGGTCCACATTAAGATTACAGATATTCGACAAATTGCAGATGCACTCTTTCCAAAGAGAGTGAATCTTTGGGCATTTCCACCACATATGCGCCTGAGTTCCCACACTGCCGAATTTCGTACAGGATCTAGGTCGTGTAACAATGTGGGAGTCCAATACCACCTCTGCAGACTCTTAAAATATATTTCCTGCAAGGGTACACAGCCTATATTTCTAAATATATTACCGACAAGGCACTCTTCCATTCATCCATGTCTAAGCAGAAACCCCAATCAGATTCCCATTTCCCCAATGCTGACGATTTACAATAGGAAGTCATTAGCTCCAGAATATTTCTACAGTTCGAAATATTAAAAACATAATCCCCCTAGATTAATTTGCACTCAAAGGTCGTTAGTTCTCTTCTAGGAGCTTGCTTCCATAAAAATCCTAGTCACCTCATTATTAAAGAGATATAATGAAGCCATAGATGTGGCGGCACACCATTGTCCCTAGTTGTATTAATAAATGTTTTAACTTATCATCCACAAACAAGTCCTGAACATACACAAAGTTCCATTTTCCCCACTTAATTATAGATGGTTGAGAGTTATTATCAACTAAGAGAGAGATTGGCATAATAGGAGACGGGAAGGATGTTAAGTAACATTTCTTATTTAGTCAAAAACAGTTTTTAAGACCATGTGTAACAACTATTGGTAGGCCTCTTAATCTTTTATTTTCATCAGGGCTACTCCAAATCGCTTTCACCAGATCTACACTCCCAACAATGGACTTTTCTATCTTTAGCTAGTCTTAAAATATGATATAGAGTTACTGCTTCATAATAATTTCTTAAACATGGACTACCAAGTCCACCTTTAACATATATCCTTCTCAAAACTCCAATCCAATGGGATTTGAAATCTTTCCACTAGAGTTTTAGGTGTTAGAAGTGGAATACACCTCATCAGATAGAGGATTTTCTGAATTAAAATTATTTTGACAGCATTAATCCTTCCTAACCAGGAAAGATTTAGTTTTCCCCAATTAACCAAAGT
Source organism: Discoglossus pictus (assembly GCA_027410445.1). Classification (NCBI taxonomy): domain Eukaryota; kingdom Metazoa; phylum Chordata; class Amphibia; order Anura; family Alytidae; genus Discoglossus; species Discoglossus pictus. The sequence goes on along the minus strand of CM050170.1, from coordinate 116,017,366 downwards.
ACTTCTCACCTTAGTCAATAGGAGTTCATAATTTACATTAACTAATCGATATACATCTGCAACCAAATGTATACCAACATGTACAATCAAGTTACTCTTCCAGTTAAAATCATACCTAGATTTTAATTCCATTTTAGTTAAATTGTCCAGATTAAGAGTTATCGTTTGGGTTTTAATGTTGTTTGATTTTATAGTAGGAAACGTCTCCATATTGATGGATTATTTCCATCACACTAGTAATAGGCAAGAGTGGATCTGTTATTGTAAATATGACATCATCTGCAAAAAGCGTAATTTTAGTATTCAACTCTCCAATTAGTACTCCTTTGACTTTAAATTCACTTCTAATTCTTTCCGCAAGAGGCTCTATAATCAGAGCAAAGATTAAAGGATACATGGGGCATCCCTGTCTAGTTCCATTGCCAATCATAAAATTATCAGTTTCAAACCCAGGGCCTACAACAAAAGCTAAACTATTCTGGTAGAGGGCCATTATGGCCTTAATTAATCCAGGGCCAAAGCCAAACTTCTGCATCGTTAAAGCTCAAAAAATCACGATTAACTCTGCGTCAACTGCTAGCGCTACCATAGGGATATTTCTAGATTTACAATGATCAAAAACATCAATTAGTTTACGCGTATTGTCCATCCCTTGCCTGGACTTTATGAAGCCTGATTGATCGAAATTAATAAGGTTTTTTATTATCCTATTCAATCTAGTAACCAAAATTCTGGCATAGAGTTTAATATCCAGATTTAGCAATGATATAGGCCTGTAGCTAGCACAATCCTCAAGTGGCTTGCCCTCTTTATGGATGCCTGTAGCATCTCTTTGGGCGCAATGCCATCCTCTTTAATTTGATTAAACGTTTCTTCAAGAAGTCTATTTACTAGATTCTTATATGTCTTATAAAAACAGCCACTTAACCCATCCGGGCCTGGGGCCTTGTCTAATTTCAGTGAGAAATGATTCCTTCATTGAATTCATCTAAAGTAAATTCCCGCTCTAGTCCTCTTTGTACATCAGAAATTTTTGTTAATTTAATCATTTTTTAAAAAGTGCAAAATTGATCTCCCGAAGATTTGATCACCTCCTCCTTAGATTCTAAATTATATAGACCTTCATAAAATGTATAAAAACACATTCCCCATTTCAAATCGGAGTATTGTGGGAATTTCCATCCCTATCTACTAACCGTGGAATCCTTTGTAGGACGATTTTATTCCTGAAATGATTGTATTTTATTAGCTTTATTGCTGAGATGATACTGCTTTTGCTGAGCAGCCCATATTGAATTGTCAATTTTTAATTGGTTAATTTTCTTGATTTTATTCTGAATATTCTCAATCTGATCTAGCTTCTCTCTATCAGGGGCCAATTTATTTGCCAAAGAGCACTCGGTAAGCTCAATAAATAAGTCTCTAATAGACTTATCTCTTTCTTTCCTTCTCCTAATACTCAAAGGTAGCAAAAACCCTCTCAAATAGGCTTTAAGTGAATTCCATAGTGTTATTTTTGATTCTACCAAGTTCTCATTCAGCTCAACAAATTCTTTAATTGCTTTGCCAATAAGATCTCTATCTTCAAGTGATCTTAATAGTGAGACATCCATTCTATAATTTTTTGACCTGGCTAAATTTCTGTTCTTATGAATTAATAGAGTGATATCTGCATGGTCTGAATGAGAAATCAGCCCAATCTCTACTGAGTCAAGTTTATTAACTAGATTTTGATCTACTAAGCAGTAGTCAATTTGTGTGTATGACCTACGACGCTTAGAGAGAAACGTATAGGCTCTCTAATCTGGATGGAAGGTGCGCCATGCGTCATACAGATTATATTTAAGTAATGTTTCCTGAAATCTCATTTAAAGTGCCTCTGATTAACCCCAAATAAAGTTCAGCTCCTCTAGTTGGTCTTTCCTAAAATTTTCTTAGTTGCACCCCACAGCAAAAGCCATGGTCCACAGAGAGCTTCCAAAGCATCAGAGGGATCTCATTGTTAAAAGGTATCAGTCAGGAGAAGGGAACAAAATAATTTCCAAGGCATTAGATATACCATGGAACACAGTGAAGACAGTCATCATCAAGTGGAGAAAATATGGCACAACAGTGACATTACCAAGAACTGGAGCTTTCTCCAAAATTGATGAAAAGACAAGAAGAAAACTGGTCTGGGAGGCTACCAAGAGGCCTACAGCAACATTAAAGGAGCTGCAGGAATATCTGGCAAGTACTGACTGTGTGTGGTACATGTGACAACAATCTCCCGTATTCTTTATATGTCTGGGCTATGGGGTAGAGTTGCAAGACGAAAGCCTTTTCTTACGAAGAAAAACATCCAAGCCAGGCTACATTTTGCAAAAACACATCTGAAGTCTCCCAAAAGCATGTGGGAAAAGGTGTTATGGTCTGATGGAACCAAGGTTGAACTTTTTGGCCATAATTCCAAAAGATATGTTTGGCGCAAAAACAACACTGCACATCACCAAAAGAACACCATACCCACAGTGAAGCATGGTGGTGGCAGCATCATGCTTTGGGGCTGTTTTTCTTCATCTGGAACTGGGGCCTTAGTTAAGATAGAGGGAATTATGAACAGTTCCAAATACCAGTCAATGTTGGCACAAAACCTTCAGGCTTCTGCTAGAAAGCTGAACATGAAGAGGAACTTCATCTTTCAGCATGACAACAACCCAAAGCATACATCCAAATCAACAAAGGAATGGCTTCACCATAAGAAGATTAAAGTTTTGGAATGGCCCAGCCAGAGCCCAGACCTTAATCCGATTCTGTTGGGTGATCTGAAGAGGGCTGTGCACAGGAGATGCCCTCGCAATCTGACAGATTTGGAGTGTTTTTGCAAAGAAGAGTGGGCAAATCTTGCCAAGTCAAAATGTGCCATGCTGATAGACTCATACCCCAAAAGACTGAGTGCTGTAATAAAATCAAAAGGTGCTTCAACAAAGTATTAGTTTAAGGGTGTGTATACTTATGCAACCATATTATTTTATTTTTTCTTCCCTCTAGATTTCAGTTTGTTTTTCCATTCAGTTGTACAGTTTATAGGTCACATTAAAGGTGGAAAAAGTTCTGAAATGATTTATCTTTGTCTCATTTTTTTACAGCACAGAAACCTGATATTTTAACAGGGGTGTGTAGACTTTTTATATCCACTGTATGTGATTAAAATGACATGGAACAGATACTAGCTCTAACCAGGTGTCAACCTGTTTCACTTGAAAAACCTCATAAACAGATCCAGAGTCTGCTCATTTTTTATTTTATTAAACACGTACCAAGATTAGAGGTGATTAATGGGAAATAGAGGTATAAATAACAAGGATGTGCTTTATTACAGTGAGTGATTTGCTAGTTGTGGAGAGATTAAATGGGCATGCGCTTCAATGTTAGAAGATAGTCTGGGCGGGGGTGCCTGAGGTTTCCATAAGGCTCCCATTCTGCTTACTGCCAACCACTAGTCTAGTCTGCAGCAAAAAGAGCAGGTAAAGTCATTGCTCTACAGCAGGTACTTTTAATCCCTTCACAGACTTTATTTGTAGAAACATTCTGATTTTTATATTGTAGAGCTTTATGGATCAGTAACTTACTTCCTCTAGAACAAGGGTGGGCAAGTTCGGTCCTGGAGAGCCCCAAGTTTTGAGTATAGCCTTTCTGTTCACAGGTGAGTCAATCAGGATGACTGAAGAAATGATTGACTCAAGTGTGCGCAGCAGGGATATGCTCAAATCCTGGCCAGTGTAGCGCCTATCAGGACCTAACTTGTCCACCGTCGCTCTAGAGTGACTGGCTGCAGCAGACACTACCCAAAGATGAATTTTGTCATACAAAGACTGACACTACTGCAGAGCTGCATTTCCAGTATGTTTTTTTAATCCTTTTAATCCTATGGTTCTTTTTTACATTATTCTTAAAAACAAGAGAAAAAAAAATTATACATCAAACTAGACATTTCTGTCTAAAGTCAATCATTCTTGAAATAATCAGTATGGTTTTTGCCATATTCTTAAGCAAATCAGCAGCTCATGAATATAAATTGGCTGCTTTGATGCTAATTAGGATCACAGTCGGTTTGTCATTGTCTGAGGTGGCAAAAGCAATGATCCCCTAAGATTATCAGGCAGTTAGATCCCTTTCCCTATTGTTATAAAGCATCCTGAGCAACAAATTAGCACAAAAGAGCCAATCAAACAATACACACACCAGAATATTTGTTGTTGTATAGTCGTTCAGTAGTGCCCGTTATCCATGACCTTGGGCTACAGCACACTAGGCACATCTCTCAGCCACTGCCCATCTGAGCTCCTTCAAGCTCATTATTTATTGCTTTAAATGTTTGCACTTTATAAATGTACTAGCGACTTGCCGTCAAAAATGACGGAGCAATAAAATTGTAAGGCAGGTAATGCTATTTGCCACAGACAGTAAGTGTTTTGGTCGTGTGAGATCCTTCAGCGCTCATTGCGAGCCTCGCGGTTGGTGTATTTTTTGTTATCAGAGGTGCTTTTGCGCTCATTGTAATATCCGCGCTGATCTCCTTTTGGAGCTTATTGCAAGCCTCTCCCCTGGTGTACTTTGTGTCCTATAAGCACCGTTGGCGCTCCTTGTGAGGCGCACGGTGAATGCCTTTGTCATTTATTGCGATACTGTGGCGTTTTTTTTCTTTTTTCTGTATATGTATGTTTTCATGATAATTAATGAAATCATAAATGAATTAACTTTACCTATTCGTAATTAATATATGTAGCAAGCAATGTGCTGAATATATGTAGCAAGCAATGTGCTGAACAATCTGTTTTGATGTTCCTGCAGCATACAATGTAGTTTTGCACTGTTATTGAGCTGAGGTGTAAGTGTCAGGAATGTGTGCAGTGTGTAGTGTAAATAGGCTGCGTGCGAGGGGAAACTGTTTGTGTAGCTGTGTTCTTCCGCATTCTGTAAGTCAGTGTTGTAAAATGGCGTCGATTGTGTATTTTGTACCTCGTACGGGTTTGTGTAAAAGGCGTATGTGCCTGTTGGTGTTTTGCGGGTTTAGGGGTCGTGTAGCCTCGTTTTCGTTTGTTTCGGCGGACATTTTTTCTGTTGCTTAGTGGATTTTCGAGTGTCTAAACTCTGTAAATTGAACTTAAATTTGCATGCAACCTGACTGCTAGACGTCCTCTCTGTCCCCCCTTGCTGATGTTTTTTTGTATTTGTGTGTGTATTTTCTGCTTTCTTTATGTTTTTCGCTGTGCGCAGTTTGGCAGTTAAGTTCGTATTTTTGCAAGTTCGTACATTTTTTTTTCTAAGTCCCTTGGCTTGTATTTTGTCATTGCGTGTTATAGTTTTTTTTTTTTTTTTTCAAAGTCCCACTTCTGTGGCTCATTGCAGCAGACGGAGCCTCCACCTCTCCAAAATGCGGCCCCTCACTTCGCGAGGGTCCGCATTTGAGGCCGGCAATGACACATCACCTAATATCCAATTTCAATCATATTATTTCTACGTGTATAGTTTTCATTTCTACAACAGGACCTTTGCTGTGTCACAATGCAGCCGACGTTGGAGCCTCCACCTTCCGCAAATTTGCAGGCTGAGCTGCATCCATCGCTTTGCGAGGGACACAGTTCTTGCGAGCTGGCGAAGCGTGATGAAGATTTGCAGTTTGACAACTATTATATGTGATGGGGGGGTTAATAGTTAACTTTAAAGCTCACTTATCTGACACATCACCTAATATCCAATTTCAATTATATTATTTCTATGTGTACTTTTCATTTCTACAACAGGACCTTTGCTGTGTCACTAAATGCAAAGATGGTGGGGCTGGGTCAGATTCTACACTGCAGGATACCCGTGTTAAAGAATAAATAAAAATAAAAACTTTATTGATAACACCCCAAATCCACAGTTAAAAATTCGGATTAATATTTCTGGGTATGGGATAAATATGACCAGACAATGCCTATTAGATGGATAAATAAAGTGCAGCAAGATCCTCTAGATCACTTGCAATTCACAACACCAGCATAATCCTATATTATCAACTATCTGAAAGGCTCAATTTGTTTGATGCCCCAAATCTGACTAGGGTCTCCAAAGATAACAGCAAAAGTCTGTCCTATAGTGGAATAATACACAACAAATGGAATAGTTGTACACAGAATAGAGTGCTCCGGGCACCAGTCCCCTTATATCCTAACTGGGATAGGCAAGTCCAGTGGTTAAAATAAAAAAAAGACAATAACTACGAGATTGCTGATAGTCATGTCGACTAGCAGTTCAATTATCTGACCACTAGCGACAGATAACATATTACACACTAGAGCCATTCATCTCACAATGTCAGATACCTTCCCGACCCTTGCTATTCCCTATTTGTTCTCACAGGTTTCTGCCTCTTCCATCCCCTTTAGATTGTAAGTAGCGAGTTTCCATTCTTGTAGGGCGCTTTGGAAAAAAGCTCAAACCAGGGCCCTCCAATTTTCTGCAGTTTGTTAACAGTGTATTCTTCCTTGTGCTTATCCCCTGTACAGCGCAACGGAATATGTTAACACGTTACAAATAAAGGTTAATAATAATAATAATAGTCATATACCTAAAGACATGACCATATACTGCAGACTGCAACAACCCTATTCCACTATATGCTGGACACAGAGTTCTCATTACAAGGAACCTCACAGTAGTGAATAATAATCTAGGTACCCCAGTGTTACATTTTCCTCTGTTTTCTAGTTTTCATGTTTGCATTATTTTCCTAATCTATTTGAATGTAATATTTATTTTTAAATGTTCAATACAAAACATGCTAGGCTATCATTACAAAGGAAGAGGTACAGCACACCACTAATTCTACACAATGAGCTATAGCAAATGGTAGAGAGGTAGGATGAGGATGTACATGATATACACACAGCATGATACACTACAGAGCACTGACTGCCTCTGGCAAGCCTCTAGATGTGGATCAATCAGACATGACACTGTGTGAAGTTCTCTATGGGTGTGGTGGAGGCCTTTCCTCAATCATGGGAAGGTGAAAGAATATGAAATTACCCTTATTTCAACAAAACTAATAGCTTACTAAACCCTTGTTTAATCAGAAATTGAGGCTGCTGATGCACTGATCTTGTAATAGAGTTGCTGGAGTAACAGACATGAAAGGGCTGGGAATGGCCATCACTATTAGTAATTCATCATTTTTTAAATGAAAAAAACCCTCACTGCCTGTGAGTCACAAGAACAGCACCACACTGCAGAGGGAAATGATTACTGGAGTCACAGACAATAACTGGACAAGTACACTATTGGTATGTACAGAGCACCAATAGGCATAGTGTGCTTAATTCTAAGAAAAATAAAACCAACAAGCCAGACAACTATTAGGAGAATTACACCAGTTGGCACAAACGGCAGATTGTGGGCCATGTTTTTTCACATGACCAATATATATGACCTGCACTATGATGGAAAGCTAAACGCACAAGGCAAACAGCATGAACAGTAGAGGTGAAGAAAAAGGAGGGTGGGTTGTAAGAAAAATAATAATAAGCAAAAAAGCATATCCAGTGTCATTAATATCCAGGTATCCCTGCATTATAGCTTCTAAAACTTTTGCTTTTAAATTTGTTTTTAGATTGCAGAATCATATGATTTTGTCACTTCAGTAAATCCCCCATATACCTCCAACACATTAATATTTCTTAAAACTCCCACATCTACCAGTCATATATAAGTGCTTAACAAATACTGGCAGTCACATCTAAAATTATAAAGTGACATATGTGTCACTTTATAATCCCTCTTCTGGCCCTAAAAAGGTATGGCTGGATCCTAAGTTTCATATAAATGTGTTGCCCCTTGTATTTCCACCTCTCCAGAACCGCTCTTAGTGAAGGATTCAGACTGTAGAGACATGCAATCTACATTTTCTCTCTCACAAGAGGATATTGTACCATACTAGTACAGTGTATACCATGCCTATGAAACATGTTGACCCATAAATACAAGCATATCCACACTCGCCGACAACACCACATTAAGGGCCCCAATGCGTTCACCCATGCAAAGTGGCATTTGAATCTCCTGCAGGTTGACTACTATATGCAAATTGTCACCCTGAAACGTGTTACAACAACTTCATATATATATAAAAGATTATCAGAACAAACTGCTCACACCACTAGCAAATAAGCACAGTTGTATATTTTATAGCTGGACCATTAATTGGAGCCTAATATACATATATTCTCTGACTAGTTGACAGTCACATAATGTACAGATAAGATATGTTTGTATATTATACACATATATATACATACATATACACACATATACACACAGACAGCTGTTATTTGCATTATCAGTATATACACCCAAAGTATGTGTGTATATGTATTGAAAAGTACATTTGTATTGACATTTGAACATTTAAATTCACACAATAGAAGTGTGTGTGTGTGTGTATGTATATATATATATATATATATATATATATATATATATATATATATATATACACACACAAACATACGTATTCACACACAGCTTGGCTTTTATTTGTATCTTTATAATTCCTGTATATTAGTGGTGCCCCCAGTCCAGTCCCTCCCTGGTGCCCCCAGTCCAGTCCCTCCCTGGTGCCCCCAGTCCAGTCCCTCCCTGGTGCCCACTGTCCAGTCCCTCCCTGGTGCCCCCAGTCCAGCCCCTCCCTGGTGCCCCCAGTCCAGCCCCTCCCTGGTGCCCACTGTCCAGTCCCTCCCTGGTGCCCACTGTCCAGTCCCTCCCTGGTGCCCACTGTCCAGTCCCTCCCTGGTGCCCCCAGTCCAGTCCCTCCCTGGTGTCCCCGTTCCATTCCCCCAGGCTATTATCCCCGTCCATTAGCCCTTGTGTTACCGCACACAGTCCCCCCACTAACCTTACTTTCCGGTTTCTATCTGAACGTTTCTTCTTCTATTCCCCTTCTTCGTTACTGGTCCTCTCTACTTCCGCTTCCGGTGCCTTGTTGTTGTCTCCCATTGGTTCTCAAGCTGTTGCCAAACGGTAACAGACTCTCCAGCAGCGCCAGAGCCGGCGGGAGGTGGCTGCCAAGGAAACCTCGCGAGATCATTTCTCTCCCGCGAGATCCTACCCTACCATGGCCCCCGCACCACCGCCGTCGCCATGTTTGTTGTGGCACAACTGATTACCTCACTAATACTCTTATATTGTTACCTAATAAAGGCTGGGCAGCTATACTCACACAAAATCCAAATGGACCATGTTTAACATTCAAATTAGACTATCAACAGCAACTTTTCCTAAAATCATAATTGTAATTAAAATACAAAGCACATTTTCTTTAATAAAATCATGTTCTTGACTCCACCTACTGGCCATTGTTTATGTCATCTTTCAAATGGCCTCTTATCTAACTGTAATATAAGAAGGGATAGTAACCATGAACATAAGGGAGCACCACAGGTCTTGTCCCTAAATCTTCACTTATAGATGAAGGAACCAATGATGGATAAACAAGGAAGGAAGCAATAAGAAGGAGCCACACAATTAATTAAGGATAAAATATAACTTCTATTGAAAGTAGTAAGAACGCACGCATATGACGATTAAAAATAATATATACAGATTACGCTAGCTGTCTTGTGCTGGTCTGGAGAACGATATTAGATAAACTTGACTACCGATTTTAATGTGTAATCTCATACATTGAGAGGTAATATTCCTTAAAGGGGTCTTGGTATAGTAGCAATCCTCTATGTCCGTGAGTATCCACAAGCCTCAAACATATCCAATAATTGCCCTTACGATAGGAATAGGGAGAATTGTAAAAATTCAATACACTATTCCTGTCATAAGGGTGATTATTGGATATGTTTGAGGCGTGTGGATACTCAAGGTCATATAGTAGTGTTTTTATATATATATATATATATATATATATATATATATATATATATATATAATAGTAAATTTTTAAGCCCATCTGAAAGTCTAAAAATAAGTTAAAAACGCATTACCTGCTCAGGTTTCCCAGAAATACAGTCATCGTAGTGCATTCTGGTGGGACTGGGCGGGGACATGCAGATAAGTTACAATGCATCTTACTTTTTAAATCCAAATTACCATTTTATACATGGCTTCTTGGCGTCTTTGTAGCATACGCTCGCTGTAATAAACAGCTTTTAAGCAAAGCTTAGGATTGGATTATGCACAAGTCAGAACCAACCACACACTGATGAGAGGCATGTATAAAATGGTAATTGGGATTCAAAGAGTAAGATACATTGTATCTCATCTGCATGTCCCCGCCCAGTCCCACCAGAATGCAGTATGATGCCTGTATTTCTGGGAAACCTGAGCAGGTAAGAAGTTTTTAACTTATTTTCAGACTTTCAGATGGGGTTATAAGTGTACTATAACCTTTCTGTATGGTGGAGAACTTTCTCTTACTCTTTTGCTCACCATACACTAAATAATTGCTCTGTTAACACACACACATGTATATCCTGTTATGCTGGCGCAGTACAAGGCAGCAGCAGTGTCGGTGACTATCTGCTAGATGGCGCTGCCGATATTCCAGTGCCATATCATAGAATCAAGGCTTAGGTAAAGTGTTAGGGTTTGGGTAAGGGTTAGGCTAACCTTATAAGCTTAGCACTTCTCTCACATATCATGACAACATAACAGGATGCAGCGACCTAGGTCCGATTTTAGTCAGGGAACCAAGAGTTCCTATCACCCTGAAGCCATGCAGAGTTGGGCCTGGTCAGTACTTTGGTGGGAGGCCACCTAGGAATACCAGGAGCTTTATGCTGCGGCCCACAGGAGAAGGAACTGGCCACTCCAGTATCTCTGCCATGCATACATGAGGTCACGTATAGGACTGAACAATTTATGTGTGTGTATGTGTATATATATATATATATATATATATATATATATATATATATATATATATAATGTAGTGAGTCAGTTTAGGGGATGGCCAGCACAAACAAATAATATTGCTCCAGACCCTTCCCCCCTGGTCAGTTATATGCACCGGGGCCCTTCCCTAGCTTTGCCACTCAATGGGACTTCGATATTTTATTACCCCAGAACGTATACTCTGCTAATACCAATTTCTCTCTCTCAGGCTTTATTTATCTATGCAGCTTGGATTTCAAAATTGTGGACATAACAAGAAAAGAGAGAGCACTCCACTCCTCTCCGATACACCCCAATTATCATTATTTTAGAGACACACCTAATCATTTAACAACACTTAGCAATTACCTTCATATTAGAACATGCCCAACTTAATCACTGATTAGCCTTGCCCTATTACCAGTCCCTTGATATGCCCTGGCACACCCATGACTTTGATTAAGCCTCTGGCCTGTTACCTCTGCTCAGTAATAAACCAAATCTCCCTAGATCTTCTGCTCAGTGGTGGTGTTACTGCCAGTGCAGGAGGTGCAAACCACCGGGTCCCACTGCTGGGTAGGAGCCCTCTGCTATCTAAACGGCTCTTCATTTTTTAGAGGTGTTTATATAATTAGTTTAATCCTTGACAAACTACATATATTTTGGGCTGTTTTATAGACCCCTGTGTGGTATACAGAGCTGTTTAATGAGGGCCCCACATTATTTGGCACCCGGGCTCTCCAGTTACTAGACATACTGCTTCTGCTAACTATTCTTCTTTGCTCATCTGTACCATAAGTAATTGTACTGTTTACTATCATTTGTAAGTGCTAACTTGCCTTGCTGTACTATGATCAATTGTACTGTTTTGTATAACATTGTAAGTGCTGTTTATATATAAAGACACTATATAAATGGAAGAAAATAAATGATATGTGATTAGTATGGTATATTTCAAACCAATCCATGCCTCGGGTTTCATTTAAACAAATCTGATCAGCTTATAGTAAACTGATGATTTCCATTGACAGCACTAGTATTAATGAATGTCACATTTCAATAGAAGCAGCTGAATTCTTCTCTGCATTCAATTCCTTCCCACTTGTATATATACTTAAACAGTGGCTCCCACTGCATCATATTCAAATAAAATAGTAAATAATCAAAGGCTGTATTCATTTTTTACTTATTAAAATATTTTCTTACATTATCAATCATTGTTTTTTGTCAAAAGAGAATATTGTATAGCTCCCTACTCATCCACATATTGGAGATCAGAGGAGATCTAATAAGGATGAACTTGATGGCCTAAAGTCTTTTTTCAACCTTAATTTCTATACTTGAGAGGGATAATCAATTTTTTAAAGGAGAAAATTACTGGACCACCTAATCCTCCAAATAAGACAATCTCAGTGTAAATTTTTATGAAAATAATATTAGGGTCGATAAAATGAATTAAAATTAGTTAAAACATGTATATAAAATAAAAACTTTGGCAAAACAGTACCTGTAAGTTACAGAATCTTTACTTATTGCATTATTATTACTTACCTTCACTTCATATATCCAGGAATATTATTTTACTATTATTACCCATCAGTTGTAAGATATTTACCTTTTTAACGGTAGCACGACTTTTGGGCGAAGGAGCCCTGCGCGACGTCATGCGTGCGCCAAAATTGCCTGACAAATGCGCACACCCACATGCATTCACCCTCTCCCATTGTGCCCCCCCCCCCCTCTAACCCCAGGTCTCTTTCCCCCTGTGCCCACCCTATAACTGCAGGTCTCTCTCCCATTGTGCACACTCTCTAACCCCAGGTCTCTCTCTCACTGTGCCCACCCTCTAACCCCAGGTCTCTCTCTCACTGTGCCCACCCTCTAACCCCAGGTCTCTCTATTTAAGGTCTCTCTCCTCCAAGGGTGTATACTTGGAGGTGGCCGGTGAGACTTGCACTATAAAGGACCGTTGAATTAATTTTTTTTAGAGGCATCCTACATTATGCTTTTTTTTTTAAAACTTATTATTGAAACATGTATTTGTATTCCATGTGACGCCATTTGCAGCTTTGATCAAGCACTGCATGTCCTGGATGGGTATTAGTACTCACTGTTCCTCCAGGCTCTGTGAGTGAGGTCGGAAGCAGTTCTGTGCACATCCATCCATTTTTATCAGCTGGAGCCCCATTACTGTATCACAGTCCAAACTACTTAGCTATTATGTTGGCCAAGAGCTGCTGGGCCTGGCTGCCCCCATCTAGGCATTCCATTGTGTCAGCAACATGACAGTCAATTTCTTCTTGTCCCACTGCTTTGTCATTAGCAATGGGATCCCCACTGACTGGGTATGATTGTGCCCCCTGGTCTGCCAAAGTCCCGGGACTGCTATGATAGGCTCCTGGATAGTGGGTATCCACGAGAGGCCCAGGCTAGGAGCAGAGTCCATTTCAAGGGTACAGTCCAATATCTCCTCCTCCCAGGCCTGGCTGCTCCAATGAAGACTCTCCCTTGGGTCAGAAGTCTGACAGATGTCCCCTTTCTCTCCCACTACCCTGCTGTTAGCGATGTCACCCCAGACATCTTGGCCTGGCAAGTTCCCTGTGCTTCTCTCTGTGCTCTGAATCTCCACAGGGACTGGAGAGGGGCAAGCAGGCACCTCTCTTCTCTCCAGTTCGACTTTCTGCCTGATCTGTGCCTGGAGAGCCACTTAGTGGTCCATAGTTAAAACCTTAGGCATAAAAGCTCTCCACCTTTGAAACCTCATGGACACCTCGTAGGTAGTCATACTGCTGCTGGTTTCTGCTGCTGAGATCCCATCATCTGCCACTAGTTGTCACAACCCTGGGGTGAAGGGAACCAGGTTCACAACCAAACGCTCCTTCTTACTTTTACAGGAACACCCCTGCGTAGTGAGTATTTGGGTATCTATTGCCAGCATTAACAACCCGATACTGTATTAAAGCACATAAGCAATACTTTGCAAACAATACTACATAACATTGCATATTAATTATTAATAATTATTAATAACACCATACAATATTACTATATAATATACATTGATCCCAAGAGTCTGGTCTTCACGCCTACTCTCCCTCCATTCTCCTCTATCAATTACTATGATAAAATGTCATTATATTCTGCTGCTATAGTGTATAATGTAACGGTATAATGTACTGTGTTTGTGTTGCTCAGTTGTGTCCGACCCTCCGTGGCTTCATGGAACGCAACACACCATGCTGATCCACTTGGTATTCATGGCAGAGATATTGGATTTATTTGCCAGTTCCTTCTCCAGTGGGCCACAGCATACAGCTCCTGGTATTCCTAAGTGGTCTCCCATCAAAGTACTAACCAGGTTCAACCCTGCTTGGCTTCAGGGTGGTGTGACCTCTTGGTTCCCTGACTGGAATCAAACCCAGATTGCAGCGGTGAAAGTACTGAATTCCAATTGCTGGACCACCAGGGAATCCAACTGTATAATATAACCCTGTAATGTATTTATTGTGCTATATCTTGTGTGACAGAATAATACAAGAGGTTTGTGTGAGCCATAGGCTTTGTAATGCTCTCTTCCCCCAGGAGGTCTGAAGGAGTTCATTTTCCTGAGCAGTTGATTAGATGCAGCTGGAGAGACCTGACTTAAGACTTATCCTGGAATTTGGGTGTGGCTGTGTTTATGGACTGCATTTGTGTGAGGCTGCCAAAGGAAAGGGTTTTGCAGTCTGTATGAAGCTGTTAAAGTCATGAGTGTCTGAGCTGAAGACACACACAGTGAGGAGTGTGTGCAGAGTTTATCTGAGTTGGAAAAAGAGAGAAATCGAAAGAAGTTTTTTTTTTTCTTAAGCTGGAAAAAAAAAGACACACACAGAAGTGTGTGCTGCTAGTCTGAGTTTGGAAAAGAGATCCAAAAAGAGGTTAATGTGCTGGTGCCTGAAGCTGGAAAATGATACAGACAGAGAGAGAGATAGAGACAGCAGCTTGGATCTGATGATCGTTTTAAAGCAAAGAGGAAACCTGGAGTTCTATAGGATACAGGCCAGTGATTGTGAACAAACTATTGGACTTTTTGTTTTGTTTTTGCTCCACCCAGTTCTAACTGGATGGAAGTTGGCTAGTGAAGAAACTATCTATCAGTAAAGGTAGTGCTTCAGCGGAAGCCAGGCCTGTTGTTTTCTTTGATTTGTTTTGGTTTATTACTTTCATATTAGAATGCAATTTGAAGAAGTATTAAAGGCTCCTGTGTTGTGTCCTCCACCAAAGTGTCAGAAACACTGGCACAAACCTACTGGTGACTGGCAACTTGTCACAGTTGGCAGAACTGTACAGTGTGTTCTTTTGAAGCACTGCATTTCAGAATAGGTACAATGTTTGTTTGTTCTTTAAATTAAAAACACAAATACAGTCTTTAATTGATCAAAGATTATATTATAGTAGAAAATATGTTTGTTTGTTTAGCTGCAAGTTGACTCAATGCAGAAGAGTATCCCATTGCTTTATTTGTAATTTGCCAGTATTTTCCATAGGACTAATGAGAATCTTATCAGTCTACAAAGTCTTTTCCCTTTTGAGAAAAACACCCAAACAGCTTAAAAATACCAGTACAAAATTATTGCATAATGGTTATTTGTTGCTTTTAAAACATTTAATCAATTATTAAATGTAGCTGTTTAAAATAATAGTGTAAACAAGTTCTCTAGCACCCCCAAATCAGGGTGTTTTTTAGGTTATTCTTACAGAGTAAGCATGAAAGCTAACTATGCATTGTATTAGCCATTTTTTTCTAACACTGGGCCATTCCTAAGAAATTCACTATAATTTGTGCTGTATCTATATGCAAATAAGTGTTTCCTTAATACTAATTAGTTGCTTTGATGTGCTAATTAGAATCACAGTTTGATTGCCTGTCTCTGTGATGGCCAAAACAATAACCCCACTGTTGTCATTTAGTTAGAACCTCTCCCCCACAATTTTAATACTCTCTTGTGGTAAATTAGCACATTGAGCTGCACATTAGCTGCAAAAACAATGCAGTATTTCTCAGGAATTAATAAGTATAGAGAACTCTTTAATATAAACCAACTTCCTGTTGAGATGGAAAAGGAAAGCACATTTATTTCCTAATTGCATATAAAAGATGTTTACAAACATTTTTTTATTTTTATTTAATGGTGTAGTTCTGAATAAACTGCTTTGAAGATATAACTGTTCAGGGGATGTGTCTCTATGATCAGTGATCCAATTGTACAAGTCTTCTGTGTCTGCCAATCACATATGTTTTACTTATGTTTTGTACATGCAGGAACATTTTTTAGAAAAATATAAAAGATAAGTTCCAAGTTCCCTTAAAGGGCAAATACGGACAAGCATTACATTTTTAATGGAAATATATTAAGAAAATTAATAAGAATGCAGCTCATGAGATATAATGTGTCTGATCCAACTTTTTTTTGATGAGAAAGTTGATTATTTTCAGATTACCATTAAATGGATATCTTGATAAGAATAATATATTCATTATTCCTCATCCTTTCTCCTGAAGTACCACCAGTTTGAGGCAATATTATTGTAAGGATTTCCACAAGTGCCACAAAGTGATTAAACTGAAGTCCCATTATAAAGTACTACCAGTTGTAGTGAGCTCTCTGTGCCCTCTGTCTTTCTCTGTATCCTCCCTCTCTCTCTATGACCTATCTCTGTGTCCTCTGTCTTTCTCCGTCCCCCCTCTCTCTCTATATGCCCTCTGGCTCTGCCCTCCCTCTCTCTCTGTCTCTCTCTGTGTGCTCTCCCCCCTGTGCAAATATCCTCAGAAACTGCTCATGCCCGACTTTATTGCGCTTACCAAGTTGCTAACTAATAGTGCATGCGCAGTTGTTAAAAAGAGCAGTGTGTTACACACGACCTGCTCTTTATTATAATATACAGTCAGGTCCATAAATATTGGGACATTGACACAATTCTAATCTTTTTGGCTCTATACACCTCCACAATGGATTTGAAATGAAACGAACAAGATGTGCTTTAACTGCAGACTTTCAGCTTTAATTTGAGGGTATTTACATCCAAATCAGGTGAACGGTGTAGGAATTACAACAGTTTGTATATGTGCCTCCCACTTTTTAAGGGACCAAAAGTAATGGGACAATTGGCTGCTCAGCTGTTCCATGGCCTGGCGTGTGTTATTCCCTCATTATCCCATTTACAAAGAGCAGATACAAGCTCCAGTGTTCATTTCAAGTGTGCTATTTGCATTTGTTGCTGTTAAGTCTCAATATGAGATCCAAAGAGCTGTCACTATCAGTGAAGCAAGCCATCATTCGGCTGAAAAAACTAAACAAACCCATCAGAGAGATAGCAAAAACATTAGGTGTGGCCAAATCAACTGTTTGGAACATCCTTAAAAAGTAAGAACGCACCGGTGAGCTCAGCAACACCAAAAGACCCGGAAGACCACGGAAAACACCTGTGGTGGATGACCGAAGAATTATTTCCCTGGTGAAGAAAATACTATTCACAAAAGTTGGCCAGATCAAGAACCCTCTCCAGGAGGTAGGTGTATGTGTGTCAAAGTCAACAATCAAGAGAAGACTTCACCAGAGTGAATACAGAGGGTTCACCACAAGATGTAAACCATTGGTGAGCCTCAAAAACAGGAAGGCCAGATTAGAGTTTTCCAAACAACATCTAAAAAAGCCTTCACAGTTCTGGAACAACATCCTATGGACAGATGAGACTAAGATCAACTTGTACCAGAGTGATGGGAAGAGAAGAGTATGGAGACGGAAAGGAACTGCTCATGATCCAAAGCATACCACCTCGTCAGTGAAGCATGGTGGTGGTAGTGTCATGGCGTGGGCATGTATGGCTGCCAATGGAACTGGTTCTCTTGTATTTATTGCTGATGTGACTGCTGACAAAAGCAGCAGGATGAATTCTGAAGTGTTTCGGGCAATATTATCTGCTCATATTCAGCCAAATGCTTCAGAACTCATTGGACGGTGCTTCACAGTGCAGATGGACAATGACCCGAAGCATACTACAAAAGCAACCAAAGAGTTTTTTAAGGGAAAGAAGTGGAATGTTATGCAATGGCCAAGTCAATCACCTGATCTGAATCCGATTGAGCATGCATTTCACTTGCTGAAGACAAAACTGAAGGGAAAATGCCCCAAGAACAAGCAGGAACTGAAGACAGTTGCAATAGAGGTCTGGCAGAGCATCACCAGGGATGAAACCCAGCGTCTGGTGATGTCTATGCGTTCCAGACTTCAGGCTGTAATTGACTGCAAAGGATTTGCAACCAAGTATTAAAAAGTGAAAGTTTGATTTATGACTGTTAATCTGTCCCATTACTTTTGGTCCCTTAAAAAGTGGGAGGCACATATACAAACTGTTGTAATTCCTACACCGTTCACCTGATTTGGATGTAAATACCCTCAAATTAAAGCTGAAAGTCTGCAGTTAAAGCACATCTTGTTCGTTTCATTTCAAATCCATTGTGGTGGTGGTGTATAGAGCCAAAAAGTTTAGAATTGTGTCGATGTCCCAATATTTTTGGACCTGACTGTATATACGGTATATAAATATGTATAAATGTTTTTTTTTTTTCATTCATAAGTAATTTATTTTTTTCATTAATTTTTGGTTATGTACACATTTGTAATATTTCAGTACGCTTTGATGCACCATATGGATGATGTTGCCTTATTTAAATATTTTTTTTTCTACAGACATTGCAGAGGATCTACGGATTATGATGTTTGAGGTTCTTCTATGTTATTCTTCGATCCCAATTATAGGTCCACCACCGATTTTCCAGCATTGGTTAAACCGGAACCTCTTGTAATCTGGACAATTCATCACATGGGCTTGTCAACAAGGTGGTAGAGATAGAAGTACTGGTATTTATTTTAGAGAGAGTTAATAAGCAGCTATCAGGGTAAACAGATGGCTAAAAGCTCCACTGCTCCTATTCAATAAGTAAAGCTCCACTGGTCCTTTTAATTCAGTAAAGCTGCACTAATCTTTTTGAGTCAGTAATTTGGTTTCTCTCAACATCTTGTGTACTTAGTCTCATTCATTATGAAGTATTTCTTGTAAATTGTATCATTTTGCAGTATTCTTGCGAAAAGAACAGCTTTTTTTTTTTTTTTTACAACTCCCTTGGCAAAATCGTTTTGCCGGCAAAGTCCCGGAACGGACGATGCAGGAAAATTGGGGGCAGAGCTGCATTCTGATTTATGCCCAATAGCAATATACATTCTATAGATATCTATTCTGTGGAATTATAATTATTATACTAGTACAAATGGATTAATTTATTGAAAACAGATGCCTTTGTTTTGCTTTATATAAAATCAGATTTCTAGATTAATGTTAAGATTTATTTATTGTTAAGATTTATTTAGTTTACAAGTGAACAAATGTAAGCACAAAGCCGACAAACAAGGACACAGTTAACTGTTAAGTCATGAAGGAGAACAATCTGGAGTCAACAAAATACAGGGGAGCATGTGAAGTATGTGTAATAATACCATAAGGATGTTCTGTTAGAAAATGACCATTGGGTAATGGTATGGACTCAAGTGGGGTGGATAGAGGGAAGGAAGAACTGGAAGAAGGAGAAAGTTGGACAGTCAGAGACACAGGAATTATAGTTTAGAAGTTTATGAATGTGTCTGGATTGGCTTTCACTCATGTTCAAGTGTAGCATGTTCTACCAAGGTTGCCAAATTTAGTTCAAGGATTGTTTGGTATGATGTAAAGTAGCAGCCATTTGTGCCATAAGGTAGATTTCTCCAAGTCTACCCATTTTATACAGAGTGCTTGTTTTGTTTCACATTGCTGAGATTGTACAGAGTGCTGCAGTCAAAATGTATTAAACTCATTTTTGGGTATGTCATCTATACGTTGTGAAAATAATAATAATGTCATGGGATGTTTAGCTAATAAGAATGAAGTCATTTTTCAAATGAGAATGGTTTTCTTGGCAGAGATACTGGAGTGGGTTGCCAGTTCGTTCTCCAGTGGGCCACAGCTTAGAGCTCCTGGTATTCCTAGGTGGTCACCCATCCAAGTACTGACCAGGCCAAACCTTGCTTGGCTTCAGGGTGGTGTGGCCTCTTGGTTCCCTGACTGGTTTCAAACCCAGGTCGTAGTGGTGAAAGCACAGAATCCTAACCATTGGACCACCAGGTAACCCTTGAGAGATGCATTATTGGAACCATATAACAATAACAGAGGAAGTGTGTAATCTTTATGCTGGAGCTCCTCATATCTTTTGCAATCTGTAGCACAATTCGATCACAAAACAAAAAGCATTTTTTTTAGTAACAATAAACCGACAAGTTGTTTATATTGATATTTACTGCTTAAAATCATTAAAGCTGGACCATTACAGTGGCCAAATAAATATACAGGTGTCTTTTAGAAGCACTCATGACTGCTTTTTATCACTACAAAGAAAAAGAAAAAAATGAAAGACAGGAACTGGAAAAAGTGTTTTTTTTCTAAAGATATTTATTACAAGAAAAGCTACAAAAATATGTTCTTTTTTCACATACACTCACAAATGAAGTTATGCATTTAATATTATCAGTGTACTACAAGTCTCTCATTAGGGGTTCTCCAAAAGGAAATCAACAAATACATGAAAAGGAGTTAATCAGAATTGGAATTAATGCATTTAGGAGTATGGTAAGCCTATGCCCTGAAATGTTGTGCCATTTTGAGAGTAACAGAAAATGGGTCTTTTTGCCCTATAAAGAATGAGGAGGTTGTGTTCAAAGCTGCCTGTATGAATGGAGTTACCATATGAGTTACAAAGCATGATTAAAAGGGCCACAGCAGAGGTCTCAATTATGCCAATATAGTAAATTAGACACAATTCTGAATACCGGTAATTGTATTCAAAGTAATTTTAAAAATGTCAAATTTAATAATAGCACAACATTTTTGAATTTACTAAATTTTGGCTGTCACTCAACTTAAACATCTCTCTACCAGAGTGTTTCAGTACCTAGTTACCTCATTAGTGAATTCCTTTTGCTTATGACTTCTGTAACAGATTCTAGCTGTTCAGACTGAAATCTCAGAAACCATATGCAAAGCAATTAACCCACTAATGAGGCAATTAGATATGGATAAAACGCCAGGCTGGAGTATGATGTCAGACTGAGTGACAGACAACATTTCATAATTCAAATATGTTTTCCTATTAATGGAACCATTTTAATAACAAATATTATGATTTTTATTGGTATTTCAATGGAACCATTTTAATAACAAATATGATTTTTATTGGTATTTTGCTATCCTACCATATTTGGAAACTCTGCTGTGTCCCTTTAAGCCAGGGATATATAGATCTATAAGCATCACCTCTAGTTGTGGTTATCTATATATGCATTAACTGATAAGCTACACATTAAATATGGTTGTTGCTTCTTTTTTCAAACAAGCGCATATTGCAGACGTCTAGAAACATCAAGAAAATTAAGAAGATTATCTTAATATTGCAAATTTACCTTCATATTTAAATTATTATTTAGGCTACAAAACCCAGAAGCAAGCTTTATGCGTAAGAAAGTAAACTATGCCCCCATCCCAAAAAAATCTCTCTAAACAAAGTTAAAGCGACTCTCGAGGCATCTTTTTTTTGGTTTTATCTAGGTTAATTACTTTTATCCTCCTCAATGTAATTGTCATATACAAACTACACTTCATTTATTTTCAAGAAACCCCCCGAGTTACAGATTTGCCATTTGTGGAACTGCAGCCTGTCTGTCTGTTCTCTCTCATGTATGCAGCCATGTTTCACAGCCATGCCCAGAGAAGAGGGACTTTACACCAAGTTTAATGCTGCTGCATGCAGACATAAAGTATGTCACTGTCTGCTAACAGCATTAGTGTAAAGCACGTCCGCGGTGTGTATGGCCATAGGGTAGATTTGTAAAACATGGCAGCATGCATGAGACCCAACAGAAATAAAGGCACATTACAAGAAGCTAAGAATCTGTTAATCTTGGTGCTTCAAATAAGGAACTACATTGAAGAGAAAATGTATTAACCTAGTTAAACCATTTATATAAAAAGGAAAAAATGCGGTGTCCCTTTAAAGGAAAAACTCTACCTAAAAACAAATTGATTTTACATTAAATAGTTCAAAAATATGTAAAACTTTTAATACCAGCCTATTATTGCTACAGAGTAGTAACCTCCTCCCATTATACTCTGTAATGAGAGATAAAGCACTTCAGCACACCGAAATGGGTAATAATACCATTCACAGGCCCTACGTATACCAACACCATGTGATTTCATTTATTACTCCTAATACAGGGCTTGACAAATCCAGGGACCCACTGCACCTAGAATTTTAGTGCCTGTTCCCAACGTTTTAGGTATTATTCACATATTTCTAATTTATATCCTGGCTACCAAAATGTGTTTGGCTGGCTCCTAAGATTCAGAAAAAATAATCAAACCCTGTTCTAATACATACTTTTCTTTAAACAAAAACTACTGTATTTTTAACTTGCAATACTTATGTCTGTGTGTTTATTTTTTTTAATTCATATTCCCCAAGCATCAGGGTTATGTTAATTTTTGTCTAAAGTATTTTAATAAAATTATGAAACACTACTTTAAAAGGACTAAAAACGCACTGCACTTTTAAATTATACATATTTCAAAAAACCTGCAAATTGGCTGTTTAGCCCCAGTTGTTAGCGAAATGTTTCACATTAACTTCTTATGAATGGTAGCAAATTAATTAGTTGGCCAAGCAACTTGCAGGACTGGTAGAGAATATGCCAAATGGGCCAGCAGGAACAATCATACACTGAAGACGTATAATGAGGTGAAACATGTTCCTAAACCTGATCAGGATTTTGGGATATACTTTCTTCAAGAGTTGTTCACAGATGGGTCAGTTAGAATAACTTATCAGTTATGGTTAACCAAATATCCAGCGCTCTTGGTTCATAAGGAGGGATTAGGGAACCATGGTATTGATCTGTAAGGTGTCTACAGATATGAGGTTCTAGGTGACTGGCAAGATAGAATATGATCAGCATTAAAACATTTTGTATTAAGGCATACTATAAAATGTGTGTATTTTGCCTCATTTCTATTGACACATAGAAGCCAAGCCAAACCAAACCATTGCCAAATGTTTTTTTTAAATAACTAAACTTGATGATGGTTATTTTTTTCAGGAAATAAAAAAATAAACACAGCCTTTTCGCTTTTATATGCAATCATTCTCTACTACAGGTTTCCATTTTCTTTACTAGGCTGCTTCTTACATGTCCTTGTATATGCTTCTTACATGTCCTTGTAAATGAATGAACTCTGCAATAGTCCTAATGAGAGCACAGGCAGTTGTAGCTGCCAGATTCCCATTGTACAAGCCGAATATTCCACTATGCATTCAAGGTCTTCCTCCCACCAAATGGAAGTAGATCCCTGGAAAGTAAAATGGTAAATCCCCAAGCAGATTTGTTGCATTTAAAAGTAATAAAAATAGGCTGTAGTCTTCTTTTCCTTTTTATATTACAAAAAATGTTGCCAATTTGCAAGTATACTTCTTCAAAATGAGATATTCTACATTTAGGAGTATGGTGGTCTTTATAGAGATCATATACAGCTGCATCCCCATATTCTCTAGTGTGCTACACCACCAAATGTCACACACATGTGCTATTACTCAATGACACTGTCACAGTTACCCTCAGCTTTATGCTTCGTTTTTGGGTTCCTCACAGTCTCCAATGTTATTCTTCTCCGACACAACAGGTAGCACCACATGAGAGATCCGACTCCATACCCCACTCAGCTTGTCCACATCCATCTCCCTGTGTGAGCTGCTTCGATCCGAGCCAGTGAACTTTTCTTTTAGGAAGTCTCCTACTTTCTCTTCCAAGACCCTAAAATCAAGGTCTGGTGCTAGAGATTCATCATCCAG
Source organism: Discoglossus pictus (assembly GCA_027410445.1). Classification (NCBI taxonomy): domain Eukaryota; kingdom Metazoa; phylum Chordata; class Amphibia; order Anura; family Alytidae; genus Discoglossus; species Discoglossus pictus. Next base: position 115,993,494 of record CM050170.1, on the reverse strand, counting down.
AAGCACAGTAATCACTAGTGCCACGTTCTTGAAGGCGGCGTTCTCGTGGTCGCAGTACTTGTAGAGAATAAGCAGAGAGCCAGCGGGCAGCATTTCCATTCGATGCAGGACTGCTGCCCGGGAATTGCCTTGGAATCCTGAATCCAAAGCATTATCGATTAGTAACTTAGCATGGTCACTACCATGAAAAGTTTGATCTCCATGGATTACGGTGTAGGTCCTATTAAGGGAGGCGGCGTATGCTTTTGCTAGTTGGTTGCTCAGACACTGCAAAGTTTGCTTGGAGTCACGGGCGGCCGCCAACAGCAGGATGGCAGGTTCCGTGGGCTTCGTGTTATTGAGGTGCAGCTGTAACATCCGCTGACTTCTGCTCCACAGACTAGCCGACTGGCTCGGATACATAGACTCCAGCTCTGTTAGCCGCTGTTGGAAATTTTTTAGGATGTCAATCCTGTTATTGACCGATGTCTTGGGTATAAGGTTGGGAACCAGGACATAGGAGGTAATGGAAAGCAGAAGAAAACCAAGCAAGTACAGAATGTATTGGATGCAGCTGGAGGTCTTTGTTGGTTCTGTAGAGACAGAGAATGTTATTCACTTAACAGCCACACCATTATATATTAATAAACCGATTCGTTAAAAATATAATACTATTTTATCTATATAAATCTATATGCCATCAACTCAGGGCCAGCCCTGGCAAAAGCGCACTCACAGACACACTCACGCACATGCTCAGACATGCTCACACACACACACCGGCTCACAGACAGACACACGCACTCTCACACACGTGCACGGGGGCAGCATCAGCAGCAACTGACAAGCGTTTTGGTCGCAGCTCCTGCCGCCCCCAAGGAGTTTGCGCCAGGGTCAGTCCGCCCCCCTCCCTTCCTACGCCAGTGGACCAACAACACTACATTTTGTGAGCGGAGGACACTCACAAAGAGGAAGACATTTAAACTGCCAGTGCCACGCGTTTATAAAGCAAACAGTGACATGCTGTGTATTTTAATTGTTGTTCAGTCCTTCAGTAGTGTCCGACTCTCTGTGACCATATGGACGAGCCACGCCAAGCACATCTGTCTGTATTTCTTGTTGTGCCTAGCCATATGGTTTTCTTGGTAAAACACTGGAGTGCGTTGTCAGTTGCTTTTCCAGTGGACCACAATTTGTCTGACTTCTGTACTATGACCTACCCATCTTGGGTGACCCTTTTATCGCTTTCCGTATCGTGGCAAACACATGACTTGGACAGAATCCAGTAAATTTTTGCAATTTCTAACACACGTAATTTCTAACACACAGCATGTCATTGTCTGTTTGCCGTCTAGCAGGATGAGACTTGTAGTACACATTCACTCCACTCTGGTAGTCTCTTTAGCTCATAAAATGCAGTGCTGTAGATAACAGATGTTCAAGATGGCAGCCTGCAAGAGAATATACAAGGACAGACAGATCAGGAAGCCCCAGAAGCTGGAAAACTATTATTTTGTGGGTTTCTTATAAGTAACAGAGTGTAAATGTTATATGAGAAATAAAACGGAGGACGATCAAACTAATTCAACTTTGTTAAAATAAGTATATAAACTAAAAAAGCCACAAGAGTCCATTTAATGGTCAATATCAGTCCAATGTCATGAATTAATCCCCAAGACTGTGAAAAAGAACTAACTCTAAATAATATCTTGACAACCACAGACTCGCATAATGTACTTCTTGCTCATAATAATTGGCTGTTTATCCTACATATATCTATATACCGGACTACATTGGCTCCTAAGATCGATTTTGATTATTCAACCTCTGATATAAACCATTCTGATGAAAGACAAAACTTGCATGATGTCAAGAGCAGACATGGGAAACACCTAATATATTTTCTTTTCTTTCTCTCAACATACCTGGGAACTTTCCACCTGATATCATCCGACCTTGAAAACACAAAATTGAATTGTGTTAGCTACTATATATTATACATGGTAATGGATTACAAGAGCAAAGCCTTTGTGGGTACATTTGCATGTCCCAACCCAGGTTCCCAGAATGCAGTGTAATAACTGTATCGCTCGGAATTCTGAGCAGGAAAAAAGTTGTTTAACTTGTCTTAAACATTCAAATGTGAACCCAAATGTAATATTTATTTACTATATATACACACACACACACATACACACATACACACACATACATACATACATACATACATACATACATACGCACACACCCCTGAACAAATAGGTATATATTATGGCCATTCTGGTGGGCTTGAAGAAGGCTGCGAGCCACTGGTTTAAATTATGCTATTTTAAAGAGATACACCAGTCCCAGATTTGCATCACCAGAATGAAAAATGTTCAACATGTTTTTAGAATGTTAAAAAATGTATATTTAATGCACTACCTATTACATACAATTCTATGCAGACACAGTCATTATCTTGTGTTGTCTAATAATACCTATCTGCTAGGTCCCCTTCTGGAACGCTACCTTGTTGTGGTGAAAGTGCTTGTGTACCTCAATGAAGCTGTGAGCTATAAACATGTACGTTCACCCAATATGTGAAGGTCATAGCAGAGAGGTCAGACAAATCACAGTCCACTGGAGAAGGAACTAGCAACAAACTCTAGTATCCTTGCAAAAAAAATCTTATGGATAAGTACAACCAGAGACCTAAAAATGCCTGGCGTGCTGAGGTTCATATGGTCACAGAAAGTCAGACATGACTGAATGACTAGACAACAACAATAAATCTGCTAGGTCTCAACTTATATGTCTTTACAGGCACCTTCCTGATTGAAGGTCAGATAGCAATTAACAATGTGTCAATGAGCTAATCTCAGTCTCTACTTCATACACATGCCGGTATAGAGGAAGATGGCCAGGACTGCATACTTGCATGAACAGCGAATACATTTAAAGGATGTTGTTTTGTTTTTTTTACCCAAGAAAGTTTCGTTTTTTTCTCCTTAGTAATACTGGTTCTTTAAAATAGCATAATAAAATCTGACTACAGTATTTCTTTAAATGCCATTTTGACTCCACTCTCCTTTTAACTCCAACACATTTCAGTTAGTTAAACAATGGGTTGATTAGACATGTTATTTATCGGTGATTATGTATCAACATGGGGTTAATAAAACAATATTGTGAGAAGAGGACATACCACTCTTGGAAGATGAAGTCTTGGGAGTGGTGGACAAGGTGTGTGGTTTTTGTCCTTTGGGTTTCGATTCCTGTTCATCTGGGGAAAAAATATCTTCATTAGCAAAAATGTATCCATCTTAATTATTAACATTCCCAGATATGAATAAAGAACTATTTCCATGTCTTACACAGCTGCCAACGTAGGAAGTTTGGTATATACTTCACAAACAAGTTCCTTTTTTCCTAAACTACAGCAGTCTTTTAATAGACCAATATGGCCATTTGCTATTTTGAAAAGCTTGATAATGGGCAACATTTTTTTAGAAAAAAAAAAACAACAAAAAAACACAACTTTAACACATCTAAATTTTTAGATGCAATTATTATTTACTTTACAGGGTTCCATTTTGCTTTCTGGGCAGATTCTGTATGCTGCTGCATTTTGCCAGTTTCGCTATTGCTTTAGTGATAATAATATAAAGTTTATAGATTTTTTTGCACTAAATTGTAAACGTGCTGCCTGATAGACTACACGATAGAAACATTTGCAATTACCATCACATATATAGTTGTCAGTGTTGGTGACATTTGCGATGTTGGTAACGCTTTTGCGTCCCTCGCAAATCAAGGGACGCAACTACGAGCCTCGCGAAGCAAGGCGAGCAGTCGGCTGCGAGACTTGCAAAGCGATCAGTTGAGGCACGCAGGACTTAGGCTGCAATGATTGCGAGGCACGCAGTTGGTTCAAATGCGTAACTCGAAAACAATGAAAACACACCAAAATAATTATTAAAAAAAAAAAAATAACAACACAACCACACACAGCACAGGGAGAGAGCCAGGAAGCTTGGGAGTGACGCTGCAAACTAATTGGAGTCACATTTTTCGTTTTTTGACGCTGGAAAATCGGCTAAGGGAAAAAATGGCGGCCCCCAAAAATTATGAAACAGGATGAAAAAGAGGCTCAGCAACGCCAGGCACGTAGAACTTTGAAAATACACGACGGCGAAAACAGTAACAATTACACTAACAACGCCAGGCACGCAGGACTTTGAAAATAAAACCAACGCAGGTGCTCAGAGGACCAAAAGCCTCACATTGTATGGCAAACAGCATTGCCAGCCTTACAATTTTATTTCTGTCATTTTTGACAGGTAATTTCCTAGTGAGATATAATGATGGGTCTCATTCGAAGGACTTGATGTTACATTCATATTACATTCCACCCCCCTTCCCCCATATGAACCATTTGCCAGTCTTTACAATCCATTCCAAAGACATCCTCCCACTAATAGATCAGAGCAAGAGAAGACCCGGTGTGTCTTGATAGTGATGTGGATTTGTCAGGTCTGATAATAATGGCTTAAAGTTCCAAAGTACTCCCCTTCCACCCGGAGAGTCTAGTGTTAGAGAAAAGGCTTTTTAATGGTTTATTGTAGTTATTTCTTTAGGTTAAATAATTATAGTTACTTATGAGTTAGGTGCCATTGTTTACTACTGGGTCCTAGGAAAGAGTCTTGACCGCCATATTTTCATTAAGTAGGAACTTGACAAGAGTTCCCTGGTGGTTAGGATTTGGTGCTTTCACCACTGCGACCTGGGTTCGATTCCAGTCAGGGAACCAAGAGGTTACACCACACTGAAGCCATGCAGGGTTGGTCCTGGTCAGTATTTGTATGGGAGACCACCTAGGAATACCAAGAGCTGTATGATGTGGCCCACTGGAGAAGGAACCCACTCCAGTATCTCTGCCATGTATACCAAGGGGATCAGGATGGTGTCTTGTGGTCCATGAGGTCATGACTGAACGACATAAACACACAGGAACATGACACTTCTTAGTGAAGAGAATGTTCTAAAGCAGTGATTGCCAAACCTCCCCTCAAGTCCCACCAGACAGGCCATGATTTAGGTGAAACACTGCGTGTATACACAGGTGAAGAGTTGAGTTGAGTTGAATCCAAATTACCTCACCTTTGTTCACACAGTGTTTCACCAAAATCATGGCCTGTCTGGTGGGTCCTGAGGAGAGGTTTGGGAACAATTGCTCTAAACAATTATTGGATTGTAGTTTTCCTGTGATATATCTGTGTGACCGGTGTGAATAATCAGCAGGTTGCTCAAAGCTTAATAAGGAAAAATTGAGCCAAAGACCCCGACGTAATAAAGCTAAAGAAGGGCAATTTGCCAGAAACAATTTGAGCTCAGAAGTGTATGTTCAACCAAACATATAACTGATATCTTCTTTGGAAACTGACCTCTTCTTCAAAGTAATTTTAAGTGTTAGAAGTGGAGGGTGTGTAATAAAGAAGATAATGTTTTTATAGACGGGTGTTATTATTCCTAGTTATGGAAGGTTCCAACAATCCTAAGATAAAGAAACGTCTCCCACTGTGTGTAGTTGTATTATACTTTTTCTACTTGAACTGTTCCATCCAAGGCAAATCATGCAGCGATTACGAGAGTTATATATATTACCTTTTACATGCAATTATGATGTGGTGTTATCTACTATTTTGGTTAATGCTAATCAATTTTCTAAGCTAGAAGGAGACTGACTACACAGTTTTTATCTGAAGAAGAAGAAGAATGTGTCATCCACAACTGACAGTGCAATCATTACGTCTATTGGAGTTTTACCTAAGAATAGTAACAGACCGGATCAGTTGAAAGAAAAAGAAAATATAAAGAATAATTGGGTACAAAAAGATAAAATGATTTTTTTCTTTAATATCAAGTTTAGTTATTCAGATTAAAAAGACAGACCGTGTTTATAATTTGGTTAAAGGCCACATCGATCACTATCACCTATAATCACCATAATGACTGCTATTCGCTGAGCAGCTTAAGGATTATTAAGACTCTGTATATAGGTGGCACATACAGAAGGAAGGACTGTGCAATATTCAAATATGACAGATCTTTGTAATTTGTGTATGTTAGAGGTTGATAAATATACCTTCAGAAAACTGGTTCAGCTGAGAATTTCGGACATCATTTTCTTTAGCTGTAAAAATAAGGGAACAGTTACAAAGTTATTGAAGTTGTGAAAATGACTTAATTCAACTTTTTTTAGGTCTCTTCTGATCCCTGCAATATGTCAATCGATTCTTAATTGATCCAGAGGAAGGCAAACAAAAAATCCTACTGAAAACAATGAGAATTGTCTCAGTGAACAGAAATTAATTCCTGACCCCAGATACTGGCAATAGCATTAGAGCCTGGATCAATATCCATCCTTCTCTAACCCTGCATTCAAAAATATATCCAACATCTATTTAAAGTTATCTATTGAATCTGTTGTCGCAACCATTGGTAGAGAGTTACACAGTCTGATTGCCCTTATTGTGAAGGGTCCTTTTCTTTCTTTAAGAAGGAATCTTTTTTTTCTTCTAACCTCAAGGGATGACCTTATTTATGCCTAATGAAAACCTCTTGGCAAAATACAGCTCCCCTGACAGAACCTTATATTGACCCTAGATGTATTTAGATAAGGTAAACATATCTCCTCTTTTATGCACCTTTTTGCTAGCGAAAATAAGTTTAATTTAGTTAGCATTTTTTTCATAGCCTTCATTCCCCTTATTAATTTTCCACCTCTGCAATTATATATATATATATATATATATATATATATATATATATAATATATATATATATATATATATATATATATAATATATATATATATATATATATATATATAAATAAAATATATATATAGGTGTGATAAAATAGGAATTCTTTATTGAAAAATACAACTATAAAATGAAATACCGCATATTAAAGATATTTGACAAAAAGGTTAATATGTAGAAGAATTAAAGGGCCCCTTAGATAGACTATAGATCTTACATTTAAATAATAGGGCATAGACAGGGATAATATCAATAACCAGTCTGAAGGTTGGTATATAATCCAAGAACGAGAGGAAATGTGAAGGTTTATTATCAATAAAGTGCAAAGTGATTGAAAATCCCACAATAGAACTTTACTATACAGCACACAAAATGTGGACAGTCATATAATTACTTATGTAAAAAAACATTACATGAATGCTATAGTGTTAATAAAGAATCACATATATAGTTGTCATAATTGCAAGTTTATCGGTCACGATATGTTAAAAGTTACGGGCTTGCATATACACGAGCGCCAAAGGCACTCATCGCGAGGCTCACAAGGTAGAGGGTGAAAGATGCAAAAATCGAGTTACGTACTTGAATTTAAAAAAAAGTGCATCGGTTTACATTGAGTTTTGGGCTTGAAAAAAAATAAATGGTGTCGCCATTTCCTTCAAGCCTGTAACTTGATCTGAACCTCCGCCGTTTTTTTTCAAGCCCGTAACGCCAAAAAATAGCTTCCAACTTCACTCACAGGCTCCCTGCCTCACCCTGAGGAAGGGAGTCCGTAAGTGAGGTTGAAAGCTAATTTGCTTTTCCATTGCCGTCTTTTTGCGGCCTCCCAACGGCTTCACCCTTGAAAAAAAACGGTGGCGGCTAAACCTGTAACTTTTTTCAAGCCTGCAAGCCCGAAGACGCTGGAAAGCCGCTATTTAAAAATATGGGATTAATCGCTGCCAAGCCCACAAATGAAGATGAGGATCAAAGAGACAGGGGAAGGAGGCACTCATTGTGAGGCCTGCAAGTTGGGGGGGGGGGGGGGGGGGGGGGGGGGAGGAGGAGAGAAGAGCCTAGCATTGTGTGGCAGACAACAGCATTACGAGGCTTCACATTTTTTTTGCTGTCATTTTTAAACAATGGTTAACGTGAAAAAATAATTATACAAAGCCTAGATAAATACATAATATGAAAAATCAATATGTCTGAAGACGTGAAATATACATAATTGCTAGAATAATGTATCTAATTAATAAATATTGTAGTGTCAATTAGTAGAAATATATATATATATATATATATATATATATATATATATATATATATATACACATATATATACATAAACCCATACTTTTAAGAGAAGTGAGTGGAGGGCCTTTGGCGCTCCATGCCAGCAACTGAGGCCCTTGCATGCTCACAACTATATATGTGATATATATATACTCCAAGATTATTATTATTAGGGATTTGTATATTGTCAGAATTATATTTGCTTCCCTTGCCTCTATACCCTTCTTAATGCATGCTAATATTTTACCTGCCTTTGCAGATGCTGCTTGGCATTGAGGACTGTTTTGTAGATGATTGTTCACAAGCACACCTAAACCTATTTTTCTCTCCGATACCCACAGACCTGTTCCATTTAGATTATACATTGTATATTTATTTCTCCTTTCTAATATAGCCAGGGTCGGTGATTGGTAACCTTTTTCACATGAAGAGTCTCAATTATTGCCCTCAATTTCCTAAATAGGCCGCACAATGTTTTTTACGTTTTTGCTGTACATGTATCAAAAACAGTAAAATCATTATGTGAGAGGTAGAGGTGGATTAATTGGTAATTATAGGTACAGATAATGAGGATGTGCGTCTTGCACTTTGAGAGAGTAGTTTGTTGGTTGTGGAGAGCCAAAAAACAGGCTCTGTGTTACTAAAGTGGGACAAGCTCTCAGATTTAAGACTATAGGCTGCATATATGTGAACTGTCTAAGGCTGTATGAAGTACCTGGACTGCCTCTAGAGTCAAATGTTGTTCAGCACAGATCAATGAGTGTTAATTTTCTTTATTAATTAGAAAAGATCCATACAATTATGACCATGTGTGCATGTATGGTTTTATATAAGTCGTGCAGATATATGGCTCTGCAAACTTTGTAAAAACAGCTTAAAAGGATGACTGCTGATTAAGTAAACCATCTGGAATTATGTTACAGTGCAATCGACCATGTTGCTTTCTGTTGTTCAATTACCTGCGGTGGAAGGAGACTTTAAACATGACATTTCTGTCTGGATAATGGGAATGTTGCAGCTACAACTACCAGATCAAATATTCCCCCATGACTTCTGAGAGGGGGTGGAGAGAAGTAGATCTGCTGAAGTCCCAACAATTAAACTGAAATCTTTCAAATAATTATTTTACTGCTAATCTATTGTTATTAAATAGAAAATGAAACCCTATTGAATGAGAACTTGAGTAAAGTTTTATATAAAAAAAAAAGAGAGAGCTGTATTTTTGGAAATGGCAGACATTTGAGTTATACTGTACCTCTAGTTTCAGTATGTGTGTTTGACCGGAGACGATATTCAGTTTTTGTAGAGACTGTAAAAAGATTGAACCAGTTACTAGTAGTCTGCACTCTAAAGGCACAATAGAATAAAAGAAAAACAAATACAAACAACAATAAAGGCAGGTAACAGACCTCTTATGCCAGCATTGTAGTTTAAAGGGGGGGGGGGGTGTTAATGGATGTACTGTATGACATAGCACATCTTAAGGGACTACTGTTATTTGTAAAGAAACATGAAAGAAAAACTTTGCATTAGCCATTTTTTAATGAAACCCAAGATATTCAGTGTTCTTTGTGAAATAGGATTCAAATGACACTGTTTGAAAACTAATTAGCTACTTTGATTTGCCAGTTAGCAACAGCCAGGTTTTGTTCTTGGGTGGCAAATAAGCAAATGTTATAAAGCAGTTTTATACCCTCTCCAACCGTCATCAAGCTACAAATTAGGTCATCTAATCACACATCAGCATAAACAATGATGAATCTCTCATAACCAATTTGCAGTAAAGAAAATGGCTAGTGTAATGTATAGTCAGCTTTCAATGCTTTTTAAGATGATTTGACAAACTTGTTTTTGGGAGTACACATTCCCTTTAAAGAACTCTAAATATGTATGGAAAATATGAAATCTGACTATTGTTCCTTTGACTGACATTTTTTCTGCATTGTTTTGACACATTAGAATTCTTAATATTTAAATATTTTTCTATTCAATTAGATTACAGCCAGAATTCTGATATGCGATACTGATATGAACAGAAAAAAATTGTGTACTTTAACATTTATTTTTGTTAACTTTTTCCTTGACGTGACACGGCAGATGTTTAAAACTATAGTTAATAACAAGTACTACTCAATTAAAATATTTTTTTTGTCTTCTGTGCAGACAACTGCACATTGAGCTTGCCAAGCCTTTTTTGTGAAGGTAGCTGCATGGAAGACAATGGACGCAATGACTTATTAGTAATTAGTCCCAATGATTTATCAATAACAAAATATTAGAATCTTTTTTTGGTAGTTGGATAAGAAAAGCTGACTGACAGCTCAAAATGGTATGTTTGTTTACTGCAGGAAATGGCCTTTTTCTTAAATATTTTTTAATTGATATAATTATCCATAGCTTTAGATTAGATAACATTTGGAATCTCTGCTGTGTCACAAGCGCCAAATCATCCTGAGAGTGTACCCCCAAATGGTAATTTGGCTTTATTTAAAATACTTTTTGCCCATTACCAAGCTTAGTTATTCAGAAGATCATATAGAAAATCTTCAACCACAGTGGTCCTTTAATGTTCTCATGGCGCTTTGAAGGACCACTTTAGTGGTTGATATCTACATACTTCTGCTTTAGGCTCATTCTTTACTTTTGCTACTTATAGTTCCGCAATATAAACAGTGCTACTCAGTTAACATAATTTAAAGGCTTAATGTCTATATTGACTGATATCTGTCATCAGAAATCACGATTTATATATTAGTTTCAAATGGGGTGATAAAATATTGTGAGAAGACATACAACTGTGAGAAGGTAAATTCTTGGGAGAAGAGAACGAGTAGTTCATAATTAGATTTTGTCTTGCCATTTCTTTTTCACCTGAAAAAAAAAAAAAGATATTTTCATTGATAGGAGCAAAAACACATTGATCTTTGTAATTACAAATACTGAAAATGCATAAAGAACTAAGGGCTTGATTACATGGCTTATTATGAGCCAAAAGCTCATGTAGGCTCTAATGTTCATTTTTTTGGCCATCAATAAACATATATTGTGTTATTCTACTCACCCTTTAATGACTGGTTGGATTTTTGTTTCGTGTTAAGGGATTCCTTCTTGACGATATTTTGATCTTTCTTGCCTCGAAAACTACTTTCGAAAGTCCAACCTTAAAGTAGTAAGAGTAGATCATTAGCATTTTTCCTAAGATATGTTATGAAAATCCTCTTGTGATCTGAGCTTTATTTCATGACATTTTCACAAAAGGATTGAGGGAGGTATAGGAGAAAAGGAATAAGAAAGTGAATTGAGGCGAGAGAGGTGTGCAGCAGAGATCTTTTAGATATGGTTCCTATGAATATATTTCTATGTACTTTTGGTATTTTAGTAATTATTATAGTTTTATGGTTAGTTAGGACAATTTTTTTCACAGATTCTGCCGCACTTGGTACTTCTCTAAAGTGAAGAGATGTGTTGCGAGAGAAAGTGTTGAGACCAATTTAGTTAACTAGCTTTTGAGAGCCTGCCAACCTTTAATTAAGTGTGCTAGTTAGGGCAACCAGGCAAGACAAGGACTAGAAAAAAAAGACTTACAGGTTGCATAGTTTCAATCTTGTTCCTATACAGGCTAGTTCCATGTTACACTTGTGTCTCTTATTATCTTTACTCTGGTAATGTGTATAATATAAGAGGAAGACAGACAAATACATGATGATAATAATAATAGACAGGAGGTAGTACAGACCAGTACCTAATCTGTTAGAGAATGATCAAAACCTGTTAAATGACCAATGTAATGCCATAACAAGAGCTAAATGTTTTAATTGGTTAATGATCATTAATATAATTGATCATTAATACAATTCATATTAAATGCTTAAAAAATACTGAATAATAAATTAAGCTTTTAAAAAACTTACAGTTCAGTTGCCTGTCTACACCCCTTATAAGGGCATTAAGGGTGTGTCCCTGCTAAGTAAAACTTTAGTTAATCAATAATGCATTGAACAATAAGACAACTTTTAAGATTGATCTTGAAGGTGTTGCCTCATAGATAAGGATTCACTCTACCCCTTCTATACAAAGTCACCTTCTTCCCCTGACTTTGTAATGGAAGGATACCAGCAGCAGCAAAGTATGAACTTAGAAAAGCAATATTCAAGACTTTGGAAAAGGCTGGTAATGAGTGCTGAAGGTGGTCTTGACAGGCCGACGATGAGCACGAGGCCCGCAAGACTTTGAAACAGGCTTGACATGAGCGCTGAAGGCACGCAAGACTTTTAAAAAATTACGGCTCTAAACGGCTGACATTTTTTTCAAGCCCGTAACTCGGAAGACCAGCAAAAGACGCAAAATTAATAAAAAAATTAACTTACACCCTCACACAAAGCACAGGGGGGGAGGCAGGGAGCCTGTGGATGAGGTTGCAAGCTAATGTGAGGCTTAATTGGTGTTTTTCCGAGATCGAAAATCGGCTAAGCAAGGGGAAAAATGGCGGCGGTAAAGACATAAATGTTTTGAAAAAGGCTCAAAATGAGGCTGAAGCCCGCAACACTTAGCCGATCATTGCGAGGCACGCAAGACTTAAGCAGGGAGAGAGAGGAGAGAGACACAGGGGAGTGAGGGGGGGGGGGGGGGGGGGGAGACAGTGGAAAAAGACACAAAGGTGAGAGAGGGGGGAAGAGAGACACAGGAAAAGGAAATAAGGGGGGGGGGGGAAACAGGACAGGGAGGTGGGACACATGAAAGGGAAAGGGGGCAAAGGCGCTCATCGAAAGGACCGTAAAGTAGACGATGGGAGAGGCTTGCAATGAGAGACGAAGGTGCTCAATGCGAGGCCCGCAATGAATGCCAAAGGCGCTCATCACGAGGCCCGCAACTTTGAGGGGGAGAACCTTGCATTGTGTGGCAAAAAGCATTGCCACCTTTCAAATGTTATTGCCGTCATTTTTGACTGGCAAGTCGCTAGTACCAATATATATTGCATTGGTCTTAAAAAGTGGGAGGCACATATACAAACTGTTGTAATTCCTACACCGTTCACCTGATTTGGATGTAAATACCCTCAAATTAAAGCTGAAAGTCTGCAGTTAAAGCACATAGAATTGTGTCGATGTCCCAATATTTATGGACCTGACTGTATATACACACACACACACACACACATATACATACACATACATACATATATACATACACACACGTATTGCTTAGTTACATACCAGGTTCGTCATCTGTACCTTCATCCTTAGTGGTAGATGAAGCTAAATAGATACAAAAAAAACATATGACAGTAATGTTTTTTCAGAATAAATCATTGCCTCTGATTTAATTCTTCCCATATCTATTTTAACTAAACGAAGAAGAATGGAGAGGCTGAACAGACTGTTCACCTTTCGAATAGTCGAATAGGTAAAATCTAACTGCATCAGACTTGTATCAAAAAGTACCCAGTATTCATTACAGCAGGTCTGACTATGTTATAAAGGAATTAAATGACAAAGAGGATTATATTATACATTGCACTGTTCTATTAGTAATGGAAAAAGTTTACATAATGCAGTAATTATGAAATATTCACAAGTGGAACCAAACTGCAGGTTATAATAATATTAGTGATAATAATAATAATAATAATAAGCAAATATATGCGTTTATGGCGATGCCACAGAGGTTCCAAATATATTATAATGTAAGTCTATACACAGCAATAAAATAATACTGTAGATAATATGTACTTTATCAACTGAATGCTATTTAAAAAGTTGCATTTTTAAACTATCATAACTATGCCGATTAGATAAATTCCTAGTATGCGTTAACTACGATTGCCTTTTTTATGTAAAAATGTATATATTGCTATTAGAGTCTCTGTCATGTCAAAATTCTGGTCTCACCTTCTTCGTCCTGGTCATCTCCACTGAAATTAGAATCCTTCTCATAATCGGAATTGCTCTCACTTGTATTATCTTGCAGGTGATCACCTCTTAGACTAACTGGTAAATAAAATTACAAAATCACAAAAAAATAATGGGGTTATATTCGGTTATATAAACATAGGTGGGGTCATAATTGGTACTTACCGTTTGCACTGTGTTTGATTGAAGGTCGTAACAAATGACTGAAGTCGCCCCCTTCATCTGCAGACACAAGTTAATCAATATAAATATACTAGTAACTTGCCCATCATAAATGATGGCATCATATGGTATCTTCAATAGTGTGTGCTCTCTCACTCTCTGCACGCCCTCTCAGTCTATCCCTCTCTGCGTGCCGTTGTGCCCTCTCCGCACGCAATTTCTCTCAGCAAATCATTGAACTGTGCATGCGCAAATGCGTTACAACAGTGTATGCGTGCTGTAAGGAAGTTGTGCATACACAGTTCAAACATTCCCCATATTTAACAACAATTGTAACTCCTGCAGGCATTACATACAGATTACTCATTATTATAGTGGATAAATAAATATATATTAATATACACATATTAGACTTGCGTCAAAATAGCCAAAATATACAGTAAAGTTGACATTCTCTTTGCTATAATGACCTACTGATTATGAGCACAAACTTGCGCAGCAATTAGTAATATTTAGGTGACACGGCAAAGGTATCGCTGGAATAAAAGTACACATATAACTAAATATAATTACAATTCACTGTCAGAAAACAGTGTGGAAGTGCTAGATAATAAAATTATATTTTACAGTAGGGTAGATAAATGATAAGACCAAGATTTAAAGGTTAGGATTTAAAGGTTATTTTCATGTTATTTGCGCTTGAAATGCCCAACTTTCAAACTCAATTATCAAACGCTTCCATGCAAACATTTTTTTAGTAACAACCAGCTGTAATTATATGCTGTGCCAATCTTTTTTTTTTTTTTTACAAGCCGTTGCACAATTAGCAAAGTACAAATATATTATACTTTTATATATATATATATATATATATATATATATATATATATATATATATATACACACTTTTAAAATGTGCGTAACAGATGCTATACATCTTATCTCTATTTCTATGTAATAAATAGGAAATAGAGATGTACTATGTCTACATAAGTCCTTCACCTTGCTTCGGATTCCTTCTGGTAGTCCTGCCAGACGTTGATACAGAGGTTTTACCATCTTGTACTGAAAAGAATAAGAATTAGTATGGGTAGTGCATGGGAAACTAACAGATAGATAACTGGCACATATGCTGCACTTGTCAAGACAGTATCTACTAGTTAGTTAATTACTAAGAAAGTGAAGCCCAAAAATGTGTCCCATACTCAGATTATTTTTATTAGATATGACAAATTATTCTAACTCTAGGAGTAAGTACCAAAAATGTAGGAGTTCGCAAAAAACATTCTCTGATAATGTGTGATCTTATGAGCGTATCATTGATATTAGACACTGAAAGATAAAAGATTCCCTGCATTCAAGGTCTATCACAACAGGAAGCAGATCACTGGAAATGAAAAACGGTAGATCCAACACAAAAATAATCACATATATAGTTGTCAGCAATAGGAGTTGTTGCTAACGCTTGTGGGCTCGCCAAAGGCGCTCCTTGCTCTGGTGGAGATAAGCGCCGTAGGTGCTCATCCCTACAACCCCCCTACGACTTTCGGACTGCAAATGCGGACCCTCGCGAAGCCAGGGGCCGCATTTGTTCTACGGAGCCTCACAACCGGTTACAAACGACCACACAACCGGCACTTTGAAAAAAACAACAACAAATATGCAATGACTAATATGGACTTAAAAAAATTACGACCCGCGGGATTTAGAAAAAATCCATTACGGACTTGCAAAAATACGACCGCAACGGACAACCCGCGCACAGCGGCAAACATTACAAAACACAAAAATACAGACAAAAATTAAATAAAAACCTTACCCACAGCAAGGGGGGGCACCCAGGACCTCTGCAACACAGCTTAAACCTTGAGTCAAATTTACAAAGTTTAGGCACTAATCCCCTAAGCGGGAGAAAAATAGGCCAAAGAAAAAAACGAAAACGAGGCTACACGACCCCTAAAGTCGCAAAATACTGCAAAGCTAATAGGGCTTTTACAAAAACCTGTACGGCCTACAAAAAAAACCATTAGCATGGACGCTAAATCATATAAACCCGCCTAACACATACACGTTCGCCGCCATTTTACAACACTAACTTACAGAATGCGGAAGTAACCAGCTACACAAACGGCTTCCCTCGCGCACGCAGCCTATTTACACTACACACATTGCTGACACTTACACCTCAGCTCCACAACACTGCAAATCTACATTATATGCTGCAGGAACATCAAAACAGATTGCCAGCTCTTCAGCATATTCCTTGCTGCATATATTATTTACAAAGAGGTAAAGTATATTAATTTATGATTTCATTAATTTATTAATTAGCATAAAAAAAAATTTTTTAACACCACACTACCACCACAAACACCTTCACCGCGCCACCCACAAGGAGCGCCAACGCTGCTCATAGGACACAAACTACACCAGGGGAGAGCCTTGCAATAAGCGACAAAACAAGATCACTGTGGACCTTACAATAAGCACAAAAGCGCCTACAATAACAACAAATACACCAACCAGAGGCTCACAATGAGCGCCAAAGGCGCTCAGCGCCATCCTCGCAATTAGCGCACAAGGATCTCAGACCACCAAAACACTTATTCTCTGTGGCAAACAGCATTACCTGCCTTACAATTTTATTGCCGTCATTTTTGACGGGCAAGTCGCTAGTTCCATATAAAGAGTAACAAATTAGAGTCTGGATTAGTTTTACATGTTGCTTGTTTTCAAGTGTAGAGAATATTTTAAATATATGACCATCATGATCCTTTAACAGGCTCATCTGAGTCACAACTGTGATAGCTGATAAATCCTAAGAAACCTTTTATTCTTTCACTAATACTTCTGTTTTTCCATGGAATACTTAATAATTCTGACAAACTATTAACAGCATTACCAGTGTAAGAATACATTGTAACAATAGTTTAAACCACACAACACACCCTCTAATACATTCTCTATGGAACATTACACAAATATAAGAATCTATACAATTTATTTTACCTGGTTTCTGATTCCCACTGTTCGTTCGTCCAGGAGATGAGGGATTAGAACCTTGTGGAGAGAAGAACATAAATAATAATTAGTATGGGGGAACTAACACACAGATAACAGGTCTCTGTCCCTCCCAATAAATAAGACTGTTACACAGAATAACTCTTATAGACTAACTCTGGTTTAGAGGATTTAAAACTTCATGGGGAGAGTGGGCAGCCATGACTCGTGTCATATTACCCACCATCACTACCTCTGTCTAGTTCCTAAGAGCCTTTCTCTAGATACCGATTTCTATAGACCACTTCTACTATTTCATTCCAAGTCATTTCAGTTTTCAGTTTGTTTTTAAAAAAAAAACTTATTAGAAAGTTTTCCAATATTACAAAGAAATCACACCACCGAAACAAGTAAAATATGGGGTGGAGGTAGGAGCGGTTTCCTATTTTTAACAACCAACCATTTTGCCTCTAGTAATATGTGGGAGATTAAACATTTGGTTGAGTGTCTTATATCACCAACAAAAATATCTGTGTGTTAAACAGATATCCCAAAATGTTCAGATTCTGGCACAACTCCACCAATCATGTAGATACACACCCTCATGGCCCCATTCTCTCCAACATCCATCGCAGCTGTTTACAACCATTTTAGTTACATTAGAGGGCACTAAATACTATCTCCAAATAATTTTAAAATTGGTTTCCCTAAAAGAAACATTTTGTAGAACAACAAACCAATGTGACAGCTCTATACCATGATGCAACCTCCCAATTGTGAAGAAATCTCTCACACTTCCTCATCCTATCCGTCTTCCCCAATACAAACATTACTCAGATAATACTATAACATATCAAGGTGTTACAATTTTTGGCCTCTATGCTAATCCCCTATATCACAGATTACTCCATATTTAAGGCCAATCTCCCTAGCTAAGTTAATCACTCATCCCTGAAACATTGCAAGGGAACTGCTACGAGTGGCTGCGGCCAGAGCTGAAAATGATGGCAAAGTTCTCCAGCAGCGACAAAAGACTAGGAGTCCCCCGTTAGACATTTACACTAAAATAAGACTTTACGGATCACTCGCAAACTAGGACAGTGTAGTAACTACAAAAAGCAAGACCTCTGGCAAAGGGTTTTAACACCATTGCTTAGTGTTACAGCAGCAGTTAGCGACGTTCTTTGCGTTGCTATACTAAGATAAAAAAAATATGAAATTTCAACATTATTTGACACTTCTGTCAATATAAACGTGTGTCATTAAATAAAGTGATATTGTGGGGAGGAGCTAACATTCAAGGAAAGAGGATGTGGGATCTATGAGCTCTGTTGAAAAAACATATAAAATCATATATAAAGTGACTTATCTATCACCAAATCGATATATATATATATCCAGGATTGCGCACAGGAGGACCCAGCTGGCTTTAATAATCAAGGTTGGCAACTTTTTTCGCTGAGACTTGCTGCTGAACCAGAACAAAGGAGACTTTCAAACACTGATAAACAACATCCATAATTAAGGTTGGTAAAGACTCATATTGCCTGTCCGTTTCAAACCTATACAGTTCTAATCTAGATGCCTTACACTACTGGAGAGCTAGTCTGTGTAATAATTTGAAGATATAGAACACAATAAGCTGTATAACTGTGGATTTTGCCAAGCAGCTTATCACTCAAATACATAACAGATGCCTTATATGTGGGGGCTGTTAAAAACTAATACTTACTACACTGCATAATAAGGCTACAAATACACAATTATTTTGTAACTTAAATAACTTTTTCTGATTGAAAAGTCAGTCCCGTAAGAGTAAATCTCTTTGTTTACAGCTTGCCTGTGTGCTCTACTGCCATCTGAAATTATAATGTCTTCACACAGACATGGAAAAGGATCTGATTGGGCTTAAAGAGGAACAAAAACAACTAAAAATCATACAAGAGGATCTAGAAAATAGATCTTGTATATTAAACATTTGCATACGCAGTACAAGACCTACCTCTATACATGAAAGATTTGTGTGTCAAGCTCTTACCAGAATAACATAGAATGGACAGGATGCATAGAGTCCTAAGAGCTACGCTATCCTCCAATGACCAAGAGATGTGATTGTCAGATTACATCATTTTTCTACAAAAGTCTTATTCATGAAAGCAGCTAGATATGGAGTTCCTGAAGTTGAAGGAGGTCAACCAGCTATGGGGGTTGAGGATGAGGATGGGGGTTGAGGATGAGGATGGGGGTTGAGGATGAGGATGGGGGTTGAGGATGAGGATGGGGGTTGAGGATGAGGAAGGGGGTTGAGGATGAGGATGGGGGTTGAGGATGAGGATGGGGGTTGAGGAGGGTGATAAGGGAGAGGTTGGAAGAGACACAGGGAAGGGAGAGGTTGGAAGAGACACAGGGAAGGGAGAGGTTGGAAGAGACACAGGGAAGGGAGAGGTTGGAAGAGACACAGGGAAGGGAGAGGTTGGAAGAGACACAGGGAAGGGAGAGGTTGGAAGAGACACAGGGAAGGGAGAGGTTGGAAGAGACACAGGGAAGGGAGAGGTTGGAAGAGACACAGGGAAGGGAGAGGTTGGAAGAGACACAGGGAAGGGAGAGGTTGGAAGAGACACAGGGAAGGGAGAGGGGAGAAGAGACACGGAGAGAGAGGGGGACACAGAGGGCCACAGGGGGCAGCACATTTCCCACCCTCGGCTTATACTCGAGTCACTCATTTTACCCAGTATTTTGTGGTAAAATGGGTGCCTCAGCTTATACTCGGGTCGGCTTATACTCGAGTATATACGGTAGTTGAGAAAAAGGAGAAATAAAAAAGGAGTAATATGTTATTTACATACTAAATAAAATGTTTAGAAACAGTATGTAGAGGAAAGAACAGACACCTTTGAATTCTAATCACAAGTTATAAACCCCCTCAGCCATGTAAATTGGCATATTGTAGTCATATGAAAAAGAAAAAGAAGGAACTGGTAATATAAGTATATTAAAATATAACTTTTATTGTATTTACAAACAATAAAAAAGTGTATATACAATATAAAAAAGAAGGTTGATCCAAATAGTATATCAAATACTCAATAGCATCTATCAATGGGTAAACCTCATAACTAAATATATCTAGATCTAATATCATGTAAATAGCTGACAGATGCTTCGATATATAGCATTTGATATGTATTGAAGGTCGCCAAATAAATAAGTAATAAGGTAGCCAAAAAAACGCATTAGACTTAATATTTTGTTTTGCTACGTAAAATATGTGACATGTAAAAAGCAAAAGATAAATATGGTTCTGAGGAATATTATTAGTTTACTATATAAAATGTTTATAATCATAGATTTGATATTGTTAGAATTAAGAAAAGGTGAAAAAAGAAACAAGGAGAAAAGAATTACAGTGAAGAGATATAATAATAGGAAAATGTTATAAAAATGTAATTGTGTTTTCTTTTACTGTTATCGTTTATACTGAAGTATATTCAGAACACTGGCGTTGTTTATTTATATACATTTATTTATATTGTGAATTATTCCTATTTATTTGTTATATCCCCTTCTGGATTGCTACCTTGTTGTGGTGAAGGGGGTTGTGTGTGCTTCAGTGAAGCTGTGAGCTATGCCATTTAGGGTCACCCAAGGTGGGCAGGTCACAGCAAACAAGTAAGAGAAATCATGGTCAACTTGAGAAGGAACTGGCACCCACTCCATTATCTTTGCCAGGAAACGTTATAAATTAGCACAACCAGTGACAGATGTTCCCGATGTGTTGCGTCCATATGGTCACAGAGAGTTGTACACGACTGAATGACTAAGCAACAAATGTGTTATATAGGCCACGTAAACTATATGAAACGTAATGAAAATGTTCATTTTATTAATTTAATACTTTCATATTCTACCATAACTGGACTCTCCTCTGTCTTCCCGATTGCCTTATGCTTGTCATTGTTTCTCTATATTTAATCTTTTGCTCACAACTGGGTAACTACTGTTTACACGCAAGAAGAAAGAAGCATGTTTTTACCACAGATAAGAGAGAAAAAGGCCAATTATGTCTAAAACATTTTTTTTAAAGAACCACTTTTGTCATAAATAGTTGAACACATGCTACATATTTTAGGATTGTAAAAAAAAAAGTAATGATCTTTATGTGCAATATTATATGGTTAAGTGATCTACTTCTTGAGATGGGAAAACTTTGACTGCAAACAAGAAGCTAATATATGCTCAATGGGAAGGCTGCAGCTGCAATTGCCAGTGCTTTCTTTAAGACTAATGTAAATCTCATTCATTTACAAGGTCCCTTCCTAATGAGATAGAAGATGCAAGAAATACTCTAAACGTAAGCCTGCAGTAAAGAAAAATCATATATAAAAAGAGACAAAGTTGTGATTATTATAGCTTTTTTTACTTTGTAAAAGATAATGATGTTTAGATATTCAAAACACAATATGGAAAAAAAACTAAATACATTGGTGTTTTAAAAAGTCAACAACTGAAATATATCTCATATAAATGGCTTTATGTCGGTTATCATATATATTATTTGCACGAGTAACATAGAAGCATGTTATATCAAAATCTACTTTAAAATAGTTTTATACAAGTAGTCCCCGGGTTACAGATGGCCCGGACTCCCAAGGCTTTTTGTACAAGTTTGTCTTTATGTTCTCTTTGTTTGAATTAAAATAAAGCGCACAATAGTTTATGTAACTTATTATTATAGTACAGGGGTATTATTATTACAGTATATAGTATTGTTACTATTATTCATCAGGGACCCGAGTTACATTCAAATCCAGTTTAAAGACGTTAAAGGAACTTATCTTGTGAAGTAACATAAAAGCATTTCACATGAAATATTTAATAGTGTGTCTTTTGAGGACCTTTGCTAACCAAAGTCATACATAATCTTATCTGCATCCAATGTTGTTCTCACTGCTCCTTGCTTTCTAATCCTTTAACAAACAAAGACAAAATGTTTGTCATCACTAAAGCAAAACTTAATACAACCATCAGAAATGAAAAGCGGTAATTAATTATCACATATATAGTTGTGAGCAAGCGGGTTGTTGCTAATACTGAGTGCTTGCGAAGCGAGGGCCTCAGTTGCTGGCATGGAGCGCTTCGAAAACTGAAGTTACACCTCAATTTTACTAAAAATACAAGGAGTTTAGACACCCGAAAATCCCCTAAGCGACAGAAAAAATGGCAGCCGAAAAAAAACAAAAACACGGCTACAGGACTCTAAAGACGCAAAACACCACCAAACACCTAAGAATTTTCCGAAAAAGACGGACGCAATCCATGAACAAGGACGCAAAATCAGCCACAGACGCGTACCACACATTCGCCGCCATTTTACAACACTAACTTGCACAATGCGGTAGTACACAGCTACCCTAACGGATTTGGCACGCACACTATTTACACTACACACAGCAGCTCCACAGCACTCAAAACACACATTCTATGCTGCAGCAACATCAAAACAGATTGCTAGCTCTTCTGCACAATGCTTCCTGCATATATTACTTCAAAATAGGTAAAGTATATTGATGTATTATTTTATTCATTATTTCATTAGCATTAGCAAAAAAAACAACAACAATGCTCATAGCAAACAAACAACCAACAACCTCGCAATGAGCGCCGAAGCATCTTGGAACACCAACAAAATGTACCGCCCTTACAATCTTATTGCCGTAGTTTTTTGACGGGCAAGTCGCTAGTTTTATACTAAATGACAGTATCATGTTGCATTCAATTTTCTGTTGTCTCTCTCTTTGTGTGTGCGCTCTCTCCTTGTGCTGTCTCTCCCCCTCCCTCTATTTGCCTCCCTCCTTCTCTTACTGCTTCCGGCGCAAATTGGATGCAACTGCTCATGCACGTCGAACACTGCAAAATAACCACAGCTTTGTCGCGCATTCATACTTGCTTGATTTGATGCTATATTAGAGTAGTAGCTTTCGAGTAACACACCTCGCAGACGTTACTCACAAGCTCAGATCTATTATAGTTATTAAATCAATTTGGAGCATTTCCTTTTTCGGCCCCTCCATCAATGGTGTGCAGCAGCCACTAGGTGACACAACAGTGTTGCACCAAATCTTTCTTCAGTTTTTTAGGGTTAGGGTGCAGATGATAAGATTTATATAGTAAAGAAGTACTGGTGAGGACGAAACAGGAAAGTTCTTCAAAAGATCAAACATATATTACACTGCAGTGTTCATTTAACAAGATTATTTATTGACAAAGTCCTTTACCGTACACATTACCATACACTGTACGTCACTTATACACATTACCATACACTGTACGTCACTTATACACATTACCATACACTGTACAGTGTATTTTATACTCGTACCATACACCGTACGTCACTTATACACATTACCATACACTGTACAGTGTATTTTATACTCGTACCATACACCGTACGTCACTTATACACATTACCATACACTGTACAGTGTATTTTATACTCGTACCATACACCGTACGTCCCTCATACACGTCGCCGCACGTCCTTTATACACATTACACGTCGCCGCACGTCCTTTATACACATTACACGTCGCCGCACGTCCTTTATACACATTACACGTCGCCGCACGTCCTTTATACACATTACACGTCGCCGCACGTCCTTTATACACATTACACGTCGCCGCACGTCCTTTATACACATTACACGTCGCCGCACGTCCTTTATACACATTACACGTCGCCGCACGTCCTTTATACACATTACACGTCGCCGCACGTCCTTTATACACATTACACGTCGCCGCACGTCCTTTATACACATTACACGTCGCCGCACGTCCTTTATACACATTACACGTCGCCGCACGTCCTTTATACACATTACACGTCGCCGCACGTCCTTTATACACATTACACGTCGCCGCACGTCCTTTATACACATTACACGTCGCCGCACGTCCTTTATACACATTACACGTCGCCGCACGTCCTTTATACACATTACACGTCGCCGCACGTCCTTTATACACATTACACGTCGCCGCACGTCCTTTATACACATTACACGTCGCCGCACGTCCTTTATACACATTACACGTCGCCGCACGTCCTTTATACACATTACACGTCGCCGCACGTCCTTTATACACATTACACGTCGCCGCACGTCCTTTATACACATTACACGTCGCCGCACGTCCTTTATACACATTACACGTCGCCGCACGTCCTTTATACACATTACACGTCGCCGCACGTCCTTTATACACATTACACGTCGC
Organism: Discoglossus pictus; assembly: GCA_027410445.1. Classification (NCBI taxonomy): domain Eukaryota; kingdom Metazoa; phylum Chordata; class Amphibia; order Anura; family Alytidae; genus Discoglossus; species Discoglossus pictus. The sequence goes on along the minus strand of CM050170.1, from coordinate 115,969,080 downwards.
CGCACGTCCTTTATACACATTACACGTCGCCGCACGTCCTTTATACACATTACACGTCGCCGCACGTCCTTTATACACATTACACGTCGCCGCACGTCCTTTATACACATTACACGTCGCCGCACGTCCTTTATACACATTACACGTCGCCGCACGTCCTTTATACACATTACACGTCGCCGCACGTCCTTTATACACATTACATACACCGCACGTCCTTTATACACATTACATACACCGCACGTCCTTTATACACATTACATACACCGCACGTCCTTTATACACATTACATACACCGCACGTCCTTTATACACATTACATACACCGCACGTCCTTTATACACATTACATACACCGCACGTCCTTTATACACATTACATACACCGCACGTCCTTTATACACATTACATACACCGCACGTCCTTTATACACATTACATACACCGCACGTCCTTTATACACATTACATACACCGCACGTCCTTTATACACATTACATACACCGCACGTCCTTTATACACATTACATACACCGCACGTCCTTTATACACATTACATACACCGCACGTCCTTTATACACATTACATACACCGCACGTCCTTTATACACATTACATACACCGCACGTCCTTTATACACATTACATACACCGCACGTCCTTTATACACATTACATACTCCGCACGTCCTTTATACACATTACATACACCGCACGTCCTTTATACACATTACATACACCGCACGTCCTTTATACACATTACATACACCGCACGTCCTTTATACACATTACATACACCGTACGTCCTTTATACACATTACATACACCGCACGTCCTTTATACACATTACATACACCGCACGTCCTTTATACACATTACATACACCGCACGTCCTTTATACACATTACATACACCGCACGTCCTTTATACACATTACATACACCGCACGTCCTTTATACACATTACATACACCGCACGTCCTTTATACACATTACATACACCGCACGTCCTTTATACACATTACATACACCGCACGTCCTTTATACACATTACATACACCGCACGTCCTTTATACACATTACATACACCGCACGTCCTTTATACACATTACATACACCGCACGTCCTTTATACACATTACATACACCGCACGTCCTTTATACACATTACATACACCGCACGTCCTTTATACACATTACATACACCGCACGTCCTTTATACACATTACATACACCGCACGTCCTTTATACACATTACATACACCGCACGTCCTTTATACACATTACATACACCGCACGTCCTTTATACACATTACATACACCGCACGTCCTTTATACACATTACATACACCGCACGTCCTTTATACACATTACATACACCGCACGTCCTTTATACACATTACATACACCGCACGTCCTTTATACACATTACATACACCGCACGTCCTTTATACACATTACATACACCGCACGTCCTTTATACACATTACATACACCGCACGTCCTTTATACACATTACATACACCGCACGTCCTTTATACACATTACATACACCGCACGTCCTTTATACACATTACATACACCGTACGTCCTTTATACACATTACATACACCGCACGTCCTTTATACACATTACATACACCGCACGTCCTTTATACACATTACATACACCGTACGTCCTTTATACACATTACATACACCGTACGTCCTTTATACACATTACATACACCGCACGTCCTTTATACACATTACATACACCGTACGTCCTTTATACACATTACATACACCGTACGTCCTTTATACACATTACATATACCGTACGTCCTTTATACACATTACCATACACATTTAAGAACATTTTGGCAAACAAGTAGTTAAAGTTGTATCTGCTGGAATATTTGGAAAACTTTTCAGTTTGTTGTTCCCTTTTCAATATAATAACTGCTGCACATTGAATTTCCATATATGTTAAAGGATATACTGTACATCCTTTATACACATTACCATACACTGTACACATCCTTTATATACATTACCATATACTGTACGTCACATATACACATTACCATATACAATACCATATACTGTACGTCACATATACACATTACCATATACTGTACACATCCTTTATATACAATACCATATACTGTACGTCACATATACACATTACCATATACTGTACACATCCTTTATATACAATACCATATACTGTACGTCACATATACACATTACCATATACTGTACACATCCTTTATATACAATACCATATACTGTACGTCACATATACACATTACCATATACTGTACACATCCTTTATATACAATACCATATACTGTACGTCACATATACACATTACCATATACTGTACACATCCTTTATATACAATACCATATACTGTACGTCACATATACACATTACCATATACTGTACACATCCTTTATATACAATACCATATACTGTACGTCACATATACACATTACCATATACTGTACACATCCTTTATATACAATACCATATACTGTACGTCACATATACACATTACCATATACTGTACACATCCTTTATATACAATACCATATACTGTACACATCCTTTATATACAATACCATATACTGTACACATCCTTTATATACAATACCATATACTGTACACATCCTTTATATACAATACCATATACTGTACACATCCTTTATATACAATACCATATACTGTACGTCACATATACACATTACCATATACAATACCATATACTGTACGTCACATATACACATTACCATATACTGTACACATCCTTTATATACAATACCATATACTGTACACATCCTTTATATACAATACCATATACTGTACGTCACATATACACATTACCATATACAATACCATATACTGTACGTCACATATACACATTACCATATACTGTACACATCCTTTATATACAATACCATATACTGTACACATCCTTTATATACAATACCATATACTGTACGTCACATATACACATTACCATATACCGTACACATCCTTTATATACATTACCATATACCGTACACATCCTTTATATACATTACCATATACCGTACACATCCTTTATATACACATTACCATATACTGTACACATCCTTTATATACAATACCATATACTGTACGTCACATATACACATTACCATATACTGTACACATCCTTTATATACAATACCATATACTGTACGTCACATATACACATTACCATATACTGTACACATCCTTTATATACAATACCATATACTGTACGTCACATATACACATTACCATATACTGTACACATCCTTTATATACAATACCATATACTGTACACATCCTTTATATACAATACCATATACTGTACACATCCTTTATATACAATACCATATACTGTACACATCCTTTATATACAATACCATATACTGTACACATCCTTTATATACAATACCATATACTGTACGTCACATATACACATTACCATATACAATACCATATACTGTACGTCACATATACACATTACCATATACTGTACACATCCTTTATATACAATACCATATACTGTACACATCCTTTATATACAATACCATATACTGTACGTCACATATACACATTACCATATACAATACCATATACTGTACGTCACATATACACATTACCATATACTGTACACATCCTTTATATACAATACCATATACTGTACACATCCTTTATATACAATACCATATACTGTACGTCACATATACACATTACCATATACCGTACACATCCTTTATATACATTACCATATACCGTACACATCCTTTATATACATTACCATATACCGTACACATCCTTTATATACACATTACCATATACTGTATACATCCTTTATATACAATAGCATATACTGTACGTCACATATACACATTACCATATACTGTACACATCCTTTATATACAATACCATATACTGTACACATCCTTTATATACAATACCATATACTTTACGCCACATATACACATTACCATATACTGTACGTCACATATACACATTACCATATACTGTACGTCACATATACACATTACCATATACTGTACGCCACTTATACACATTACCATATACTGTATGTCTTATACACATTTATATACATGATTTAATCTCTTTGTCACTTTCACCCTAGAATCAGGGAGGGGTCTTACATATAATATTTATTGAATAGGAGCTTTTATAATCTATACATTATTGGACAATCTGGTTCTGAATATATAAATATATAATTTTATCTCCAAAAAGATATATTTTATCAGTCAAACAGGATGCATGTTACACTCAGAGGGTTGACATGAAATGATCATAAGTTATATGGAGGGCCCATAGAGGGTGAGGGGCCGATTCCCTATTATGTTATGAAGGGACAGACTTTGGGTGTGAACACATGAAAGGGAAGTGTGTAGTGTTACTTTCTATTTTAATAACTGGCCCCATGTCCCAGCTCACCTCGATCCCACAACTGTATATTATTACCTCATGGTCTTTACATGTGTACCGATATTTAATTCTTCCTCACAAACACCGTCCACTTACCGACATTTCCCTGTGTTTTACTTCTTGTGCTCACCATCTCGCGCTTGTTATTACCGCCAACGACACTGCACAACCCACGAGCGATAAGGACCTGTGTTACTTCCTGAGAAGAAAGATCAGGTTTCCAGTCGGACAGCTAAGATTGGTGCACAGGAGCCCGAGCTGAAGTCACAGCGCACCAGGGTTTACTCACTTCCGGTCTGGTTGTCTAGAGAAACAGCCCTCACACTCTAGAAGTCTAAGATGAAATCCACTATGCACACAATTAATAAATATAAAAAAAAAAAAAAATATATATATATATATATATATATATATATTTATAAGATGAAATCCACTATGAATGCAAATGTACTAATGTCGGCGCTCATTGTGAGGCTAAGTCCTACGCATTAACGGCTCGTCTCGCTTCGTAAGGCTCGCAATCCCTAAGTCGTACGCACCTCGCAAAGCGTGACAACATCTCGCAGTTTGACAACTATTATATGTGATATATATACACACACACTATATTGTTTCAAAATTACCTAGTGCATGTCTGAATGGTGAGCCACAAAAACAGAATTACAAAACCAGAAAGACAATGTCTTGACGCTAGAGATGAAGGGCCACGTGTACCACCTCCTGCTTTCTGCTATAGAAATCCCTCTTGGTTGTGAATTTGGGGTTTAATCTCAGTGACCAGCATGCCAGGTCACGCACATCATTCATGGAGAAGCAGGAAAATCGGATCCCTAAGGATAGTCCGGAATGCAAGAAATAGAAGCACACAACTTGGCTAAGTATGTCAGACTCAGACTTTATTCTCCTTACACAGATATTTTTCAAACAGCACAAAATAATTCATCCACATGCCCCCTCTTCATGATTCACCTCCCTGTATGAAGGGTCTGCTATCTTAATGTGACCTTCCTACCCTTTTACTAAGGTTATCAAGCCCCTCACTGGTCACCAGATAAGGGCCTGGAAGGGTTAATCTTGTTAGGTCACTTCAGATTGTATGGATGTATTTTGATCACAAATGAGGGTGTAGGGAAGGGATAGAGTAATATCTGTGAATTTCATTACCTGACCAAAAACATCAGAATAGCAAATCATATAGTAATTATGGCATTCATTATTGCGGCCCACATTACATTACACATAAAAACAACATGTCACAGTCGTTAAAACAAGTCTCATGTCCATTCTGATAGCCTTTTGATCATAGCAACCCAGTGTATCAGAGTCCCAAATAACAGGGTTGCTTGTGGGGTTCAGGCGAGTCCCATTCTGGCCCCAAAATCAGTCATGACAGACAGTTCTGGCGAATATCATATTTGACACAAAGCAGATATGACTAGACCTCCTTGTATATACCAGTTTAAAGTTTTTATTAGCAGAATCAAGTTGACATGAAAAGCACTTATTTTTATTTATTCCATCAGAAAGAACATATTTGTAAATGTGTAAGTGTGCTTTTTTTAATGATAGTATCACAGCACAATAAACTAACGTAAATAATTTACTGCTCTGGTTGCCTTTCCCCTGTCAGCCAATCAGCAGTAATATAGATTTAGGAGTCATATTTTTGTGCCAATATACTACAGCAGGGGTAGTCAATGGGCAGACCTGGGCTCAAGTCAAAAGCTCTAGGCCTTCAACGTATTATTAAATTTGTCACATATAACATATCATCTGAAGCTTCTAATTACTTATGGTTTTCTTTCATAAGTCTATTTTACTATATACATTATTTTCTTGTACCCTTCTCAATGACAACATATTAAAATGTTTATGGATTCCGTACCTTGATTCCATGTTTGTAAAGACATTCATAGAGATGTTGGTGTATTTGTAAAAAAATAATTGGCTAGCCCTGTACTTTTAAGCAATGCACAGAGCACGTCATTAGCCTGCATGTGCACTCTGCAGCATTAGCTGCGCATGCTCACTGCGCGCCAATGTGTGGCTTTAGCTGCGCATGCGCAGTTCACCGTGCCTGCTGCACATGTGCATAGTGCACTGGGGAGGGAGGGGAGAAAGACACAGGGGAGGGGGGCAAGACACGGGAGGGGGGAAAGAGACACAGGGGAGGGAGGAGGGGTGATAGTGACACTGGTAAGGGGGCAGAGACACAGGGGAGGGGAGAAGAGACACAGGATGTGGGGAAAAGACACAGGGAGGGGGTGGAAGAGACACAGGGGAGGGGGGACGACACACAGTGGGGGGAAAGAGACACAGGGGAGGGAGGAGGAGGGGAAAGAGACACAGGGGAGGAGAGGGGGAACAGACACGGGGGGGGAGAGACACAATAAATATTATCCCGTCATTTTTTACGGGCAAGTTACTAGTTTTACATATTCCTTTTAGTATTAATGTCGAGTTCAGCTCTCAAATTTGCTGAAAACGGTAACATTTTAAATCTCAGCTTAAAATATGTTTATCAGTGAATTTATTTACTGTTTTACAGCAAATTAAAAATTGTTGACATTGAATTTGCCACTGCAAAGCAACTATTTTAAATTGAATTTGCCTCTTAATGCATCAAAAATTATTTTTGTAATATTTAAAACATGATCTTTGAAATGCATAAAAAAAAACAATTGCGTTCTGTGTCCTGTATATAACGCTGCATGCTACAGATATAATAGATAATATGCTTCCCGTCACACTGTGCAGCTGCAGTTTGCCTGTTAGAACTACAAGTCCCTCAATGCCGAGCTCTTCTCCGCCCTCCCTTCCTTCAAGCCCCAGCTCTGGGCCGCATATGACTAAAGGTCAGGAAACTGCCTGCTGAAAGCTTTTTTTTTTTTTTTTTCCAGCTCTGTTTAGTTTCGTTTTACTTCTATGGGCGTCAGAGCAACGTAGAGATATTTGTCGAAAGCTCAAAAGAGCCCTTGGTGGGCAAAAGAGCCTGCAGCGAAAACCTGCTAATTACTGCACGGCGAGGGAGCAGATAATAATATACAGGTAGGTGTTTATGTGTGACGTGTGTGCGTCTGAGAAGTGTCAAACTTGACGTGATAATGTGCAAAATGTTTTACACAGTCGACAATAGAACTTAATGGAAGAGCAAGCCCCCCGTAGGATATCCCTCATGCTACAGACAGACTAATAGTCTAAGATTAAATCCACTATCACACAAGCAGAGTCAGCTAAATGTAAGATTTTCTTTAAAAAAAGTTTTATCTTTCTGTCTTGCATAGTTTCTAAGTTGTTAGTTTGTTACATACTTATTACCTTTTATTTGTAATGAGCTAACATATTCCACAAGCGTGTAATGTTTTTCCCTAACTACAGTGGTCCTGGGCATACTCAGACCCCAGTGAGCATGCCCAGTCTATTGTTTTCTAGTTGCGTTACACTGCAGACAGTAGGTCCAAGCCCCAATCATTTGTAGAAAGGCTGACTGACAGCTAAACATTGCTAACTTCAGTGTTAGTTTATAGTAGGAAACTGCTGTTTTTTTTAAATAACATTCAATTGATAAAGTACTTATTACTTGTACTTTAATTATTCCATGTTTGGAACTGCTTTAACTAATGTACTAACAGAGTATATATACAGAGCAGGGTACTGCACCTCCCATTGCCCACTTGCATATTATTTGCATGAAATGCTGGTAATTATAAATAAAGGATAAAAATAATACTATTAAATCACGTCTGGATCTCACAGGCATATCTAATTTCAGGTGAAATCCCCCTGTCACTCTACGCCTCACAAATATCTTTAGAAGGAAGGTCCCATATTTACTGGTAAAATCCCCTTTGTGGAGTTAAATGTATTTTTACTGAAACGGGGTGAACCTCAGCCCAATATACTGAATGATTTAAAGCAACAGTGACATGGGAATTTCTTTAATGCTTTTAAATTGGTAAATATATATAGCATATTAATGATGCCTCATTTGCCTTCTAAATTCTTTGGCTGGCTCCTAGATCTCAAGCATATTTCTCAGGCCTGATAGTAGTGGCAGAGCCAAGGAGTCCCTGAATTTCTTCTCACTGTAAAATGAACAATCTGCCAGTACCTGAACCCTAACACCTAACCACCCCTCAACCTAACCCTAAGACCCCTCACTCTAACAACTAACCCTAACATCCCTCACCCTAACCCTAACACCTTTCACCCAAACACCCCTCAACTCAACACCCTAACCCCCTTCACCATAACACCTAACCCTAATACCCCTCAGCCTAACACCTCTCCCCCTAACACCCTTCACCCTAACACGTCTTATCCTGACACCCTTCACCCTAACACCCTTCATGCTAACACCTAACCTTAACAACCCTCACCCTAACACCCTTTACTTTAACAACCCCACCCTAGCACCCCTCACACTAATACCTAACCCTAACACCCCTCACACTAACTCCACTCACTCTAACACCTAACCCTAATACCCCTAAGACCCCTAACACCCCTCACCCTAACACCCCTCACCCTAACACCCCTCACCCTAACACTAAACCCTAAGAAATTGACAGAGACCTCGGCTGCCAATGGCCGCCACTGCACACGACCAGCCAACAGGAAAAGTCTGTTGCATTTAAGTCACTTCCTAACCAATTTAACAACTTTCCATCTGATTTTCGAATCTTCCTCATAGTGCTTAAGTGCAGCCTAAGTCCTGCTTTGCAAGGCTCGCAGTTGCGGCCCTATGGGCCGCAGTCGGCCTCACAAAACATGAACAACATCGCAAACGTCCACACACTGACAACTATATATATGATAATTATAAATTCCATATAAACACAACTGTCTTAATATGAAAACTAAAATTTAGAAGTGTTGGGATATATAAGTATGGGTAGTTTTAAAGGTGAAGTTTCGCTTAAACACAAGTTGATCTGATAAGGAAGTGTTCAAATGTATGTGTGCACAAGTTTTGGCCTTTTATTGCCACAAGATCTCTCTATGTGAGGTGCTGTGAGCTGCTGAAGAACACAGAAACAAAGATGTAGCCGGCACATCTTAGAACTAAGCTGCAGTCTCATTGGCTCTTGAACTTTTTACCTAATCAGCTTGGCTTTCCCTTTGACAGCGCAAAAAATATATTAAAATTCATGCCTCCACAAACATGGAGGAGTAATGTGCAACTTGGATAACTTTTACATAGATAGTTACTCTTCTCTATAGTATAGTATGATTTTTAATATAAAATAAGTGTAATTTTAGACAGATCTTGCCCTTTAAGTGGACTGTTTCATAAATATAATGTTTAGGTGGAACTCCATCCTTAAAATCAATAATTCACAAGTTTCGTATAGACAAAGACAGAGCAAAGTGTATTGATATGCTGGCGATATCAGTGATGTCACAAATGACTCTTGGACTGGCTTTGCATTCTGTGGATGGGATCCACGTATCTTGGGATTTTGATTGGACTTCAGCCCCTGGTCTATATCTATGAATTGATATGGCCTGTCTGGTATTAAAAGGGCCTCAGCAGAAATGATCACTATTTTTAAGTTATACTGCCTGCCACCACCTACCATATTGTCCTCTCCCTCCTTTACCATTCCTCACAGCATATCAATTTATGAGGTAGGTAGGCAGCAAGCTGTGAATTTCCATATTGCATCTTTTATTGCAAAAACAACAGCCAAGAGTTCCTGTTGGAACACAAGGTCATGTGGTGCAGTCCCCTCTTCATTCTGTTAATGATATTCTTCTCTCCTCCTCGCTTATCGCCTCCTGTCACTTCCGCCTTCAGGACTCGAGCTGCCCCTATTTTCTGGAACTCCTTGCCTCACTCCACTGGACTATCCTCCTGCCTCAAAACCTCACTAAAAACACATATGTTCAAAGAAGCTGATCCCCTGCCACCTTAACATGCACAATACATCTATCACCTTCCCAGAGCATCATCAGAGCAAAGTGATATGCTGGTGATATCAGCGATGTAACAAATTACTCTTGGACCCAACTGGTTTCTCATTCTGTGGATGGAATCCATTTATCTTCGGATTCCAACACGTCAGATTTTATAATAGGGGCCACAGGTGCCAACTCATTATCCCCAACTGTACCCCCAAACTTGGTTCCCATGAGCTATCTTCCCATTTAAAAAAAGGAGGACAGCACAAGGTCCTTCAGATGAGAGCCCTGATGCATTGAACTGCCTTGGTTGCCTGTAGCACTGCCAATGTCAATGAGTCAAAACCTATTCCATATACACATACTCTCTGACTTATATAGTGGGAGTTATGGTGGTTTTCTTAATTTCAGCCAATCTGGTCCGTGTTATTTCTTTAACGATCAGAATTATTCATGCTATCATACTATTGTATAAGCTTATTATTTATTTGATGGATTACTGTTGGTGAAATTGTTTGCGATATTAGCCTATCTGTGAGTATATAATGTGTCAGCGGGATGAAGTATCGGGGGATTAAGTGTCAATGGGATTAACTGTCGCAGGATTAAATGTCGCGGGATTAAGTGTCGCGGGATTAAGTGTCTGTACACCCTTCTCCTAATCAAGCTGATCAGACAACTGCTTCTTCCTGACATTATTAAGATCATCTCTAATCCACTGTAAATGTTGTTTAGTCGTTCAGTTGCGTTAGACTCTCCATGATGCTTTGGACTGCAGCACATCTAACAGCTTCTGCCCTTTTGAGCTCTATCAAGCTCATGCCCATTGCATCAATGTCCTCATGTATACATCTACGCTTCTGCCGTCCCTTTATTCATGTTTCTTTAAGCTTTCCCAACATCAGAGTATGTACTGCATTCACCATCTGCTGAGATCTTGGAGCCCCCCCAAAAAAAATCTGTCACTGCCTAAACTTCTTCCTAATCTATGGCTGTTTGTCATGAGATTGCCGTTTGCCATGATTTTCGTCTTTTTAATGTTGAGCAGCAGGCCAGCTTTTGCACTCTCTTCATTGACCCTCGTCAACAGGTCCTTTAGTTCCTCCTCACTTTAAGCATTCAGAGTAGTATCATCAGAGTATCTAAGATTGTTGATTTTTCTTCCAGCAATATTAATTCCGACTTTGGATTCATCCAGTCTGGCCTTATGCATGATGTACTCTGCATATAAGTTGAACAAATAAGGTGACAATATACAACCTTGTTGCACTGCTTTCCCGATCTTGAACCATTTCTGACCATGGCTTCTTGGTCCACATACAGATTCCTCAGGAGGCAGATGAGATGATCTGGTACCCCCATCTCTTTAAGGAATTGACACATTTTGTTATGATCCACGCAGTCAAAGTGTTTACAATAGTCTATGAAGCAGAGGAAAATGTTTTTCTGCAACTTTCTTGCTCATCAGAGAATGAACTAACCTTAATAGGTTACCTCTATGGACATGATAACCCACTCTGAGAGCAACCTCTTTTAGCTCACTTGTGCTCTTCACAGGGAGAAATATCCTGTAGTATATCAGTCTGGCCTCACTCAAAAGAGTGACCCAGCCCCGAAATACCAGGCAATTCTACCCTGAACAGGAGAACAGCAAACCACAGATGCATTTCGGCCTTCATTGGCCTCGTCAGTGAGGTGCAGCTGGACTCCCTAAAGCACAGTGAGCAAGGAGTTCAGCTGCACCTCACTGACGAGGCCCATAAAAGCCTCATGTATACATCTATACTTCTGCCATCCCATTATTCATGTTTCTTTAAGCTTGCCCAACATCAGAGTATTCTCTAGGGAATCCTGACTTCTCATCATATACAATAATTATGATTGGTTCTCCAGGTGCTTAACACAAATTTGAAAAAAAAAAAAAACTGGAAAACCTTTATTGACTCTAAACAAAATTTGCTGCCATTAAAAATAGAAGTTGGTAAGCAGTGGGGTATAATATTCTAGGAGGTAATGGATATCCCTTAATCATACTCTCCAATGAACAGTTTGTCTTGATTTCTTTAAGTATTCATTGGATCTTCTTGCAGTCCAAGGGACTCTTAGAAGTTTTCTCCAAGACCACAATTCAAAGGTAATCAGGCTTCTTTATGGTCCAGCTCTCACATTTGTATGTTGCTACTGGGAATACCGAAGTTCTAAAAATATAGACTTTTGTTGAAATTAGCAAACTGCGATCCTCGTGGTCAGCGGCAAAGTGCTACGTTTTTTGACGGGGTCCCGTGTGCCTCAACTGCACGCCTCGCTTCGCAATGATCTCGCTTCGCATTTATCACCTTCAGCGCTCATTGTACTTAAACCGCCACTTTTGTGCTTCATGCTGAGCGCCTTCAGCACTCATCGCGAGGTCCCGCATGCCTCGCGATGTTAGGCTTCGGCATCGCTTTGATCCTGTCTGAGAACATTTAATTTTTTTCGCCCACCATTTTTTTCCCCGCTTAGCCATTTTTCGATTGACAAAAAACATGAATTAGGGCTCAAATTAGCTTGCAACCTCACTCACAGGCTACTCTCACTCTCATTATATTCATCTTCTATTTTACATTTCAGCAAATCTGAATATGCATTCAAATTATTATAATATTAATACATTCTTCCTATTTTTATTTCATGTGAACTAATTAAATAAATATAAAAAAAACCATCACCCATGTTTTCAGATTCATTGATGTTTCTTCATTAGAGTCACTTCATAACAATCATTCCGCCATTCTCTTCATCAGGAATATTTATTTTACATGTCTTATAATAAATTAGTTTACATTGATTTAGGCCACATTCCTCTTACATAGAGACCTTTGCACTCATACCATAATTTCATTTCATTTCAATCATTAATAAATATCAGTCTTTTGTTAGACACTCCATCACTTCAAGCATTCCTCCAGTCTCTTTATCAAAGACTTCCATTTTGTTGTTCAACCACTACGTCGTGTCCGACTCTCCACGACCCTATGGATGGCAGCATGCTAGGTACATCTGTCAGCCATTACCATTCTGCACTTCCTCAACTCATGCTTATTTTACTTGCCGTATAATTAATCAATCTACTCCAATATAGGATACTTGCCTCTTCGATAGAAGGCTTTAAGCTAATGCATTCAAATACATCATTAATAATTTTTAGTCTTCGTTCCATCATCTCAAGAATTCCACCAGTAGCTTCAGCTTTAGTTTTTCAGTTGGTCTGTGCTAATTTAGGCCATACTCTTGTTTGCTAGAGGCCTCTGAGCTCACATCATAATCACTCAATATGCAAAGCTATATATATATATATATATATATATATAAATATATATATATATATATATATATATATATATATATATATATATATATATATATATATATATAGTTCTCAGCAGCGCAACCTTGTCAAAAACTGTTGGTAACGCAACGTTAAAAGTACAGGCTCGTGTTAACACTGAGGGCCGTAGGACTTAGGCAGGGAGCGGGGAACTACACTTCAACACAAAAAAACTCAAATACACAATTCAAGTGCGAGACCTGAAGCACTTTGAAAAAATCGCCTATACAAAGTACGGGCCGTCACTGCCCAAAAAAAAATACGAGCCACAAAAAATACGAACTTAACGGCCGCAACACGCACATCGAAAAACACACAAAATGCAAAATAAAATAAAACAAAAAATACACACACAGCAAGGGGGGACAGCCAGGATGTCTGGAAATAAGGTTACACGCCAATTTAAATACAATTTAAAGATTTTTGACACTCGAAAACCCCCTAAGCGAGAGAAAAAATGGGTGCCTAAAAAAAACGAAAATGAGGCTACACGACTCCTAAGCACGCAAAACACCGCCAAGCACATACGCCTTTTCCACAGACCCGTACGACCTGTATGACCTAATAAATACACTATTAGTAAGGACGCTAAATGCCCAACACCCACCTAAAACAGACACACTCGCAGCCATTTTACCACAAATACTCAAACCTAATAACATTACCATTACAAAGTGCAGAAGTACACAGATAAACAAACGGTTTAACCTCGCGCACACAGCCTATTTACACTACACACTGCACACATTGCTGACACTTACACCTCGCCAACAGTGCAAATCTACATTGTATGCTGCAGGAACATCAAAACAGTATATTGCTTCCTGCATATATTAATTACAAATAGGTAAAGTATATTACTTTATAACTTTACTAATTAATTATTTAACATTACAAAATACATACACATAAAAAATAACAATAAACGCTGAAGGCGCTCATCGCGCGCTTCACAAGGCGCGCCAACTGTGTTTACAGGACCACAACTACACCAGGGTAGAGGCTCACAATGCGAGCCAAAAGCCCATCAGCGCAAAACTTGCAATGAGTGCCAAAGGAGCTCTCATAACCAAACATACACCAACCAAGAGGCTTGCAATGAGCGCCAAAGGTACTCACACAAAAAATGTTATTACTTTGTGTAGCAAACTGCATTAACTGCCTTACAATTCTATTGCCGTAATTTATTGACAGGCAAGTCGCTAGTATATATATATATAGTTTGTATAGTTTTGATGTTTTTGCATCATAATCTCTGTTACTCTTCCATATATAAGGTAATGGGTATCAATAGTTTGCATTATATTAATATATGATTGTTACTTATTATAATGCATTAGGCCTTTTGTACTAATATTGTACTCCATCCTTTCTTGACAGGTCAAATGAAGATGAAGTCTATAGAACAACAGTTCATTATTTAAAGACCAACCGGATGAGATATAGGATGGACATTAATATGCCTTCCGACTGCAGCAAAGCCACATAATACTAGCAACCATCCATAGCAAAATCACCAAGGAAATCGAAAAAGATTGCTATATCATCTGAAAACAGACACTTAGGTTAACAGCTACTTTCTTGAAGAAGCAAAACCTCAACTGTAACTAATTATTGAAGAACGTCATAATAATGGCTACAATGCCAGTCAAAAGTGATGAATGTGAGATGGACTGTGATACAGCTTCACCACAGTCTGTAAGTAATACCACTGATGCCATACAAAATGGAGAGTCTGGGAAGCCATGTCAAAAGGCAGGTGAGCGGGATGGAGAGCCTGACGCGCGGGGTGAGTGCCTGACGATTGGGGCAGTGAGTGCAAGGAGTGGAGCAGAGAGCCAGAGGAGTGAAGTGGAGAGCCTGATAAACAAAGTGGAGAGCCAAACAAGCTGGGTGGAGAGACACATGAAAGTGGAGTCCAGCAATTTCCAAGGCTCAGAAAAGCAACAGAATACAGGCATATCTGTCAATGATGACAAAAGTATGAACTATTTAGTCGATAAGCACAGTGAAAAGGGCAAAAAGGGCAGTGAGCAAGATGGAGAGCCCAATGAGCCGGGTGGAGAGCCCAAAGACCGGGGTGGAGAGCCCAAAGACCGGGGTGGAGAGCCCGAAGACCGGGGTGGAGAGCCCGAAGACCGGGGTGGAGAGCCCGAAGACCGGGATGGAGAGCCCAAAGACCGGGATGGAGAGCCCAAAGACCGGGATGGAGAGCCCAAAGACCGGGATGGAGAGCCCAAAGAGCAGGGGGAAGAACCAAAAGAGATTGGTGGAGAGCCCAAAAAGTGGGTTGGAGAGCCCAAAGAGCGGGATGGAGAACCCAAAGAGCTTGGTGGAGAGCCCAACAAGCAGAAAGGGAGCCTGAGTAGCTGGGTGGTGAGCCAGAGGAGCGAGGCAGAGAGCCCAAGGAGCAAGATGGAGAGCCCAATAAGCTGGGACAAGAGACACATGAGTGTTGTAGAGTCCAGCAATCTCCAAAGCTCAGAAAACCAACAGAATACAGACATATCTGTCAATGATAACAAAAGTATGAACTATGTAGGAGATAAGCACAGTGAAAAGGCTGGTGAGCAAGATAGAAAGCCCGTTGAGCAGGGTGGAGACCCCAAAGAGCAGGGGGAAGAACCAAAAGAGCTTGGAGGAGAGCCCAAAGAGCGGGATGTAGAGCCCAAAGAGCGGGATGGGGAACCCAAAGAGCTTGGTGAAGAGCCCAACGACCAGGGTGAGAGCCCAAGTGGCTGGGCGGTGAGCCAGA
Organism: Discoglossus pictus; assembly: GCA_027410445.1. Lineage (NCBI taxonomy): Eukaryota > Metazoa > Chordata > Amphibia > Anura > Alytidae > Discoglossus > Discoglossus pictus. The sequence goes on along the minus strand of CM050170.1, from coordinate 115,952,599 downwards.
GGAGCAAGGCAGAAAGCCCAAGGAGCAAGATGGAGAACCAAGCAAGCTGGGTGGAGAGCCGCATGAGCGGAGAGGAGTCCAGGATTTTCCAAGGCTCAGAAAAGCAACTGAATATAGACATATCTGTCAATGATAACAAAAGTATCAAATATTTAGGAGATAAGCACAGTGAAAAGGCTGGTGAGCAAGATGGAGAGCCAGAAGAGCGGGGTGGGGAGCCCAAAAAGTTGGGTGGAGAGCCGGACGAGCAGGGTGAGAGCCAGACAAACTGGGACAAGCGACACATGAGTGGGGTGGAGTCCTGCAGTTTCCAAAGCTCAGAAAACCAACAGAATACAGACGTATCTTTCAATGATAACAAAAATTTAGGCGATGACACTAAAATCACGCAGAAAACAACTGAACCGGAAACTAACACTTCACAACAGGTGCAACAATCATTAAGTATGCCAGACCAGTCTGAAGAAAGGAACAAGCCAATATCAGAACACAAAGCACATTCTGATGCAAAAACAGGACAAGAAGTGAATGTTGGTGCTTTTCCAACTAGGGAACCGCAACAAATAAGTGTGTCTGAAAAAAATAAGCAATCTATACTATCTGAGCAAAATAGACTATCCACAAATGAAGACACTCAATCAAACATATGTATCACATCACCAGGAGAAAAATCTGCTACGGATGTGCGGCAGAGATTGATACATGAAGGAATAAGACAAAAACATATAGGAATTTCTGACTTTTCTGAAAAAAAGAGCCATGAGAGAGATGTGAGAGACAAAGAAGATACACCTAAATATGTGCCTATAAGGAGCAACTGTATGTTTTGGGCCGGTAAGCAAATACCTTACATGCTTGACCGTTACTGCTGTTTAATAAGTAAATATTTTATTGCTTCTTTAGTGCCTGTTATCCTTGGTCCTTGCAGCACCTGTGTGCACCGTCTATGCAGAGGGACAGCATTTGAATGAATTACTAGGTTCTATTAAAGTTCTTATAAGACAGAATTTATTTTTACTTGATTCTCAGTTTTTGATGATGTAGAGCAATTTTGATGAATTACATATACCTTTTATATGGTGTATCCTTACTTGTGAAAATAGAAGAGAATCACCTTCACAACCGTTAACCCCAAAACTATTAGATACTAGCGAATTGCCCGTCAAAAAATGACGGCAATAAAATTCTAAGGCAGGTAATGCTTATTGGTGGAGACGCGCAGTGAATGGGTGTTGTGTTTATTGTTTTTTTTGTTTTTGTGTCTCTTTTTTTTTTTTTGTATGGTAATGAAATAATTAATACATTAATCAATTAATATACTTAACCTATTTGGAAGTAATTTATGCAGGAAGCATTGTGCTGAAGAGCTGACAATTTATTTTGCTGTTCCTGCAGCATATAAGGTAGGTTCGCACTGTTGTGGAGCTGAGGTGTAAGTGTCAGCAATGTGTGCAGTGTGTAGTATAAATAGTGTGTGCGTGCGCGCCAGCATGCCAGCAACTGAGGCCCTTGCTTCGCGAGCCCGCAAGCGTGAGCAACGGCTCTGGCTGGCTCGCCTGCTCACAACTATATATGTGATATATATATATATATATATATATATGTGATATATATATATATATATATATATATATATACTGTGTGTGTGTATATATATATATATATATATATATATATATATATATATAATGATAAATAGTCAAAGCTTTTATGGGAAATTGGACATATTTGCTCTAGTGGCCAAATCTGCTACTGCATGATTAAGTTTTTTTTGTTATTTTTTGTGTCCTTTATTCATTCCACCCCCCAGTTCCTAAATAAGCACATAGCATATTTTTTTTAAAGAAGTTTTTAGTTAGTGAAAACCTTGCTTTTGGATAGATGCTCACTAACTAAAAACTTCTTTAAAAAAAATATGTTATGTGCTTATTTAGAGCCCTATTTAATTGGCCAAATTGCAATTAAATGAGGGCCTTAGAGTGTTTCTCTGTAATTGGTTTTAATCTTCTTTTATTTTTATTTTGTAGAGATAGCAAACTAGATATGGATTCAATTTAGAAGCCATTAGCTATGATTTTGGTTCATGACCTGCTTTACCTTGGCAGGGATTAGCTCTGTTATCCAATAGTAGCAGCAATCTATACATTAAGTGCACAATGCTACCCTTATTACTATTAGGAGTTGCTATTATTTTTGTATTATTATTATTATCGTTTATTTGTAATGCTCCAACATATTCTATAGCGCTATACATGTGTTGTGATCAAGGCAGAACAATATTAACACACTAGGAAATTGCCCGTCAAAAATTACGGGATAAAAATTGTAAGGCTGGCAATGCTGTTTTCCACACAATGTGAGGCTTTTGCTCCTCTGAGCACCTTCTGCGCTCCTCGCGAGCCTCTCCACTGTGTAATTCAACTTTCCTGCTTTGCACTGATCACCTTCGGGGGTCATCGCGAGCACCACGCTGAACGCCTTCAATGTGTTGCTCCAAAAGATAATAGATAAAACCTAACCTTTTTTACTAAATATTAAGATAAACATTAAAAATGAATAACTCAAATATACAATGGGCAAAAAATATGCTATTAAATGGCCGCAGTAGAAGTTCCATTTATGTTATGATCGTAAAAACAATAAACCTATGAATATTTGCACTTGGAAGTTATTTAATCAATGTAATTTAGAAAATTGCTTTAAATTTACTGAATTTTGTCTGTCACCCAGTTCAACGTCCGACCAGAGTGGTCTGTATTTTAGTTTCTAATTATTTGGTTAATGGCTAATTATTTAATTAATTATTGGATTAATGGCTTCCATTTTTGTATATGACTTCTGCGATGATAATAATAGAGACATGCTGTTTACAGATTGTCATATCAGAAGCCATATGCAAAAGAAGGCCATTAAGGAGCCATTCACTGTTAATGAGGTAATTGTGTACAGATAAGGTGGGAGGATCCCTTGAGCTTAGTGACAGTGACAGTTTAGTATATCAAAGTTGTTTTTCTATTTCTAGAGTGTGTTTTTTTTTTTTTTATTAATTTTCAAAATACTGTGTTGGTATTTTACTATGCTACAATAAGTGGGACCTCTGCTATGTCAAAGGTAATACCTTCACAGCAGACCTCCTCCTAGTGTATATAAGCTTGATCCATTGTCATTGGAAAAAATGCACTAGTTTTCTGTAGAAGTGAGCAGGTGCCAGTTCTTGAAACCTTATCTGCCAATCGTCAAGGACAAATAGGGATGAGGAGAGCCTTACACTTTATACATACACCAAAAATACTTGGATACTGCCATATTACTTAGCATAACTACACCCTCCTTCCTCCCACACCACTTCTTCCATTGTTACAGACCAATTATTGATGAACATATCTGCAGTTAAAATGTACTCAAATCAATAAACTTAGTGCAAACCTATATTTTACATTTTAATTTGTCCCTAACCATACTAATACTAACCATGCGCTCTAGATTGTAACCAACCAGTCTCTAAATCACAAATGTTGAGAGCCACTGATCTGTAAGACTTTTTGTGTGTGACCTTTTCCATTTTTTTTTTTACCTTTTATTAAGTTTAAATTGTCTTGATGTGTTATGAAAGGGATATGCTGGCCACACAGTACTACAAACATCAAACTCCAAAAATACTTGGACATGGCCTTATTCTAGCTAATTATTCTAACAACCCCCATCCTTCCTCCGCCACCCCTCCCTCCATTATTCAGCAGATAAATAAATGCCTTCAAGCTCAAACTTTAAGCAAGTGCTGAAACCAGACAATCTATATACAATACATCATAAAAAAAATAGAATTAATGAACAATATAGATTAAATCTACAATTAGGGAGAAGAGACAGCTGCATAGAGGTGCCTGTTTGCAGAGGGCGCTGTGTTTTGGCAAAGGAAATGGTTTGGACGGTATCTTGTTCTGTTTGCACAATTTTTCTTCCAAGTAATGGTTATTGCATTGAGCGCAAGAGCAAAACTCCTCTATAATGGGCTGTGATGCTCTCTCTCTCTCTCTCCCTCTCCCTCTCTATTTCTGTCTTACAAAATTTCCTCTTTCTATATACACATTTGATACAAATTAAGACATGCATGAGTGTGGCAGGTGCACCTAAGAAATCTTCACCTCGGGGACCTCAGATGTAAATCTGACCCTGCATGAGTATCATCTTTCATTGAATACCATAGGGCTCGTTCTAATATACAATTTGTTTAAATACTGTAATAACAAAGGGGGTAGGGGCATAACGCCAGCATAGTGATGTTTATTGAACTCTTTTATATAAAAAATCATTGTTGGAGAAGATTATCTAGCTAAGATTATCTAGCTATATACAAGTTATTAAACTTGCCTAGTTTGCGAAATTCTCTTCTACGTTTGTGGAGAACAGAAGCTACCATTTTGAGATTAATTTATGTCACTAGCATTGATAATACTAAGCTGAATGGGTCGGAAGCTCAAGGGTCAGCTCAGGAACCAATGAAGCTACAGCCGAATTCTGTGTTCATCATCCGTTCACATCACCCAATAAGCAGAGGACTTTTGTAAAACTTTTACACATATATTTGAACTTCTAGAAGTACAGTTTAGAACAACCTTCTAAAGTGACACTTCCCCTTTAATGATAAATGATACATTTATATATGATTGTCTTTATATCTTGTGTTACAGTTGCAGCTGGCGTTGCTGTCCTTGTGCTTGTGAATCTTACCAATTTAATTTGGCAACCTCCAATGGACACATCCAAACCCTCAGTGCTCCAGATTTTCAACAATGAGTTTGAGAACCTCAGAAGGGATTTTCCTGGGCAGAATGAGCCTTTGTGGCTGCGAAGCCAAAAGATGCTACAGAAACATCTGAACAAATCCAGTCCACTTGAGCCTGCCACTATCATCCTCACCGCAGCCCGTGATGCAGAAACCACCTTGAGATGCCTAAGTGAACGCCTAGCCAGAGCATATTCCACTTCCCTGAATGCCAGTTGGATTATGATTGATGGACCTGGCAAATCGATCTATGACAGTACTACCACCAAACTACAAATTGATATGGAACTGAGTTCAGGTTTTGAGGCCACATCTCGGGCAGCAGTTTTGCATAGACTGGAAGAGTTGCCTGGTGGTTCTCTGCTCATCCTCTACAAATACTGTGACCATGAAAATGCCGCCTTCAAGAATGTGGCTCTGGTACTCACTGTTCTGTTGGATGAGCCAACACTGGAGCCGAATATGTCACTCACCGAACTAGAAGAGAAGGTTAGAGACTTCCTGTGGGACAAATTTACTACTCCAAACCGCATCAGCAGTCACAATGAGATGAATGCGGATAAACTGAGTGGGGTGTGGAGCAGAATTTCACACCTGGTGCTTCCGGTGTTACCTGCAGAAACTGTAGAGACCAGCGGCTGTTTACTGGACCGGAACGAATAAGATGCATAGCCATCTTCAAAGAAAACAAGATATAATATTGCACTGACTTTGTATCCAGGCATTTTTCTCTTGGGGTGCCACCACCTGAGGCCAAATCTGAACTCTAATATACAGTTTTCACTGCCTGTGATTTTAGCCCTTTTTGTGCCTTATAATTTTTTATTGTGCCTCCAATCTGAAGAAAAATTGCAGAATACTTTCAGGAAATCATCTAAAATGAGTGGTCATGTGTAGCCATGATATTAAAGGAACCACTATGGTCAATTAGTATATGGTTGTTTGAATAACCAAACTTGATAATGGACAGGATTTTTATAGACAATTATTCTATTCTATTACTCTTTCTTTACTAAGCTGTTTCTTGCACTTAACATTTCTCTAGGTTTCTTATCCGACAATAATTGGGACATTATGACAAGGCAAACTGTCCACGTAGGTTTGGACCAGGGCTCAATTCGGTCTCAGAAGGGAGTAATTAGCTTTCCATTACTCTTTGTAAAGTATTTGCCATTTTAGCTTTCACATTTCCATTGTCAAGATAGAAGCTTTCTAGGCATTTGGTACAAAAGATAATAAATTAAAGGCTGACATGTTTTGTCCTTTTTGCAGTCTGAAACATTTTTACTATCATCAAATGCTTTTTTTCAAACAAGAATATTTAAAATATATAATATTTAAAATATTTAATATTCTAATATTTAAAATATTTGACTATGTTGGCCATTTGAAAGTGGGCTGAATGTTTCTACAATGGAGACAGAATGTAGATTTAGTCCACAATCCAGATCATCTATTGTCAAAATGGTAAACTGAATTTGCACGCCCATATCTATTGTTTTTCTGAGAGTCACTAAAAAGCACCTTGATGTTTTCCTTAACTCTTGAATCACGCGGCTTCAAACCCAGCTCCATTTACACATCATGTTATGTCAAATTCAAATCATATATCCAGTCGCAGCTATGAATACCACTTCAATCACCGTGTGCAGACTCCAGTCTTCAAAAAATCTAAGTATACTGTTAAAGGAACTCTTAAGGCATTTTTGTTGATGTCTTTAAATATTTTACCCACCTCGATGTAATTGTGATTGAGTCGTTCAGTTGTATCCGACTCTCCGTGTCCCTATGGACCTCAGCACGCCAGGCACAATTGTTATGTCTCTGGTTGGGGTTATCCATCTTGGCAAAGATACTGGAGTGGGTGTCAGTTCCTTCTCCAGTGGAGCACTATTTGTTTGACCTCTCTGCTTGGACCTGTCCAACTTGGCTGACCCTACATTGTATATCTCACAGCTTCATTGAAGTACACAATGCCCTTCATCATGACAAGATAGCCATCCTGAAGGAGTGATATAAAGCTTACACTTCACTTAGTTCAAGAACCCCCAAAGTAATAGTTTGCCATCCTCTGGAACCTCCTACCTTCATGTTCTCTCTCATATAGGCATCCATGTTACAAAGCTGTGACCTAAAGCCACTCCCACAGGGAGAGTCTTTCCACTACTAGTTGCTCATGTGGCTCTGCTAATGTGAGACCCCTCCCTGTGAGAGTGGCTTTAGATCACAGCATTGTAACATGACACTCTACATGAGAGAGTGAACAGGAAGATGGGGGTTCCAGAAGGTGAAACTTACTCTTGAGCAGTGGCGGTTCAGCAGATGTAAAGCACCACGTCAGGGGAGGGGCCCTCTGTGAAGTGGGATTCTTAATTTATTAGAAATGAGGAACAGGTAATTAGTTTTATAGAAAAGTGGTATGGTCACGATATGGACGATCTGACCACCATCACATATATAGTTGTCAGTGTTGGGAACGCTTACATTGTTGGTCACACTTTGCAAGCCTTGCAAAGACGAGGTGAGCTGTGTACAAAACACCATTTAGGCTGGATGAGCGCCAAAGGCTCTCATCTGCGAAGCCTCGCAAAGCGAGGCGAGCCATGTACGGCGCAGGACTTAGGCTGGATGAGCGCCGAAGGCGTTCATCTGCGAAGCGAGGTGAGAGGTGTATGGCGCAGGACTTGGGCTGCATTGTGAGGGTCGCAACTGCGAGCCAAGCGCGAGACTGTAAAAACACTCAAAACAAAACAATACATTTAACAAATATAATAACACACTCTCAGACAGCACAGGGGGGGAGAGCCAGGAAGCCTGGGGTTTTCGTCAATCCAAAATCGGCTAAGCAAGGGGAAAAATGGCGGACGAAAAACGTAAAAAATTCTGAAACTGGATGAAAACGAGGCTCAGCAAAGCCAGGCACGTGGGACTTAGAAAACACATGACGGCAAACACAGTAACACTTACACCAACAAAGCCAGGCACGCAGGACTTTGAAAATAAAACAAATGTCTTTCAGCGCGTAACACGCAAACATTCAGCTGACACATGGCATTGCCAAGCACAAAACATGCAGGTTAACGAAACCTGCAAAGAGCGGCCCGTACAGTAGACGGGAGGAAAGGCTCGCGATGAGCTCCAAAGGTGATAAGTGCAAAGCAGGAAAGCTCAAGTACAAGGGGGAGAGGCTCGCGATGAGCGCCGAAGGTGCTCAGAAGAGCAAAAGCCTCACATTGTGTGGCAAACAGCATTGCTAGCCTTACAATTTTAAGCCCGTCTTTGTTGACGGGCAAGTCGTTAGTCATATATGTTTGGCTTTTTATTGATCCTTTCACCAGCCAGCCTTGTAGAGAGAAGTTGCAGGGGGGGGGGCCCATAATTATTTTGCATTTGGCCCTCCATTCACTAGCTCCATTTACCAACTCCACCGCTGTTCTTGAGGCCTTTTTAGAAGTAAGTAATGTGTAACATTTAAATGACAACCACATTGAGGATGATAACATTAATAAAGTTCGCCTAGTTTAAGCATTTATACTGTATAATACAAAATAAATTTGCCTGAAGATTTCCTTAAATGGCTATAAATATTCTGTGGATTTATTCCGATTAAACATATAAATATACAATTGAAATTTTTACTTCTCTGTGTTAATAAAGAATTATCATCTATATTAAAAATTTTACTTTACAAACAACAAAATAAAATCTGTATTTTTTAGAATAAGTAACACAATTAAAGTCTATATTTTTGTAAAGGGAAACTGTGAACAAAACTCCTTATTCAAATTCCTTCTACTGATTTCTTATTAAAATTCATCTATCACCGTAGAAGAGTAGGAAAATGGAGGTGAAAGGTCTCTAACATCCACCAGCTCAGTGATGTCATCATGGATGAGTGGAAGAGGACTCCAGTGGCAACCTGTGAAGCTCTGGTGAACTCCATGCCCATGAGGGTTAAGGCAGTGCTGGAAAATAATGGTGGCCACAAAAAATATTGACAGTTTTAGTCCAATTTGGACATTTGCACTTAGCGGTGTATTCACTTTTGTTGCCAACCGTTTAGACATTAATGGCTGTGTGTAGAGTTATTTTGAGGGGACAGCAAATTGACACTGTTATACAGGCTGTACACTTACTACTTTACATTGTAGCAGAGGGTCATTTCTTCAGTGTTGTCACATGAAAAGATATAATAAAATATTTACAAAAATGTGAGGGGTGTACTCACTTATGTGTGCTTCAGGCGGTAAGGTAAGGGTAGCAGCTATGAAAAAAGGGCTTGGGGGGGAAGACGCTAAGGGAAAGGGTCTTGGTGAGGGATGTTTTTTTGGGAAGGGGTCATGGGACGGGGAATGTTATGGGAAAGGGTCTAGGGACAGGTTCTAAGTGAGTTGGGACATGGGAGGGCCCAGTGCAAAAACACTTTTACAACCTCCCCTTGGGGGGCCCAGTTATTTTTTTGCCCCTTGGCCTTCCATCCTCCAGCTCCGCCACTGGATACTATAATTATAAGGAAGCAGTACAATTCTACTTTACATTTTGTAACATACAAAATATAAGAAAGTGTAAAGTAAAGGTAGAATTGGGATATTTATATCACGCTAAAACGTTCTATTGGGGTGGCAGAGGCCCATTAAAATGTCTAGCTCTCTATGTCTTGCTCGACCATCTCTATGTATTCATTCCAACTTTTACTGCAGGGTTTACTGAAAAAAGACCTCACAGTTGAAGTGATGTATCTTTATGATATGCTAGTGTGGAATTGAAAAGGGGATTAAGGGGGGACTCACTGGTTGATGGATATATTGTATAGTTAGAAGTGTGAGAGGACCAAATTGATAGTGAAGATTAGTAATGTAAATGCTATGCATCTCTGAGCAGCTGTTGGGGTTTAGAATTTAGGGTTAGGGGTCGGGGGGGTATGGGTTAGGTGTTAGTGTTAAGTGTCAGGGGTATGGGTAAGAGTCATTTTAATACAATTACACTGTAGCATATACATACATATGAGGTACAGAATATACCGTATTGATAAAAATTGTACACAGTGCTAATTGAAGAACTGAGCACAAGCACATATGATATCTCCCCACTAGAGGGACTACTATCACTAGTAGATGTAATAAAATAATTTGTTAGATCCTTGGCTTTTGCCACTTAATAATCCCTGCAGACATCTAGTGTAACAAGTTTAAACAGTGATATCAATTACAAATATGTATCTTTTTTTTTGCTTCTGCCGACTATGTAGCATTAATTATTATATATTCATTTATGTCACATTAAATATAGTATTCAATGGAATAAGACAAACATAAATGGTATAAGACAGACATAAATGTACATGCACAAAAAATGGTGCTTTCCGGTTTTATGCTACCACACGTGCATCTGTTATGTGCACGCACGCATGCTACACTGCCCTGCGCCGATGAAGCTGTCTCCTTGCGGCCGGTAAGTGGTTAGGGGTTTTCAGGTTAGGTTTACAGGGTTAGAGGGTTAGGATTAGGGCCAACAAGGGGTTTAGGGGGTTAGGGTTAGGGCCGGCAAGGGGTGTAGGGGGTTAGGATTAGGGTTAGGGCCGGCAAGGGGTGTAGGGGGTTAGGGTTAGGGCCGTCAAGGGGTGTTGGGCGTTAGGGTTCGGGACTTAGGGTTAGGGGGTTAGGTTTAGGGTTAGGCCCGCTAACTGGTGTTGCAGGTTAGGGTTAGGACCGGCAAGGGGTTTGGGGCTTAGGGAGTACATTGGGATGCGAGCGCATCCAGCAACAGGAGGCTTCCAGTGTGGGAGCATAAAACAGGAAAGGTCCCAAAAATCTTTCATTCCACTGAAAATGTGTTCACATGTGAAAATCGGTAAGTATAAGGTATGTACTTGTACTCCTGTTTCATGACTGGTAAGCCCCCGTGGTCTCTGTGTGTCATTCAGTAGTGGAGTGCTACAATGCAAGTACAGGAATGCAGCCATAAAAATGAGCAATGCAGGGTGTGGGTACGCTTTCTCACTACTTTGCTGGATAGTTTTTTTTGGATATCAACTCCTACCAGTGGCGGAGCTAGTGCCAGTGCAGCAGGTGCCAAACACTAGGCCCCACATGTGGGTAGGGCCAGCAGCAACGGTCTGGAGTAAAGGAGTTCTTTAAATGTATTACTGGAGAGGATGATCTAAGGGTAACCTGATCATCTAAATATATTTTGGTCTGTTTATGGAGCTTTACATATATCGACCTTGTATAGAGAAGTTGTAAGGAGGACCCCCAAGTTATTTGCACTGGAGCCCTCCATTCACTAGCTCCACCACTGAGTCCTACCATTCTGTTTGCCACCTGCCCTGACCTCTGCTCTCTATTTTTTTATCAACCTTGTCTACTGACCTCCTACTTCTGGTCCTACTGTACTTCCAGGATCCTATCTGCCTCCAGGCATCATCTTTCAATAGGGTTTTGATTCCCTTCTGCTACCAGATGTGGACCTCTGTGTGAAGGACTGTCTGAATTCTCTACAACAACCACCACTGAGGTGCACTCTGGTTAGCCATATTACAATCTTAACTTTACATAAGTGCGACTGAGGCCTATATGCTAATAGGAGGAAATTACTTTTTGGGGGCCAATTCTGGATCATTAACATTTCATGGTCAAGGGGCTTGTGAACCTCAATGAAGCTGTGAGCTATACCATGTAGAGTCACCCAAGATGGGCAGGTCATACAAAATGAGGTCCACTGGAGAAGGAACTGACAAACCCACAAACAATATCTTTGCCAAGAACACCTTATGGATGGGCACAACTAGACATAAGAGAGTCAGACACCATTAAACAACACCAAGTGAGCATCAAATATGACACAAATACATAGTTTACAGGTATAAGAACATACAGACATATGAATTATTTGTAATTCTTTTTATAAAGTTGTTGTTTAGACATCAATTTGTTTACCACTCTCCATTACCCAATGACCACAGCATGTCAGGAACAACCATTATGTTTCTGGTCATGCTTATCCATAAGGTTTTCTTATCAAAGATACTGCAGTGGGTGCCAATTTCCTCTCTATGGAGTGTATGCCCTTGTTTGTGCTTTTGTTATCCTACAGTATGTATCTAGATGTGGTAATCAAGACATACTTACACATGTTTTTTATTGTATGTTGTATGTTTTTATTTTATTATCAGCCTAACGAGATATCCTAGTGTGTAGGCAGCCTTGATTAAAGGGGATGTTGCAATCTGCAACTTTTTATCCTTAACGGTCCAAAATGCATCACATTTCAGAGGTCAGCCAAGAGCCAGTATAACGAAAACTAATCACAAATCCGACAAAAGGGTGATGCTAAATCATAATTACTGTTATGTAAATTGTATAGGAAATAAATAGTACATGAAATACCTGAAATTAAGTTTTAAATGCTCCAACAAGATGTTGTGACTAATGTGTTGCAAAGAACAGCAATCTAAAAAAATATATTTAGCACGCAGGATTTTTAGATTTTAATATCACATATATAGTTGTGAGCGTACGAGTTGTTGCTAACGCTGCGGGCTCGCGCAGCGAGCCGAGGCCCTCGCGAAGCGAGGGCACTGCCCGAGGGTCTCAGTTGCTGGCATGGAGCGCCGAAGGCGCTCCATGCCAGCAACTGAGGACCCTCGCGAAGCGAGGGCCTCAGTTGCTGGCATGGAGCGCCGTAGGCGCTCCATGCCAGCACCTGAGGACCTCGCAAAGCGAGGGCCGCAGTTGCTGGCATGGAGCGCCGAAGGCGCTCCTTGCCAGCAACTGCGACCCTCGCAAACTTCACGTCGCAACCCAAACACTACGACACACACATTACGACACTCGCAAACAACATACGACACACGTTCACACACATTACGGACTCGCAACACTCGGACGCAACTCGCGAACATTACAAAATGTAAAACACAATACATACACACACCACATACATAAAAAACTTACCTACACCAAGAGGGAGCACCCAGCACCTCAAAAATACAACTTACATCTCGATTTTACTTCAAATAAAACAGTTTAGAGACTAAAAAAAAAACGAAGCAAGAGAAAAAATGGCCGACGAACAAAACGAAAACAAGGCTACAGCACTCTAAACTCGCAAAACACCACAAGAAACTCGCAAAACACCACAAAACACCTACGGATATTCCGATACAAACGTATAACACACATTACTCGCCATTTCACGCCAATGCGGAAGTACACGACAACGGTTTGGGCTCGCGCACGCACAGTGTTACACTGCACACATTCAGCACGCTTACACAGCAGATCCACACCACTAATGCTGCAGCAACATCAAAACACATTCACAGCTCTTCCACACAATGCTTTAAAATAGGTAAAGTATATTCATTTATTAATGTATTATATATTTCATTATTACACACTAAACAGCATTAGCTACCTTACAATTTCATTGCCGTCATTTTTTGACGGGCAATATTCTAGTATATATATAGAACATAGTTTTATAAAAACATCTTTTTGTTTCACCATACATTGCCATTATGTGAGTAAAATAAAGCTTTATATCACAATTCAATGTTACTTGCTTATTCATCAAAAAAATGCCTAAAATACAAGCATTTTGATAAGTAAAGTTCATAGAATAAGAGGGACAGTAGAGTTATGTTTTCTTTTTAAAAACTATCAGCCTCATTAAATTGGGGCTACACTGTAAAACGTAGCCTGCTACTCAAGATTTACGTGTTACGGGTATTAAATTAGCCCTGTAACTTTGCTTGCAGCGAACTTGCATGTTAACACGCAGGATGGACGAGAATAGGCTACTTGTAGAGCAACGTTGAACTTTGCAAGCCCGTAACCGCTACTTGTTCAATTCAGCAAATAAATTGCAACGTGGTCACTCGCGAGCAAGCACGTAACACGCAAATGTAGCCCAAAGGCCAACGTGAGCTTGAGAGCAACCGCAAGGGGGGTGAAGTACAATACGTAGCACTTGTAATGCAAATAACAACACTCTACTGTACTTTTATTGTAAGGGAAAGTGATGTTAGGTCTTAGAATTAATAGCACAACATTTTCAAGTCTGCAAATCGGCCCCAAAAAATACTTTATTTCATGTTCATATTTTTTGTTATATCGATCCCTGCAATCAATGTGTTACAACATATACTGTAACCCGCATGTAATAGAATATCATATTTACGGCTTTATTAATATTGCATTATATCTGGCCTGTGGGTCCAATCGCAAACTGTACGTGAAGCACGTAGGACGTCGAAATCTACCCTCCCCTTTTTTAGTGATATAACGCTAACAATCTCTTTTTCCATTGGCTCCATCTGAACCCGTAACTACATGACTGTTTAATGGTTTGCGTTCGAGCATGCAATCCCAATGGCCAAGAACTGGTTTACGAAATAGCATCTCACGCTTGTAGCTAGCAGCCCTTTCTAATTTAATACCAACGTAAAACAGCCAAATTTGAGGCACGAAGCCCTTACGTGCTACACGTTGGACTTACAAGGCTGGGAATTAATATGCTCTATATGTCCCCTATTCAATTGCAAGCCCATAATTACCTTCATACAGACCACCTGTGTGCGGGTTAGAAATTTGTTACAATTCCCGTACATAGCATTTAAGGGCATGATCATGATCAATTAAGCAAGCCCGTAAGTTACAATTTAGACAGAGAATGGGATATATATATATATATATATATATATATATATATATATATATATATATATATATATAATGTGTACATGTGTGTGTATAATGGAAAACTATACTATGGTGTAGAATATCAGTTATGTAGGTTGATTTAATGGTGAGATGAGATGGCTTAAGTGAGGGAAAGCTCAAAATGCACAGGGAGAACCTATCAGCACAATTTAAATTCAACATCTTAAACTGCCAGTGCCTTCAATGGGATAAACTCATTAGTTTACAAGGACACAGCCTCCTGCAAAGTATCACACAGAATCAGTTGAATAAAGTAAAAAATTCTTGAAGAATTTAAGAATTATTTATTATTAAAGTTAACATTTTTTGGGTTTTTTTTGCTTTCGAAACTCATTTTGCCAATTTTTCCTTTAAATCTAGTAATTCAAATCTACAAAGATTCCTAGAACCCAGTGAATGCCTCATAGACCAGATGAGTCCGGTGTGTCAGAGAGGATCAGATTTTTGGGGCAGTTGCAGCACTTCCCTCCATATTGTTTTACACACAACTTCCTGGACCACACATGGTGAAGCTATCAACACAAAGATCTCATCTCACAACATGATGGTTTTATCAGCTGTGCTACAGGAGCTGGACACAGAGAGATAGGAATCTGCAGTCAAAGCGAGACATCTGGTGCAGGACAGAGAAACATCTGGAGAAAGAGGCACAGGAAGAGAGACATCTTTAGGAAGAGACGCCCAAAGTAGGAGAGACATTAAGAGACCATCTTAGGGATTACACATCTGTGGGAAGAGTGGAACAATCGTAGGGAGGGCCATATGTGTGAGAAGTGATCTGTAGGAGGATATCCATCTGTTAGGAGGAATGACCGTGCTGGTGGATGGGGTCTGAGATAGATCGGCCACTAAAAAGCAGTTCACCAATAGTACTATGAGCACAAGAATAATTATTTTAGTGATGCAAGATACAAGTAAAAGACCTCTGTGTATCTCTCTCTCTATGCATAATGTGTGTTGTAAGAGTAAAGTTTAAGCTTTATATTCAGCACAAAGTATGTATGCTGAAATGTATTATTATCTTACAAGTAACTTGCCATAAATTATGGTGTCATATATTCTGTTCAATTGACTTTTCTGTCTCTCTCTGCACTCTCTCTCTCTCACTCTCTCTGTGTGCCTTTGCCCTCTCCCTCTCTCTGTGCATCCTCTCCTTCCACCCTTTCTCTCTCTGTGCACTTTCTCTCTCTGTGTGCTTTCTCTCTGTGTGCACCCTCTCTCTGTGCGCTGTCATTTTGTGTGTGCGCTCTCTCTCTCTCTGTGCCCTCTGTTTCTCTCTGCACTCTGTGTGCTCTAAGTCTCTCTCCTTCTCCTTTCTCTTCCTTTCTCTCTCTCTCCCACCCTGCCTCCCCTCTCTCTGCCTCCCGCCTTCTCTTTTTCAGCCTCTCTCCCTCGCTCGCTCTCTTTTATTGAAGGATAGTGATCATATGAAGACATTTATTATCACATCGTTGTTTGGCTCATCATAATGATAACAGAAATCACCCAAATGGCCCTGATCCAAAGTTTACATACCATTATTTCCCACTTTAGCATCAATGACAGCGTGCAGCCTTTTGTAATAGTTGTCTATGAGGCCCCTAATTCTGGCATGTTGTATAGCTGCCCATTCGTCTTGGCAAAATGCCTCCAGGTCATGCAAAGTCTTTGGTAGTCTTGCATAAACCGCATGTTTGAGATCTCCCCAGAGTGGCTCAATGATATTATGGTCAGGAGACTGTGATGGCCACTCCACAACCTTCACCTCTTTCTGCTGTAACCACTGGAGGGTCAACTTGGCCTTGTGCTTGGGGTCAGTGTCATGCTGGAAAGTCCAAGAGCGTCCTATGCGTGGCCTTTGTACAGAAGAATGCAAATTGTCTGCCAGTATTTTCTGATAACATGCTACATTCATCTTGCCATAATTTCTCACAAGGTTCCTGGTGTCTTTAGAGCTCACCCACCTCCAAAACACCAGTGAGCCACCATCATGCTTCACACTGGGGGTGGTATTTTTTTCACTATAGGTCTTGTTGACCCCTCTCCAAACATAGTGCTTATGGTTGTGACCATAAAGCTTTATATTGGTCGCGTCACACCAAATTACAGTGTGCCAGAAGCTGTGAGGTGTGTCAAGGTGTTGTTGGGCATATTGTAACCAGGCTTTTTTGTGGCATTGGCGCAGTAAAGGCTTCTTTCTGACATCTCGACCATGCATCTCCTTTTTGTTCAAGTATCGTCCTTGAAACAACCACACCATCTTTTTCCAAAGCAGCCTGTATTTCTCCCCAGGTTACCGGTGGGTTTTTCTTTGTATTCAGAACAATTCTTCTGGCAGCATAAGCGCTATTTTTGGAGAGGGGACAACAAGGCCTATAGTGAAAATAGTACCATCCCCACTGTGAAGCATGGTGGTGGCTCACGGATGGTTTTTTTTTTGGGGGGGGGGGGGCGAGGGGTGAGCTCTAAAGGCACGGGAAATATTGTGAAAATTGATGGCAAAATGAATGCAGCATGTTATCAGAAAATACTGGCAGACAATTTGCATTCTTCTGCACGAAGGCTGCGCATGGAACGCTCTTGGACTTTCCGGCATGACAAGCACAAGGCCAAATTGACCCTTTAGTGGTTACAGCAGAAAAAAAGGTGAAGGTAGTGGAGTGGCCATCACAGTCTCCTGATCTTAATATCATCGAGCCACTCGGGGGAGATCTCAAACGTGTGGTTCATGCAAGATGGAGGCAGTTTGCCAAGATGAATGGTCAGCTATACCACCTGCAAGAATTAGGGGCCTCGTAGATAACTATTACAAAAGGCTGCACGCTGTCATTGATGCTAAAGGGGGAAATACACAGTATTAAAAACTAAGGGTATGCAAACTTTTGAAAATGGTCATTTCATTTTTTTCTTTGTTGCCATTTTTTATGATTGTGCCATTCTGTTATAACCTACAGTTGAATATGAATCCCATAAGAATAAAAATAAATGTGTTATCCCTGCTCACTCAGGTTTTCTTTAAAAATTATACATATATTACCAAATCGCCAAGGGTATGCAAACTTTTGAGCACAACTGTAATTTCTGTAAAGTCTGTATACAAGCATTCAGAACTGGTAGTAATATCCTCCACATAATAAAGAGACTCCACTACAAATTATAAACCACCAACAAATACAGTAATTGGAGGTGCTTAAAAGGAAGAGAGAATAATATAGAATAATACAGAATCAAATAAAAGACCAGCTTCTGTTTTTACCATGTTTTATCATCCTATTCACCTTTAGAAGCACATTTCATGCATGTTTTTACTTACTTACTCAGGAACCTCAGGTAGATGCCTAAATGCAAGGTTGCTGCGTATAAGTAGGTGTGTAAAGCCCTGTGGCTGAATGCAAATTTGAAGTGACACAGCACAGGTTCCAAATATGTTGTAATTTTAAAAATAGGTAATAACAAGTACTTAATCAATTGAATGTTATTAAAATATGTGTTTACCTGCAGTTGCCTGCACAAAAAAGAACTTACACATTCATATTATGAAGGTGACTGCATGGGAAAAATGGACCGGGTACCTCTGGGACTAAATAGTCAGGGGGGATCTACCTCCGGTGCATTGCACAGGGGCCCTTGCTCCCCCTTACCTCTCTCCCCTTCCCCATCTTCCCTTCCACCTTTCTCCCCATCTTCCCTACCCTATGACCCCTGAGGAGAAGGGGAGATGGGGTAGGAGAGAAGAGAAGATGGGGGGGGGGGGAAGCGGTAGATGAGGATGGGGGGGGATTGGAGATGAGGAGGTGGGGAAGTGGAGATGAGGAGAAGGGGGAGAGAGGGAATGATGTGCCAAGGGGCCCTGGGGAGCTTAAATGTATTGTGTGTGTGTGTATATATGTGTATATATATATATATATATATATATATATATATATATATATATATATATATATATATATATATATATATATATATATACAGTGCCTTGCAAAATGATTCACCCCCCTTGGCATTTTTCCTGATTTGTTGCCTCACAACCTGGAATTAACATGGATTGTTGGAGGATTTGCACCATTTAATTTACAGAACGTGCCCACAACTTTGAAGATGTTTTTTTTTTATTGTGAAGCAAACAACAAATAGGACAAAATAACAGAAAAAGTCAATGTGCAGAACTATTCACCCCCTAAAGTCAATAGAGCCACCTTTTGCAGCAATCACAGCTCCAAGTCGCTTTGGATAAGTCTCTATGAGCTTGCCACTTCTTACCACTGGGGTTGTTGCCCATTCCTCCTTGCAAAACTGCTCTAGCTCCTTCAAGTTGGATGGTTTGCGCTTCTGAACAGCAATCTTTAAGTCTGGCCACAGATTTTCTATTGGATTGAGGTCTGGGCTTTGACTAGGCCATTCCAACACATTTACATGTTTCCCCTTAAACCACTCAAGTGTTGCTTTAGCAGTGTGTTTGGGGTCATTGTCCTGCTGGAAGGTGAACCTCTGTCCTAGCCTCAAATCATGCACAGAGTGGTACAGGTTTTGCTCAAGAATATCCCTGTATTTAGCACCATCCATCTTTCCCTCAACTCTGACCAGTTTCCCAGTCTCGGTTGTTGAAAAATATCCCCACAGCATGATGCTGCCACCACCATGTGGGTATTGTGTTCTTTGGGTGATGTGACGTGTTGAGTTTGCACCAGAAATAGCGTTTTCTTTGGTGGCCGAAAAGTTAAGTTTTAGTCTTATCAGACCAGATCACCTTCCTCCAAATATTTTGGGAGTTTCCCACATGCCTTTTCTCAAACTCAAAACGTAACATTTTGTTTTTTGCTGAAAGTAATGGTTTTCTTCTGGCCACTCTGCCATAAAGCCCAACTCTATGGAGCGTACGGCTTATTGTCGTCCTAGGTATTTATTTTATTATCTTTATTTCTATCGCGCCAACATATTCCGTAGCGCTGTACAGGGGTTTAGTACATGGCAAAAACAAACTTAACACCTTAAAGAATGGTGCAACCAATTACCTTCAGAAGTTACATAATTAGTGAAATGATGTCCATGTGTGTGCAATCTAAGTGTCACATGATCTGTCATTACATATACACACCTTTTTTGAAAGGCCCCAGAGGCTGCAACACCTAAGCAAGAGGCACCACTAACCAAACACTGCCATGAAGACCAAGGAACTCTCCAAACATGTAAGAGATAATGTTGTGGAGAAGAACAAGTCATGGTTAGGTTATAAAAAATATCCAAATTTTTGATGATCCACAGAAGCACCATCAAATCTATCATAACCAAATGGAAAGAACATGGCACAACAGCAAACCTGCTCTAATTGCCCGGCCGCCCACCAAAACTCCCAGCCGGGCAAGGAGGGCATTAATCAGAGAGGCAGAGTTCCACAGCAGAGACTGGAGTATCTGTACATAGGACGACAATATTCTGTACGCTCCATAGGCTTGGGCTTTATGGCAGAGTGACCAGAAGAAAGCCATTACTTTCAGCAAAAAACAAAATGGCACGTTTTGAGTTTGAGAAAAGGCATGTGGGAGGCTCCCAAAATGTATGGAGGAAGGTGCTCTGGTCTGATGAGACTAAAATTAAACTTTTCGTCCATCAAAGAAAACGCTATGTCTGGCGCAAACCCAACACATCCCATCACCCAAAGAACACCATCCCCACAGTGAAACATGGTGGTGGCAGCATCATGTGTGGTGATGTTTTTCAGCAGACGGGACTGGGAAACTGGTCAGGGTTGAGGGAAAGATGGATGGTGCTAAATACAGGGATATTCTTGAGCAAAACCTGTACCACTCTGTGCGTGATTCGAGGCTAGGATGGAGGTTCACCTTCCAACAGTACAATGACCCCAAACACACTGCTAAAGCAACACTTGAGTGGTATAAGGGAAACATGTAAATGTGTTGGAATGGCCTAGTCAAAGCCCAGACCTCAATCCAATAGAAAATCTGGGGTCAGACTTGAAGATTGCTGTTCACAAGCACAAACCATCCAACTTGAAGGAGCTGGAGCAGTTTTGCAAGGAGGAATGGGCAAAAATCCCAGTGGTAAGATGTGGCAAGCTCATAGAGACTTATGCAAAGCGACTTGGAGCTGTGATTGTCGCAAAAGGTGGCACTGCAAAGTATTGACTTTAGTGGGGTGAATAGTTATGCACATTGACTTTTTCTGTTATTTTGTCCTATTTGTTGTTTGTTTGGAAATACAAAACAAAAAAACATCTTTAAAGTTGTGGGCATGTTCTGTAAATTAAATGATGCAAATCCTCAAACAATCCATATTAATTCCAGGTTGTGAGGCATCAAAACACAAAAAATGCCAAGGGCGGGGGGGATACTTTTGTAAGGGGAGCCAGAGGGGGTCAAAAAAATGTTTGCCCCTCATCCCTGGAGGTGGGGGGGGGGCAACATTTGTTTGCCCCAGGGCCCTCCACTCACTAGCCCTGCCACTGTTATAAGTAATTAATGCCAATCACAATCTCTCTTTGTGGGTGGATTAGAATGGTTTACAGACCTTTCCTGTTTCCTCCCAGCAGTGGCACGGGTGGAGCATCAAGGCTTTGTTCAGTTTGAATCAGGGTTAGACTTATGAATTAGAGTACTCCTCAATATCCTACATTTTTTACCCAAGGAGCCTTCCATCAAGAAAAGCAACATCCTACAATGTAAACTGGCATCACAAGGCAATCCCAATAGTATGGAGACAAAGGTCTCTTTCAATAGACTTTTAGTCAAAAAGAGCACTGTACCTTAACATGGTATACAGGGTGTGGGCTGAATGTGTTCAGAGGATCTAGAAAGGAACTGTCAAACACTCGAATTACACAGGTTGGATAAAGGGTATTTAACCCCTCATATTCAAATATTGTATGCATAATAATTATTGAAATTAACAATTCATAAAATTAAGAGCATCACACCATGCTGATCCACTTGGTATTGATAGCAGAGATACTGGAGTGGGCTACAGCATACAGATCCTGGTATTTGTAGGTGGTCTCCCACCCAACTACTGACCAGGCCCAACCCTACCTGGAATTGCACCTAGATTGCAGCTTTGAAAGCACAAATCTTAACCACTGAGCCACCAGGGAACCCCCCTGAAAACTACGTTGTTGCTAACTGGATTTGAACCTCAGAGCAAAGTATGGTCTTAGATAGACTAGATCCCTGGTTTAAAAACAATCAAATTCATCATTCATTCAACTTAGAGATAGCTTTAGTCTACCCTTGAGAGAACACATTAATTAGTGCAAGATTAGATACTTTATCACAACCTCTGTGAGGAATATGGGACCCCCAAGATAAATTGCCCTTCCGCATATGCAAAGTTGCCCCTCTAACACATGTTTTTTTAGGATCCCTATACTCCAAATCCCCTTAAAAAACTATAAATATAAGTTTATGCGTAAATGGGAATCTGAGCTAGCCTAGGAATGGGAAAATGTGAAATGGGAGAAAACATGTTCCAGCTTATCTAGAAGCCCTTTCAACTATAGCATTTTGGAAATATCCATAAAAATATTACTCAGAATATATATCACCCCTGATAGGCTCCACAAATGGAAACCACAGGAAAGTGCAAACTGTTCAAATAGGTTGTGCAGCTTCAGGTACCTTCTTACATACAGGGTGGTCCTGCCTTAACCACCCAAATCCAGTGGGAAAAGCTAGAGCAAATAGCATCTAACCTTTTTGATACCCTAATCCTCCCAACTATTGAATTGTGCCTTTTGGGCATCCACAACCGTGACCTTTCAAATACCCAAAACAACTACTCCAGTTCTTTATGCTAGCTTCCAAAACTCACATCGCCAGACAATGGAAAACCTCAAGCCTTAATTTCTAAGAAATAATTAACAAAGTAAATTATATCATCATAAAGGAAAGATTAACACACAGAATTTCTGACTCATTTAGCATCTTCTTCTTAAAAATATGGGAACCATGGCTGAGCTCTCCTAATAGTATTTCCTTAGTCTAAAAGGAATACATTGCCCTAATCACTCCAAGGTATCAAGGAAAGGTGAGCCAAAAGGCTTTGGACCCTGGCACCCTGGATATTGAATTGGTAGGTAAGCAAACATTTTATGTATCTAATATATCCTTGATTTAAAGGACATTAATAATGTTAAAGCTAAACTTGACCCAACCTCCTTCCCCCTTCTACCCAATTCAGCTTGGAAACCAAGCAACCAAATATACATTAACTATATGTCCACTTGTGAAAAACATGCAAGAAATGGGATCCACTCTACTATGATATTTAACAGTTTATTCTACTATCTTGTACCCTCCTGTTCCCTTCACATCGTTATTTTTGCCTCCATTTGTGAAAAATGGAAAATGTTGAATGGTGAATCACACTATAATGTTTATATTTATTCAAGACAATTGTTTTATTGTATGAATATTATTGTATCTTATAAACAGTGTGAGACGATAACAATTATTGAAACAAAAAGTATAATTTTAACTTTTGATTGTGAGAATTGATTGCTCTCCAAGTTTAATCAAAAGTGGAAGCTCAGATGTCAAATAGTGTTCATTCAGAAATATTTAATCACTCGTGACATTGGTCCATCACAAAGGTTAATTTTAATGTAATTATATTAAATCAATAAAGAATACCTGTTGCAGATGGCAAATATATGTGAAAATAAGAACTGAAATAATTAATAAAGAGGTAAAAATCATGGTTACAGTGATACTAACAAATGTAATTAAAAACTTTTTTACCAGTTGAAAAACATAATTTGTATCTAGGTGTCAAAACGGACACTGTCACAGTGGTAAATATTCCCATTATATGCAGTTCTATACCCATTCAGATTTGTACACCCACATTGCTCCTGTTATGCCTCCTCCTTTCCCTGTAATCTGATTTAAACACTACCTTCAATGGGGGTCTATCTAGACCCCCATGGTAACCTGGTGGGTGTATACAGACCCCATGGTATCTAAATTAACCTCCTACCTACCATGGTGGTCTATCGGCATGAGCTCCATAAGGACCCCCATGGCCCTTAAGTAAAAACACCACACTAATCTAAACTACATACACCCCCCAATAGACTACTAAAAAACTTAAAATGACCAAAAATAACAAAATATTAAAAAAAATTATTACAAATAAAATAAAAAAAATCCTTAAACAAAAACAATACACTAAAATAAAAAACAATCAAAGCCTGTAAATTAAAAAAAAAGATACTTACCTAGCCCAAATGATTTTCCAAAGATGATCAGTGATGCCTTGGTCCTCAATCTTCTGTCCTGTACCAGGTGGGCTTTCCAAGTTGATGAGGTTCAGGTCCTCTTTATTCTTGCTTGAAGACCACAATCCTCATCTTCTGGGTCAGGAAAGGGCCCCGCAAAAAAAATCTGACCACATTATAAAAAAATTAAAAATAACTAAACTAACCAAGCTCCTCATAGAAGATTTAAATATAGTTGTTGAGAGTTCTGATGGGCTGAAATAGATGCTAATAATATTTCAGCCAATTAGAATTTGGTTTACAGTTGTCACCCTGCTCAATTTGATTTTTGACATATTTGGACCAATTAGATTGCTCAGATTAACAGACTTACAATTAGGGGTAGCTCTCTCGCAATCATGCGGAGTGGAGGGAATCGGATGCCAGGGAAAGTTACTGGGCACTTTTTGCTTATCTTTGTGATATTGATAGGGGAAAATTAATGAGTCTCTGAAACTGCTGGTCTGCCTATTGCTTGAAAAAGGGAGTTATCCTATGGGGCCTTACTCTGCTATTGAGTTATATTGTCAAGTGTGTTATATGGAGAAGACGTTTTGTATGGAAGTGAATGCATATGCACAGCTCCGCCCACTCTTACAGGTATTTAATCCTTATAGGAACAAAGTCAAACTTGAAACAAAGTAAACAGTGTAAAAAACTTTGCACATTACGAATTCATAAATATGACTCACTGATAATTTACAATTCCTTTTTTACCCCAGACATTACACATGCAGATCACTACAATGTAGCAGAAGGTGTAGATAATCTGTTGTCTTAAACTTAACACAGCAAAATCAGAACTACTAATATTTCCTTGAATACCTAGTCCTGTAATTTACTTCCATATCAAGGTCAATGACACAATCATATTGACTCCTGCTTGACTCTCCTCTCGCATCCAATCCATTGCTAAAATATGTTGTTTTTCCTTAGGAATATAACAAAGATGTGTTTACTACTTAGTTCTTTCAATGCCAGAATAATTACCCGGGTCCTTATGCTGTTTCATCTAGTCTTCTGCAACATATCACTCTCTGATCTTTCTGCCTCTCGCCTCTCTTATCTACAAATAATACTTAATGCAGCTGCTTAATGCATCTTATTCTCTTCTCAATTTCTTCCTTATCCCATAGTAAAATCCTTCAACTGTCTTCAAGTCAAGAAAAGTCTATACAATTCTGTTTAATGCCCATGTCTTACACAGCAGCTAATATTATTAGTTTGGTACATACTTGAGAAACAAATGTTTCTTTTTTCTTGAACTGCAGCGTTCCTTTAAAGGCAATTATTTATCATCATGAGTTGATGGACAGAGTTTGCAAAATATATTTCTTATGCTCCTGCAGAAAAACTGTAAGATAAGTGTGATATAAGACACCTACAACACACACATAAGAAATCACAGGCCCCACTGGTGAAATAAAATATTTGTATTCCAAAAATGGCTGGCTAAAAGACCGGAAGCAAAGTGTTGTTGTAAATGGGACATACTCAGATTGGACTAATGTGGTAAGTGGGGTTCCTCAGGGTTCAGTATTAGGTCCTCTCTTTTTTATAGTATTTATTAATGACTTTGAAGTCGGACTGGAAAGTATTGTCTCCAAATTTGCTAGTGACCTGAAGTTGTGCAAGGTAATTAAATCAGATAATGATGCACTTAGAGAAATGGGAGACTAAATGGCAGATGAGATTTAATACAAATAAATGTAAAGTTATGCATCTGGGAAGGAAAAATAGCATGCAATTTATAATTTTAATGGAGCAAATCTAGGGGTATCACATATTGAAAGGGATTTGGGAGTGCTTGTGGATAACCACCTAGGTAACAGTGCTCAAAGCCAAGCAGTGGCTGCAAAGTCTTTTTTCAACCTTAATTACTATGGCCCTCATTCAATTGCAATTTGGCTAATTGAATAGGGCTCTAAATAAGCACATAACATATATTTTTTAAAGAAGTTTTTAGATAGTTAACATCTATCAAAAAGCAACGTTTTCACTAACTAAAAACTTTTAAAAAAATATATGCTATGTGCTTATTTAGAGCCCTATTCAAATGGCTAAATCGCAATTGAATGAGGCCCTATGTAACTATGTAAAAATAATACATCAAATCCTATTTACAAAATAATGTTAGTACCACAAGGCTTCATGAAAAGCACCAATCAGAGAATATTAGGATGGTGCTGTACCATATTTAACAAGAATTGTGAGTTTACTATCAAAAGATGTATTTTAAATAATTGGACTAAAAGATGCTCACCCAATGTGACACAATTAAAGGACCACTGAAGTGTCATATTTATAGTACACCATTTTTAAAAAGTTTTCTTCATAATGTGCAAAATGTTTTTACGTTGCTATATTGCTTTTTAATGATGACGTTATATCATGTCTGACTTCTACAGGGTAATATAAATACTCTGCATAACACACTTATATACCCGACTTAAGGTTCCTCCTCCATCTAAGAGATTTTTCCTTCTTTTGTTGGAGCATGATAGGATGAGAAGAAAAAATTAAATGTACAAATATGTGTTTAGTTGAATGGTCATAATCCAATAATATGCCTGGGTATCTATTTGCTTTTATGTACTTTACTTTACTAAGAAGTTCTTATAAGCTCTGCTGTTTAATATCAATCAAATACGTATGCAGACACAGATTCTGTAGGGCTGGATGTGCAGTGTAGTTTCCTAGCCTATCAGTGACCACGTCTCAGTAGTATGTTGCAGAGAGATGGTGACTGGTTTGGCTAGTATGAGACACAGCACATCCACTAGTACAGAGTCTGTATGCTGCAGGGGACATACCCATACAGGGACTATTTGTTTGATTTTAGGTAGAGATTATAAGCACTTCTTAATAAAAAAAGTACATAACAGTAAATAGATACCCCAGCATATTATATACAGAGTAAAATCCAGCCACCTTCCATAGCCTTTTAAAGAAAAAAATAAAGACACACATAGTAGAATAATAACTTAAACTAGAGAGTAATTGGGCTAGAAATGTTAAAATACAGAATAATGTTGATTTTTCTATTTCACCATCATTTAGTCACCGCCATATCCGTGTATATTTGTGTATATGCTCTGGCACATATGGAATCGAGCCCAGGGACAGATGTCTGAGCTACAACAGATGAAGAAAGAGATATCTGTAGGGGATAGTGAGACTGGGCTTTGTGTGAATGTCAGCTCAGATGCACACATGTGCGCCCCAGACCTCCCCCTCCCCGCTTAGTGTCAGACACCTGATTCCACTTTACATAATTCCTGAGTCAAAGGGAGGTGGACTGAGAAATGCTACTAGGAAGTAACTGAGCAAGGGGGGTGAGTGTCCCTCACTTGATGATTAGCCCCCTACCCTTAAAGAACAACAGCACTGCTCATAAAACAGGATTTGTTTCTTTAATATTTAATTTAATCACAATAAAATTGAATAAAAATCATTGTAGCTTTAAAACTTACATTTGAAGTATGGTGTTTTGGATTTAGCACTGGGCATGGGAGAGGATCTGCCCAGAGGGATTACCCTGATAACAATGTGTATCTGCCTCCTTCCCTACAGTGACTGCTGCAGGCAACCTCACACCAGCTAGAAAGAATTAGACAACCTCCTGGACATTGTGGTTGTTGTTTAGTCTTTCAGTTGTTTTCAACTCTCTGTGACCCCATAGACCACAACACACCAGGCACATCTATTGGTTGTGCTTATTCATAGTATTATTATTATTGTTTATTTTTAGCACACTAATATATTCTGCAGCTCTATACATATATATATATCTTGGCACACAAGACCTCTCTGCTATGACCTGCCCATCTTGGTTGACCCTACATGGTATAGCTCACAGCTTCATTGAAGTACACAAGCCCTTCACCACAACAAGGTAGCGATCCAGAAGGGGCTCCTGGACATATCCCCTCTTTAACCTCCTGAACACCTAACATGGGGTGTAGAGAAGCAGATCTGATCAAAGCTACGATGTTAAATTCAAATGCAATGTTAAAAGCTAGATTAATTTGTTTTTTTCAAGTACTTATTTTATTGCTAACAGTTATTAAATAAATACGCGAAAACCCTAATGTATGTGTTCCTTAAAGGGACATGGAAGTTTTGGGGATTTCACTAGTAATATAATATACTTATGTACCTATTTAACTTTATGTACTTCATATTATTAAGAAGTGCCCTCTCTCAAGCAGCATGTGGCACTGATTGTTTACTATGTTACACTGTCTTCATGAGCTGCAGAGGGGAGAAACCAATTAGGAACTATGTTTTTCATTGTATTAAAAGGACTACTATAGTTTGAGAACAATGCCATGTTTGTGATACCCACTCCAGTATATCTGCCATGAATACTAAGTGGATCAGCATGACCATAGACATAAAGATGTCCTGGTGTGTTACAAGTCACAAGGAGTCAGAAAAGTCTGAACGATGAAAAAAAAAAAATCTTCAGTTTGGAAGACTATGCTTCTGTTATTGGTGCTTTCCCCTAAGGTAGTGATCATGTCTGTAGCCTAAGGAGGACCTTACCCTCTATTCACTTCCATTTTCAAGTGCCACTTTGTATTGTCAGTCTCTTAATAGAACTGAATGGAGGTGTCTGAATACAGAGTCCCGCCCATAACTCCCAGGCGTCTAACCTTGTTAGTAGGGGCTTATTTATATTTTATACTGCCCTAGTCCCATTCAAGGTTGTGTGCCACACCCCAGTTACAACTCCTTCTTTCCTCTTGCTATATCCAAAATCACAAGTCTATGTCTAAGTACATATACAGTATGTTACAAAGTGTCAGTTATATACAGTAATGTCACTGAATACAATACACTTTATTTACTGAATTTAGATTTTTACACCAGATAAAAAACAAAAACAAAATAAAAACAAAATCAGCCCTTGAGGAAGCCTAGCACATCTAGGCGAAACGGACCGTTGACAATACCCCTCTCTTAGGGGACATGGATACCCTGAGCTGAAAAGCATGTTTAAGAAAACACTGCTTGCTAAGGAGGCTCCCAATTTTGGGCAGTAATAAGGATTAAACCGCAAGTACTTTTGAACATTAGCTGTGACAACCGATTGCACAGCAGTGTTGATAATAGCAGTTTTTTGTATAAGGAGTATTGCAATTAAACTACATAGTGGTAAAGTACATTTAATTATATATATATAGTCCATACACACAGGATGCCCATATCTCTATTTTGATTTTTATTTATGTTTTTTATCTGGTGTAAAGATCTAAATTCAGTAAACCTGGGTTACAGCTGTTATAGCATATGAGGATTACTGAGTCACATTAAATCTGTATTGCTTCAAGCAGTTTATATATCTTGGACTACTGATTATATTAACTAATTATGGATATCTTATTGCTCTTTGTGTAACTATCTATTACACTAGGTGTCATACAGACATTGGAGCCTTAAATTAAAGTGTGTCAATATTATATCTATACTATACTTTATATTTTATTCATGATGCTTTATTAATTAATTGCCCTCAAAAGCAATCAATCAATCAGATTCTAAACTCATGGCCACCAGGGCCAAGACCAAAGACCTGTCCAAGGATGTCAGGGACAAGATTGAAGACCTACACAAGGCTGGAATGGGCTACAAGACCATCGCCAAGCAGCTTGGTGAGAAGGTGACAACAGTTGGTGCGATTATTCTCAAATGGAAGAAACACAAGATAACTGCCAGTCTCTCTCGGTCTGAATCTCCAAGCAGGATCTCACCTTGTGGAGTGTCAATGATCATGAGAACGGTGAGGAATCAGACCAGAACTACACGGGAGGATCTTGTTAATTATCTCAAGGCAGCTGGGACCATAGTCACCAAGAAAACAACTGGTAACACACTACGCCATGAAGGACTGAAATCCTGCAGTGCCCGCAAGGTCCCCCTGCTCAAGAAAACACATGTACAGGCCCGTCTGAAGCTGGCCAATGAACATCTGAATGATTCAGAGGGGAACTGGGGGAAAGTAATGTGGTGAGATGAGACCAAAATCGAGCTCTTGCCATGTATGGAGGAGGAGGCATGCTGCCTATAACCCCAAGAACACCATCCCCACTGTCAAACATGAAGGTGGAAACATTATGCTTTGGGGTTTTTTTTTTATGCTAAGGGGACAGGACAACTGCACCACATCAAAGAGACAATGGACGGGGCCATGTACCGTCAAATCTTTGGTGAGAACCTCCTTCCCTCAGCCAGGGCATTGAAAATGGGTCGTGGATGGGTATTCCAGCATGACAAGGACCCAAAACACACAGCAAAGGCAACAAAGGAGTGGCTCAAGAAGAAGCACATTAAGGTCTTGGAGTGTCCTAGCCAGTCTCCAGACTTTAATCCCATAGAAAATCTGTGGAGGGAGCTGAAGGTTCAAGCTGCCAAACATCAGCCTCAAAACCGTAATGACTTGGAGAGGATCTACAAAGAGGAGTGGGACAAAATCCCTCCTAAGATGTGTGCAACCTGGTGGCCAACTACAATAAACTAAGCTGAAGGGGTCAAATACTTATTTCCCTCATTGATCTGCAAATCAATTTATAACTTTTTTGACATGCGTTCTTCTTGTTTTTTTTGTTTGTTTTGTTATTCTGTCTCTCACTGATAAAATACACCTACCATTAAGATCATTTCTTTGTCAGTGGACAAAATCAGCAGGGGATCAAATACTCCCCCCCCCCCCCCCCCACTGTATCTTTAAATAAAGTTCATTGTGTTTAACACAGTGTTAGGCACCAGGATATATTTTAAGGTCACATTTATATTGATGTCACAGAATATACACATTTCTATGTATATATGCACATTAGTCTATGGCACTGCACCGACACCTTCAGGCAGCCTGCAGCTCCCTGAAAATATGCTACCTTAGGTCTGGGCCTTGGCAAAAATGAGGCACACTACTTGTTAGAAACAAAGGGCTCCATTCAGTTCAAGCCTCGCAAGTCGATCGAAGACAGCCGAATGTCTGCGAGTGAGTTTCAGGCTCCAATTACCCTCCGTTTGCGAGGCTGTTCAATTGCCTAAGCTCTCAAGTTGCGGGCTTGAAGCCAAAACCGTAAACCATGCACTGTTTAGGAGCAGATGAGGGTGGAAACATGATCAATTAAGCAAGCCCGTAACCGCTCATTTCAAAACAGCCAATAGGAAATGAGACTGTCTGAATTACGGAAGAAAAACATGGAGGTTACCTATCATTCAATCATTTTTGGGGGTCCAATAAGTGATAAAACTTGCAAAACATATAAAATCGAGAATTATGAAAATGAATGCCAATACTGTTCAGTCCATATGGGTGGTCTGATATGTATTAACTCATTGATTCCTGAGATCGATTTAATCCCGAAATAACACATAAAAATTTAAATTTATTGCGGGCTTGAGACTGTTGTGCAATTATTTCTAATGTCTATCATTTCTTTCCCCGTTATTTACAGGCCAGTAGTGATTTTATATTTGTATTTACAGTGGTACGAATAAACTTTTAACACTCTTGCGAGTCCCCTCTAGCACATGTAGGATTGTCTCCTCTATTTGCGATTTACGAGTGTGTATACATTTGCGAGCTTTGGGAAATTGAGCAATTGAATAGAGATTTGCAATTTTTGCCTTGCGAAAGTGACAGATCAAAGGCTTCTGGAGGCTGTAAGTTACGAGTTTGACGAACGCAATTTTTTCAAACCCGTAACTCGTAACCTGATCGGAGCTTGCAAAAAGACACCAATTGACAAGCAAAGTAGCTTGAGACCTCGCTTACGGGCTCCCGGATCTCAAATAGTTAAAAAATAAAGACTTAATATTATTAATTAAATGTATTTATAAAAGTTTTATAAATACAACACTTAAGTGGTCCTATAACTGCCGGAGGAAACCTGTACTGTAGTCTACTTTGGCAATGACAGTGTTAATGAAGGTTATGTCTGGTTAGCTTTTTTTAAAGGTCCATCTCCACAGGAAGCCTGACAGAGGGAAGTCACATCAGCAGCCCCCTCAATTACTAATACGGGGTCTGGGAAGGAGATGGAGAGAGAAACAGAAGACCTGGGGGCTTAGAGACAGATTGGAAAACCTGTGGGAGGAGGGAGCACTGGGAATCCTAACCCAAAAGACATATAATCCTAGATCATATGTCATGGAATATTAGTAGGACTACAATAAACATATGTCTGTATGTATATATTTCAATATATATGTTTATAAATCTATGTATATATATATATATATATATATATATATATACATACACACATCGGCTGTCGCCACCTCTTTTGGTAGATAATTCCACAGTTTAACCACCCTTACTGCGAAGAACCCTTTTCTTTCTGTCAGCTGAACCTCAAGGCACAAAAAGTTCCCTTGACAAAGCCTTATATTGACCCTGGTTGTATTTATATAATGTAATCATATCCCCTCTTAGACAGCTTTATTCTAGAGATAATACATTTAATTTGCTTAGTCTTTCTTCATAACTTAGCCCCTCCATTCCCCTTATTCGTTTTGTTGCCTTTCTCTGTACTTTTTCCAGCTCTAAAATGTCCTTTTTATGAAGCTGTGCCCAAAATTATACTCCATATATCAAATCAGGGCATAATAGGGATTTGTATAGTGGCAGAATTATATCTGCTTAACTGGCTTCTATACCCTTCTTAATACATGCTAACATTTTAGTTGTCTTTGCAGCTGCTGCTTGGCATTGAACAGTTACCTAGGTGATTGTCCGAAAGTACTCCCAAATCCCTTTCATTATCTGATACCCCTTGATTTGTTCCAATAAGATGATAAATTGCATGGGTATTTTTCCATTCCAGATGCATAACTTTACATTTATTCATATTAAATCTAATCTGCCATTTAGTCTCCCATTTCTTTTATTTATGCAAATCCCTTTGGAGGGAAAGTACACCATTTTTTGATTTATTTATTTTGCACAACTTAGTGTCATTGGCAAAAATGTAGACGTTCCAATCCTACTTCTAAATCATAAAAAATATGTTAAAAAGGAGAGGACCTGATACTGAACCATGAGGAACCCCACTTATCACATTAGTCCAATCCGAGTATATTCCATTTACAACAACCCTCTGCTCCCCATCTTTTAGCCAGCTATCAATCCATGCGCAGATATTTAATGCAATTCCTGTTTGCACAATAGTCTTCCATGTGGAACTGTATCAGAAGCCTTTGCAAAATCCAAAAAGACTGTATCTACCGAGTTGCCTTAATCAACGTTCCTACTAAACTCCTCATATAAACGAATTAGATTTGTTTCACATGACCTATCCCTCATAAATTCATGTTGATTCCTACTTATAATCTTGTTCAAATAGACATGTTCCTGTATACTATGCCTTAACCCTTCTAAAAGCATTCCCACTACAGAAGTGAGGCTCACTGATCTAAAATTCCTGCAATTTGCTCTTGATCACTTCTTAAATATAGGTATCACATCTGCTTTTCTCCAGTCATCTGGTAGAGTCCCTGAGGTGAGTCTTGAAAAAATATATATAATGGTTTGTTTATTACAGAACCCAGTTCCCTCAGTAACCTTGTATGTATTCCATCAGGGCCTGAGTCTTTATTAACATTTATTTTTTTCAACCTCTTTTGGATTTCTTCCTGCGTTAACCAATTATTTGATGAAGGTAGTATAGCCCCATTTTGTTGTGGTGTCCCAACCACTGGTACCTCCCTTGTGCATACCAAAGAAAATTACTTATTTAGCTCATCTGCCTTTTCCTGGTCACTAATTATCAGTCAGCCTGTGTCACATTGTAATGTTCCTATAGCTTCCTTCCTGGCCTTCTTTCCATTAATATATTTTAAAAAGATATTAGGGTTAGTCTTACTCTCCTTCGCAACTAACTTCTCGTTTTTTATTTTAGCCAGTCTATTAGCCCTTTTGCAAGCCTTGTTGATTTCCTTGTGCTCATGTAAAGCAGTCTCTGTCCCCTCTTGTTTGTATAATATAAATGCCTGTTTATTACTCCGTATATTGATCTTTAAATCATTGTTAATCCACATTGGATGTGATTTACTCCTTCTACTTTTATTTCCACATGGTATATGTTGATAAATATGTATATTTATGTTGTGAATTTGGGGTTCAATCTCTCGCATCCAAGCAAGACAATTCAGATCAGGATGTCATTCATGGAGAAGCAGGAAAAATCAGATCCCTTTAGTTAGAATAACTCAGAATACAAAAAATACACATGCACCCTGGTTTAGTGTGATACAGACTGACCTTTATTATTTTTCCAAACACATTTAAAAAAACAAAAACAATATACCCACATCTCCCCTCCCCCTCTGGTTGTACTCTGCTGTTAGGACTGGTGTAGGTTATCTATCGGGTCAAGCTTATCAACTTTTACAACTATTTGATGTTAGAGAGAGGGGATGCCTGACTGCTCTGAGGGGCCAAATATCCATATAAATGTCTGCATAAACTTTGGGACAACTTTGTTCTCCCACTAACAAACATGGCAGAAGTATCTCTCTGTTAGTTACCAGTAAAATAACATTATTACAGTGCATATAACATCATATAATAACCCCAACATTTCTTATTGTGGCCCACATTACATTACACATAAAAACAACATGTCACAATCGTTACAACAAGTCTAATGTCCATCTTAATAGCCTTTAATATTAGCAATCCAGTGTGAGAGTCCCAAATAACAGGGTTGCTTGTGGGATTCATGCGAGTACCAAAACAGTCAAGATACAAGTTAATTCATGTTTCATGTATTCACTACATAGTGATAGCTGTATGTTTTTTGAGATACCCCATTTGATGGAAAAGAGCCACATAATTTAAAGAAGAGCCTTCATGCCCATTTATAGCTAAGCACTTGTTACTTGGGATCACTCAAATCCCATAGCTCAAAACATTACCCGTTATTCCAGTGGTGTAATTAGGGGCTTGCTCTTGTAACAACTACAACTACATTATCAGTGGGGTATCTAGAACTTTTATTAAAACCTCTCTGTTTTACTAACAAGTAATTAATGGTATCAACACAACAACCTCTTAGCCAGATGTGTATGAATTTCCTAATCTGAAAGAGAGAATTCCTCTTATACACATAAAGGGTATCATGAATACTTTGTATTATTTAGAGCACAGTGAGGGGCTCATTCACAGCTTTGCCCCACAAAGTATTAGTATGGTCAAGTGAACTGGATGTCTGAATGCACCACAAGAGAAGTAATTGAATAATGGTACACTATCATGAAGAGGTGGGTTTCCTGTGAGCTTTAGAAGACTTGAACGCCAGAAAAAGGGTTAGAGTGAATGAGGTCATGTGCAACTAGAGTTCCTGTAAGCGGAGTGTGATGACCTAATAAATGAGGAAGAAAGTAGTAAGTATTGAGGGAAGGGGGTTATTGAGGTAATATTTGGAGACAAATAAAGAAGACATATAAGAAGGTACAATGTAATAAGGGCTGTAAGTTAGGTCAGGATATTTGAAATTTATTCGGAAGGACATTGGTAGCCAGTAGAGAGACTGACAGAGTGGTGTAATGAAGATTGATGAGTAATATACACAGTACATGAGTTTGACAGAGACACACATATTGGATTAGAGCAGGATAGCGCAATTAGGGGGAAGGCCAATGAGGAGAGGTTAGAATATTCATTACAGAACAGATAGGTTAATGAAATCGACTTTTGCAATGTCTTGTGAGAGAAAGCGTAAATGCTGGATGCATTCGTTATGTGAAAGCAGCAGGATTGGGTTATCTACTGAATGAGAGGAACATTATGCCAGAGCTGTGGGTTTGTGGCATTAGAATAATGATGATGTTATAATTATCAATGTAGATGTACAATATAAGAACAATAGTACTTGAAAGGAGCGTAGCGATATCGTTTTTGATATATAGAGCTTCAGGTAGTAAGAAGAAGTCCAGGAGGAGATCCCCAAAAAGCAGTTGATGACATGAGTCAGTAGTGGACATATGGCTGGTGCAGAAAGATAGAGATTTATGTAATATCAGCATTTAGATGTTGCTAAAACTCAAAGGAACTTTTCATGGTACTAAGCTTTAGAGTGTAAATAAAAAATATCAAAGGGCCCAGGACTGAAGCCTGTTGGAACCCAATAACACTGGAGAGTGAGGAAGAAGTACTAATGAGTGAAACACTGGATTTTGATTTGAGAGATTTAATTAGAGTTCTGTTGTGGATTCAAATTGACTGGAGATTCTGGAGAATCAAATGGTTGAATATATCAAATGCAGCTGAAAGTTCCTGAAGATTTAGTAGTGGCCTTTAGTCATCTGTTACTTTGGAGATGGGTGCGTCATTGCAGTGACAAGAGATGTAAAAATTGGCATAGGTGTGTCTGAGATAGTACCAGGTGACACAGGATAAGTCAAGTTTGGCAATTTGTGGAGTAGGAGGACAGTTTGTCCTTTAAAACACAACTGTCTGTTATCTAAAATTATATTTTATTGTACAGTGAGAACAATATACCGTAAGTGCTTTATAAGTAATAATAGAATTACAATTAGTACAATACTCAATACTTGTGTCAACTTTTGTATCGTAAATTGGCAAGATCAAATACAAGTAATACTTTATTGTGAAAAAACACCTCTCTCCTAAAAAGTATTAAAGAATATTACAAAGTTTTCATTAAAATGGGTATTGAAGGCTCATGTAAAATACATACCGTTAATATCCAGGGAGAGTCCTACAGTTTTCCAATTCCAAAGTGTTGCGAAAGCCTCCAGAGTATGGCAATTCTCACAACATGACACCTTGATCAAATATTATTGTTATTATTATTATTTCTTTGTATAACACTGAGACATTATTCTGTAGTGCTTGCGATACAGGAAATCCAAAAGAATGCAGTACAAATTAAACAGACTGATGCAATAAGAGTTGAGGACCCTGACCTTGAGCAATCAATATTATAGGTTTTACAACCATTTTGTACTAAGCGATGTGCCCAATTGAGAGCTCTCAAGCTTACAAGTAATGAACACTCTTGTAAGTAATTTGTTGCAGGGATTAAAAGACAAATATAAAACTCACAAATATCTGAGTTAGAATGTATGATTAGATACAGAAGTCAACATCTATCATAATTCCGGTATCAAATCACTTGGCATAAACCCTGGCAGGGCAGAAGTAGATGTGGTATGATGTCTCACCACATTCTGATAAGTGGTAGATGCTACAATATTCACTCTATGTGTTTTGTAAACACATAGCTGCCTACATATAAACAAATTATAACACATACAAGCTCACTATCCAGAGACAAGGGGCTCAGTGCACCCCTAATACTACTGCCTTTAGCTTACAGGAGCAATCTGCAGGTTGTGACTTTATTCATCTCTTCACCCAGCAATTCAGATCAGGACATCATTCATGGAGAAGCAGAAAAATCAGACACATGCACCCTTAGTTAGTGCAGAAAGCAAACTGGGCACTTTATTATTTTTCCCAGATATTTAACAAACATAAAAAATATTTCACTCATCATAATTCCCCTCCATGTAAGAGGGGGTCTGAATTCTTAGTGTGACCTCCTCATCCCAACACTAGGCCATAGACCCCCCTCCCATCGCCAGATACTCCAGAGCCTAGGGGTTATCCGACCAGGTCAATTCATATCCCAGACTTGTTTTGCTGTTAGGTGAAGTGTATCACTTTATGACTATATGAGACCAGGGAGTGGATGCCTGGCTACACATTATTACAGTGCACATAATACCATAATATAATATTACAGTGCACATAATACCATAATTATTGCAGCCCGCACTACAATACACATACAAATAGCCCTTAAACAACTCATGTACATTTTAATAACCTTGGATATTAGTAACCCAACGTTCCAGAGTCAAAAATAGCAGGGCTGCTTGTTGGGTTCAGTCATGACACAAGTCTAATCACTTTCAGGATTAAAAATTCTAATAATCTTCTCTTAGGTGTCCATGGAGCTGGAGCAAGAGCATATCCACCCAGAAGGTTGTCCTACATTTTTTTATAGACTGGTATTTTTGTCTGCAGTAAACAATGTTTGGTTAAATTGCAAAATTGAAGCAAAAAGAGTAGAGGTGCTTATCTGAGAACTAGCAATACCTAACCTAAGTAGGTTTGTCCTATAGGTCTGGTAACCTTCTCAGGGAGCAGCCTCTTTTAACCACTTGTGCCCTTCAAAGGGAGAAATATCCTGTAGTATATCAGTCTGGTCTCACCCAATAGAGTGATCCAGCTCTGAAATACCAGGCAATTCTACCCTGAACTGAAGAAACATCAAACCCCAGACATATGTTTCAGCCTCTCTTGGGCCTCATCAGTGATTTGCAGCTGTCCTTCCTAAGGCATAGTGATCATGGAGTCCATGTCTGGTTCCCCCTATCACCCTAAAGGTGAGAAAAACTGAGGAAAAAGAATAGAGGTTGAAAAATCCAAAACTTTTTGTTGCAATGCAAAATCCATAAATGAGAGATTTGTGTTGAAAGTTCAATTTAACTCAGCTAAAGAATGATGAAGAAGCAGGTCAGTACTCTAAAATCTAATTAATGTAATATTTGCATTCTGTAACGTGTGTACTAAACGTCGCTAAACTATGGTACTCTACAGCACCATACAAACACTTTATAATTTTCTTTGCCTTTATCAATGCAACTATTTATTACATTACAGAATGAATGCCTTTTCCAGCTAATTGTTTGTAGCTCTTCTGTATTCACACCTTCATCAAACTATTACAGTAAGTCCCCTACTTACACTTTCAGCTTGCACAGTTTTATACTTTAAACTAAATAATGTTAACGTGCTTCTATAAATCAGCCAGAAATATCCAACATCAACATCTATAAAATGTAAACCATAAGCAATTGAATAGTACTGCAAAAATAGTATGAGATCCGTGGGAATATTTAGATGTTATGCTGCCCTAGGCCATATTCAGGTTTGTGCACTTCCCCATCCACACTCAGCATGCAGCATCTCCTTACAATATCTCAAATCATACTTTTATCTGTGTTACATATGGTGTCACAAACCAGATATGAGGGTCTCAGTACACCCCTACTTCTCCTGCTTTAGTTTATAGGAGAAATCTGCAAGTTGTGACTTTATACTCATCTCAGCACCCAGCAATCCAGATCAGGACGTCAGTCATGGAGGAACAAAATCAGGCACATGCACTCTTAGTTAGTGCAGATAGCAGACTAGCTAATTTATTTCTCTTACTCAGATATTTAACAAAAACAAAAATATTTCACCCTTACTAAGTCCCCTCCCCTTATGAGGAGGTCTGATTTTCTTACTGGATACATCAAAGCTTGTCATTATCTGGTTAGGTCACTAATATCCCAGGCCTGTGTTTTGGAGGCCAGAGAGTGGATGCCTGGCTGCTCTGAGGGGTCATATGAATTCTTGCAGAAACCTTGGGTTTAACCATTTGCTGCCCCACTAAAACAATATGGCAGAAAGTGTATCTCTGTTGGTTACTGGTAAAATACCATTATTACAGTGCATATAAAATCATAGTAACCCCAACATCCATTATTTTGGCCCACACTAGACTACACACAAAAACAACACATCACAGTCCTTACAACAAGTACCATGTCCATTTTAATAGTCTTGGATGTTATAAACCCAATGTGCCAGAGTCCAAAATAGCATCTGTCTAGCATGAATCCCTATATTGCATGGTACATTGCCTCATCTGTCTGCACTTACCAGATCCATACTCACTGCACTCATCATCCTTCTCCTGCCTAGTATTCTTTTATCAAAACAATCTTCCTTTCTTATATTGACTCTACACTGCCTGCCTTCCTTTATCTCCCCTCTTGTCCAATTCCATGAACCTCAGAACCACTTCATCCTACCAGTCCCTGTCTTACTTCTTGACCTGCCAAACCAGAACTGACTAACCCAGGGGTTCCAATTGCTAAATTGGGAACTATTAGCAGTTTTCTTACACGTACACCTTGACAAAAAGAACTTGCCATCTGAAAAGCTTATACTGTACATAAGCTCACAATATTTTAACTGAACGCATTGCTCCCTTTAAAGAAAAGCTTGGAGACCCCTACCCTAATAGTTCC
This sequence comes from Discoglossus pictus, assembly GCA_027410445.1. NCBI lineage: Eukaryota > Metazoa > Chordata > Amphibia > Anura > Alytidae > Discoglossus > Discoglossus pictus. Next base: position 115,912,716 of record CM050170.1, on the reverse strand, counting down.
TCTTACATTAGTCTTTCAGTTCCATGCCCATAAACTCCTCATCCTCTTCTACCTTACCACATCGGTATCAGTTCACCTCTGGCACCAATAACAAATTTTCATACTTGCTGCAGTTCATTCAGTCGTATCTGACTCTTTGTGATTCTTACGGTTTTCTTGGCAAAGTTACTGGACAGGGTTGCCAGTTCCTTCTTGTGTGACCTCTCAGCTATGAACTGCCCCTCTTGGGTTATACATTGTACAGCTCACAACTTCATTAAGGTACACAAGCCCTTTCACCATTACAAGGTAGTGATCCAGAAGGGGTCTCCATCCTTACTTGACTACAAAATTCTGTATTCTTTTAAATGCTTTGTATTTCATCAAATGCTCCTTCACAATCCCATCTCCCCCTTATTCCTCTTACTTCACCAACCCATTTCCCATCTCTTACAGTATTTCCATGTCTTCTAACGCTAGACCAGAGGTTCTCATTTTTCCCCATGGACCACTTAAAAATTGACAAGGGTCTTTGCTGCAAACTTCAATAATGCTGAGGGTCTTTCCAGACAAACAAATGATATTTCTGCCTGCTTCTTAACAATAATAACATGCTGTGTTATATTGAAATGCATAGTCACTGAATCTAGAATCTAGGCACTTCTGTATTGCTTATTTATCCCTATTTTATTTATTTTAATTATTTTGTTTCATTTCATTTTTATAATCTCAAGTGTATCATGTGGAATTCACTGACCCCCTCTCCCCCACCCCTCCATCCTCCTATCTCTCTCCCTATGCCCCACCTCCTGCTACCTGTCTTCTCACCCTATTCCCCCTCTCCTCTATGCCTCCATCCTCCTATCTCCCTCCCCTACCACATCTCCTGTCCTCTCTCCATGTACCTCACTCTTCCCCACTCTCCATCCTCCTATCTCCCTCCCCTGCTCCATCTCCTGTCCTCCCTCCCTGTGCCCCCTCTCCCCCACCACTCCATCCTACTAACTCCCTCCCCATGCCCCATCTCCAGTTCCCTGTCCTCTCTTTTTGTCCCTCATCTACCCCACCTCTCCATCCTCTTATCTCCCTGCCCTGTCCCATCTCCTGTTCCCTGTCCTCTCTCCTTGTGCCCCCTTTCCCCTCCATCCTCCTACCTCCCCCTGTCCTCCATCCTCCTATTTCCCTGCCCTGTCCCATCTCCTGTTCCCTGTCCTCTCTGCCTGTGCCCTCTCCCCCCTCTCCTCCATCCTCCTATTTCCCTGCCCTGTCCAATCTCCTGTTCCTTGTCCTCTCTCCTTGTGCCCCCTTTCCCCTCCATCCTCCTATCTCCCTCCCCTGTACCATCTCCTTTTCCCTGTGCCCCTCTCCTCTCCATCCTCCCATCTCCCTCCCTTGTCCCATCCCTGTTCCCTGTCCTCTAACCCTTTGCCTCCCTATCCCCCTCCCCTGCATCCTCCTATCTCCCTCCCCTATCCCATCTCATGTTCCCTGTCCTCTTTCCCTTTGCCTCCCTCTCCCCTCCCCTCCATCCTCCTATCTCCCTCCCCTGTCCCATCTCCTGTTCCCTGTCCTCTCTCCCTGTGCCCCCCTCTCCTCCATCCTCCTACCTCCCTCCCCTGTCCCATCTCCTGTTCCCTGTCATCTCTCTCTGTTCCCCCTCTCCCCTCCATTCTCCTATCTCTCTTCCCTGCCCCGTCTCCTGTTCCTTGTCCTCTATCCCTGTGCCCCCTCTCCCCCACCACCTCCATCCTCCTATCCCCGTCTTCTGTCCCATCTCCTGTTCCCTGTCCTCCCTGCGTGTGCCCCCTCTCCCCCACCCCTCCATCCTTCTATCTCCCTCCCCTGTCCAATCTCCTGTTCCCTGTCCTCTCTCGCTGTGCCCCCTCTCCCCCTCCCCTCCATCCTCCTATCTCCATCCCCTGTCCCATCTCCTGTTCCCTGTCCTCTCTCCCTGTGCCTCCCTCTCCCCCTTCCCTCGATCCTCCTATCTACCTCCCCTGTTCCCATCTCCTGTTTCCTGCCCTCTCTCCCTGTGCCCCCCCTCTCCCCTCCTTCATCCTATCTCCCTCCCCTGCCCCGTCTCCTGTTCCCTGTCCTCTCTCCCTGTGCCCACTCTCCCCCACCCCTCCATCCTCCTATCTCCCTCCCCTGTCCCATCTCCTGTTCCCTGTCCTCTCTGCCTGTGCCCTCTCTCCTCCTCTCCTCCATCCTCCTATCTCCCTCCCCTGTCCCATCTCCTGTTCCTTGTACTCTCTGCCTGTGCCCTCTCTCCCCCTCTTCTCCATCCTCCTATTTCCCTGCCCTTTCCCATCTCCTGTTCCCTGTCCTCTCTGCCTATGCCCTCTTCCCCCACTCCTCCATCCTCCTATTTCCCTGCCCTGTCTCATCTCCTGTTCCCTGTCCTCTCTCCTTGTGCCCCCTTTCCCCTCCATCCTCCTATCTCCCTCCCCTGTACCATCTCCTGTTCCCTGTGCCCCTCTCCATCTTCCCATCTCCCTCCCTTGTCCCATCTCCTGTTCCCTGTCTTCTAACCCTTTGCCTCCCTATCCTCCTCCCCTGCATCCTCCTATCTCCATCCCCTATCCCATCTCCTGTTCCCTGTCCTCTTTCCCTTTGCCTCCCTCTCCCCTCCCCTCCATCCTCCTATCTCCCTCCCCTGTCCCATCTCCTGTTCCCTGTCCTCTCTCCCTGTGGCCCCCTCTCCTCCATCCTCCTATCTCCCTCCCCTGTCCCATCTCCTGTTCCCTGTCATCTCTCTCTGTTCCCCCTCTCCCCTCCCCTCCATCCTCCTATCTCCCTCCCCTGTCCTATCTACTGTTCCCTGTCCTCTCTCCCTGTGCCCCCTCTCCCCCTCCCCTCCATCCTCCTATCTCCCTCCCCTGTCCCATCTCCTGTTTCCTGCCCTCTCTCACTGTGCCCCCTCTCCCCTCCCCTCCATCCTCCTATCTCCCTCCCCTGTCCCATCTCCTGTTCCCTGTGCTCTCTGCCTGTGCCCTCTCTCCCCCTCTCCTCCATCCTCCTATTTCCCAGACCTGTCCCATCTCCTGTTCCCTGTCCTCTCTGTCTGTGCCCTCTCTCCCCCTCTCCTCTATCCTCCTATTTCCCTGCCCTGTCCCATCTCCTGTTCCCTGTCCTCTCTCCTTGTGCCCCCTATCCCCTCCATCCTCCTATCTCCCTCCCCTGTCCCATCTCCTGTTCCCTGTCCTCTCTGCCTGTGCCGTCTCTCCCCCTCTCCTCCATCCTCCTATTTCCCTGACCTGTCCCATCTCCTGTTTCCTGTCCTCTCTGTCTGTGCCCTCTCTCCCCCTCTCCTCTATCCTCCTATTTCCCTGCCCTGTCCCATCTCCTGTTCCCTGTCCTCTCTCCTTGTGCCCCCTATCCCCTCCATCCTCCTATCTTCCTCCCCTGTACCATCTCCTGTTCCCTGTGCCCCTCTCCGCTCCATCCTACCATCTCCCTCCATTGTCCCATCTCCTGTTACCTGTCCTCTAACCCTTTGCCTCCCTATCCCCCTCCCCTGCATCCTCCTATCTCCCTCCCCTGTCCCATCTCCTGTTCCCTGTCCTCTCTCCATTTGCCTCCCTCTCCCCCTCCCCTCCATCCCCTGTCTCATCTCCTGTTCCCTGTCCTCTCTCCCTTTGCCTCCCTCTCCCCTCCCCTCCATCCTCCTATCTCCCTCCCCTGTCCCATCTCCTGTTTCCTGCCCTCTCTCCCTGTGCCCCCCTCTCCCCTCCCCTCCATCCTCCTATCTCCCGTCCCATCTCCTGTTCCCTGTCCTCTCTGCCTGTGCCCTCCCTCCCCCTCTCCTCCATCCTCCTATCTCCCTCCCCTGTTCCCTGTCCTCTCTGCCTGTGCCCTCTCTCCCCCTCTCCTCTATCCTCCTATTTCCCTGCCCCGTCCCATCTCTTGTTCCCTGTCCTCTCTCATTGTGCCCCCTTTCCCCTCCATCCTCCTATCTCCCTCCCCTTTACCATCTCCTGTTCCCTGTGCCCCTCTCCTCTCCATCCTCCCATCTCCCTCCCATGTCCCATCTCCTGTTCCCTGTCCTCTAACCCTTTGCCTCCCTATCCCCCTCCCCTCCATCCTCCTATCTCCCTCCCCTGTCCCATCTCCTGTTCCCTGTCCTCTCTCCATTTGCCTCCCTCTCCCGCTCCCCTCCATCCCCTGTCTCATCTCCTGTTCCCGGTCCTCTCTCCCTTTGCCTCCCTCTCCCCTCCATCCTCCTATCTCCCTCCCCTGTCCCATCTCCTGTTTCCTGCCCTCTCTCCCTGTGCCCCCCTCTCCCCTCCCCTCCATCCTCCTATCTCCCTCCCCTGTCCCATCTCCTGTTCCCTGTCCTCTCTGCCTGTGCCCTCTCTCCCCCTCTCCTCCATCCTCCTATCTCCCTCCCCTGTCCCATCTCCTGTTCCCTGTCCTCTCTGCCTGTGCCGTCTCTCCCACCCTCCTCCATCCTCCTATTTCCCTGCCCTGTCCCATCTCCTGTTCACTGTCCTCTCTGTCTGTGCCCTCTCTCCCCCTCTCCTCTATCCTCCTATTTCCCTGCCCTGTCCCATCTCCTGTTCCCTTTCCCCTCCATCCTCCTATCTCCCTCCCCTGTACCATCTCCTGTTCCCTGTGCCCCTCTCCTCTCCATCCTCCCATCTCCCTCCCCTGCCCCATCTCCTGTTACCTGTCCTCTAACTCTTTGCCTCCCTATCCCCCTCCCCTGCATCCTCCTATCTCCCTCCTCTGTCCCATCTCCTGTTCCCTGTCCTCTCTCCATTTGCCTCCCTCTCCCCCTCCCCTCCATCCCCTGTCCTCTCTCCCTTTGCCTCCCTCTCCCCTCCCCATCCATCCTCCTATCTCCCTCCCCTGTCCCATCTCCTGTTTCCTGCCCTCTCTCCCTGTGCCCCCCTCTCCCCTCCCCTCCATCCTCCTATCTCCCTCCCCTGTCCCATCTCCTGTTCCCTGTCCTCTCTGCCTGTGCCCTCTCTCCCCCTCTCCTCCATCCTCCTATCTCCCTCCTCTGTCCCATCTCCTGTTCCCTGTCCTCTCTCCATTTGCCTCCCTCTCCCCCTCCCCTCCATCCCCTCCCCTCTCTCCCTTTGCCTCCCTCTCCCCTCCCCATCCATCCTTCTATCTCCCTCCCCTGTCCCATCTCCTGTTTCCTGCCCTCTCTCCCTGTGCCCCCCTCTCCCCTCCCCTCCATCCTCCTATCTCCCTCCACTGTCCCATCTCCTGGTCCCTGTCCTCTCTGCCTGTGCCCTCTCTCCCCCTCTCCTCCATCCTCCTATCTCCCTCCCCTGTCCCATCTCCTGTTCCCTGTCCTCTCTGCCTGTGCCCTCTCTCCCCCTCTCCTCCTATTTCCCTGCCCGTCCCATCTCCTGTTCCCTGTCCTCTCTCCTTGTGCCCCCTTTCCCCTCCATCCTCCTATCTCCATCCCCTGTACCATCTCCTATTCCCTGTCCTCTCTACATTTGCCTCCCTCTCCCCCTCCATCCTCCTATCACCCTCCCCTGCCCCACCTCCTGTTCCCTGTCCTCTCTCCCTGTGCCCCCCTCTCCCCCTCCCCTCCATCCCCCTATCTCCCTCCCCATCCCATCTCCTGTTCCCTGTCCTCTCTCCCTGTGCCCCTTCTCCCCTCCCCTCCATCCTCCTATCTCCCTCCCCTGGTTCATCTCCTGTTCCCTGTCCTCTCTTCCTGTGCCCCCTCTCCCCCTCCCCTCCATCCTCCTATCTCCCTCCCCTGTTCCATCTCCTGTTCCCTGTCCTCTCTCCCTGTGCCCCCTCTCCCCTCCCCTCCATCCTCCTATCTCCCTCCCCTGTTCCATCTCCTGTTCCCTGTCCTCTCTGCCTGTGCCCTCTCTCCCCCTCTCCTCCTATTTCCCTGCCCGTCCCATCTCCTGTTCCCTGTCCTCTCTCCTTGTGCCCCCTTTCCCCTCCATCCTCCTATCTCCATCCCCTGTACCATCTCCTATTCCCTGTCCTCTCTACATTTGCCTCCCTCTCCCCCCTCCATCCTCCTATCACCCTCCCCTGCCCCACCTCCTGTTCCCTGTCCTCTCTCCCTGTGCCCCGCTCTCCCCCTCCCCTCCATCCCCCTATCTCCCTCCCCATCCCATCTCCTGTTCCCTGTCCTCTCTCCCTGTGCCCCTTCTCCCCTCCCCTCCATCCTCCTATCTCCCTCCCCTGGTTCATCTCCTGTTCCCTGTCCTCTCTTCCTGTGCCCCCCTCTCCCCCTCCCCTCCATCCTCCTATCTCCCTCCCCTGTTCCATCTCCTGTTCCCTGTCCTCTCTCCCTGTGCCCCCTCTCCCCTCCCCTCCATCCTCCTATCTCCCTCCCCTGTTCCATCTCCTGTTCCCTGTCCTCTCTGCCTGTGCCCTCTCTCCCCCTCTCCTCCTATTTCCCTGCCCGTCCCATCTCCTGTTCCCTGTCCTCTCTCCTTGTGCCCCCTTTCCCCTCCATCCTCCTATCTCCATCCCCTGTACCATCTCCTATTCCCTGTCCTCTCTACATTTGCCTCCCTCTCCCCCTCCATCCTCCTATCACCCTCCCCTGCCCCACCTCCTGTTCCCTGTCCTCTCTCCCTGTGCCCCCCTCTCCCCCTCCCCTCCATCCCCCTATCTCCCTCCCCATCCCATCTCCTGTTCCCTGTCCTCTCTCCCTGTGCCCCTTCTCCCCTCCCCTCCATCCTCCTATCTCCCTCCCCTGGTTCATCTCCTGTTCCCTGTCCTCTCTTCCTGTGCCCCCTCTCCCCCTCCCCTCCATCCTCCTATCTCCCTCCCCTGTTCCATCTCCTGTTCCCTGTCCTCTCTCCCTGTGCCCCCTCTCCCCTCCCCTCCATCCTCCTATCTCCCTCCCCTGTTCCATCTCCTGTTCCCTGTCCTCTCTTCCTGTGCCCCCTCTCCCCCTCCATCCTCCTATCACCCTCCCCTCCATCCTCCTATCTCCCTCCCCATCCCATCTCCTGTTCCCTGTCCTCTCTCCCTGTGCCCTCTCTCCCCTCCCCTCCATCCTCCTATCTCCCTCCCCTGGTTCATCTCCTGTTCCCTGTCCTCTCTCTCTGTGCCCCCTCTCCCCCTCCCCTCCATCCTCCTATCTCCCTCCCCTGTCCCATCTCCTGTTCCCTGTCCTCTCTCTTTGTGCCCCCTCTCCCCCTCCCCTCCATCCTCCTATCTCCCTCCCCTGTCCCATCTCCTGTTTCCTGCCCTCTCTCCCTGTGCCCCCCCTCTCCCCTCCCCTCCATCCTCCTATCTCCCTCCACTGTCCCATCTCCTGGTCCCTGTCCTCTCTGCCTGTGCCCTCTCTCCCCCTCTCCTCCATCCTCCTATCTCCCTCCCCTGTCCCATCTCCTGTTCCCTGTCCTCTCTGCCTGTGCCCTCTCTCCCCCTCTCCTCCTATTTCCCTGCCCGTCCCATCTCCTGTTCCCTGTCCTCTCTCCTTGTGCCCCCTTTCCCCTCCATCCTCCTATCTCCATCCCCTGTACCATCTCCTATTCCCTGTCCTCTCTACATTTGCCTCCCTCTCCCCCTCCATCCTCCTATCACCCTCCCCTGCCCCACCTCCTGTTCCCTGTCCTCTCTCCCTGTGCCCCCCTCTCCCCCTCCCCTCCATCCCCCTATCTCCCTCCCCATCCCATCTCCTGTTCCCTTTCCTCTCTCCCTGTGCCCCCTCTCCCCCTCCCCTCCATCCCCCTATCTCCCTCCCCATCCCATCTCCTGTTCCCTGTCCTCTCTCCCTGTGCCCCTTCTCCCCTCCCCTCCATCCTCCTATCTCCCTCCCCTGGTTCATCTCCTGTTCCCTGTCCTCTCTTCCTGTGCCCCCTCTCCCCCTCCCCTCCATCCTCCTATCTCCCTCCCCTGTTCCATCTCCTGTTCCCTGTCCTCTCTCCCTGTGCCCCCTCTCCCCCTCCCCTCCATCCTCCTATCTCCCTCCCCTGTTCCATCTCCTGTTCCCTGTCCTCTCTTCCTGTGCCCCCTCTCCCCCTCCATCCTCCTATCACCCTCCCCTCCATCCTCCTATCTCCCTCCCCATCCCATCTCCTGTTCCCTGTCCTCTCTCCCTGTGCCCTCTCTCCCCTCCCCTCCATCCTCCTATCTCCCTCCCCTGGTTCATCTCCTGTTCCCTGTCCTCTCTCTCTGTGCCCCCTCTCCCCCTCCCCTCCATCCTCCTATCTCCCTCCCCTGTCCCATCTCCTGTTCCCTGTCCTCTCTCTTTGTGCCCCCTCTCCCCCTCCCCTCCATCCTCCTATCTCCCTCCCCTGTCCCATCTCCTGTTCCCTGTCCTCTCTCCTTGTGCCCCCTCTCCCCCTCCCCTCCATCCTCCTATCTCCCTCCCCTGTCCCATCTCCAGTTCCCTGTCCTCTCTCCCTGTGCCCCCCTCTCCCCCTCCCCCTGTCCCGTCTCGGAGCTCCCCCAGCCTCACACTGCTCAGAGCCTGTAATTACTTGGCCATGCGGGGAGGGAGCGGGCTGCCCCAGCCGGTCCCGAGGCTCTTCCTGCCGCAGCTGCAGCTCAGGGATGTCTGCTTCTGTCTGCCTCCCCCTCGGGCTCCTAGCACTGCTCACCCTACTGTGTGTGCACCCGGGAATAGGCTCCAGCACTAAGGTAACAGCGATCCCACCAATCTATCTATCTATCTATCTATCTATCTATCTATCTATCTATCTATCTATATATCTATCTATCTATCTATCTATCTATCTATCTATCTATCTATCTATCTATATGTGTCTGTCTATCTATCTATCTATCTATCTATCTATCTATCTATCTATCTATCTATCTATCTATATGTGTCTGTCTATCTATCTATCTATCTATCTATCTATCTATCTATCTATCTATCTATCTATCTATCTATCTATCTATATGTGTCTATCTATCTATCTATCTATCTATCTATCTATCTATCTATCTATGTCTATCTATCTATCTATCTATCTATCTATCTATCTATCTATATGTGTCTATCTATCTATCTATCTATCTATCTATCTATCTATCTATCTATCTATCTATCTATCTATCTATCTATCTATCTATCTATATGTGTCTATCTATCTATCTATCTATCTATCTATCTATCTATCTATGTCTATCTATCTATCTATCTATCTATCTATCTATCTATCTATATGTGTCTGTCTATCTATCTATCTATCTATCTATCTATCTATCTATCTATCTATCTATCTATATGTGTCTGTCTATCTATCTATCTATCTATCTATATGTGTCTATCTATCTATCTATCTATCTATCTATCTATGTCTATCTATCTATCTGTTTTTATCTATCTATCTATCTATCTATCTATCTATCTGTTTTTATCTATCTATCTATCTATCTGTTTTTATCTATCTATCTATCTATCTGTCTATATCTATCTATATCTATATATCTATCTATCTCTATCCATCTGTGTATCTATCTGTCTGTTTATCTATCTATCTATCTATCTATCTATCTATCTATCTATCTATCTATCTATCTATCTCTCTCTTCCTCTCTCTCTCTCTCTCTCTCTCTCTCTCTCTCTATCTATCTATCTATCTATTCATCTGTGTATCTCTCTATCTCTCTCTCTCTCTCTCTCTCTCTCTCTCTCTCTCTCTCTCTCACTATCTATCTATCTATGTATCTTTACTATACATTTTAGAACATTAGAATACAACGAAGTTGACTTTGAAATATATATATATATACAGTACTTTATTACCTGAATACTTTATCAAAAGACAAAACGTATAGGTAATAATGTATGAGTATATATGGTACTAGTCCCTACAGAGGAGGCAGCAATAATCCACAATCATAAAATAATCCAGCAAAATTAAGTATACATGACAATTAATAATAATAATAACAACACTATTATATTTATATTTACAATGTAAATTAGAAGGTGTAAGTTGGTTTTAAAAAGAAGTTCTTTTTCTTGGTGTATAATTGTCATGAATACTATATGAGCATGTACATTATATATTGTCATGGACACTAAATGAGCATGTACATTATATATGGTCATGAATACTACATGAGCCTTGTATGAGCTGTGTACATTATATATTGTCATGAATACTATATGAGCATGTACATTATATATTGTCATGGATACTAAATGAGCCGTGTACATTATATATTGTCATGAATACTATATGAGCATGTACATTATATTTTGTCATGAGCCTTGTATAGTATATATTGGCATGAATACTACATGAGCCTTGTATGACCTGTGTACATTATATATAATTACACATTGTGTGCACTATATAGAGGGAGCTACTCAATAGTGATGACGCCTCATGACCCCATTGGGCACACATATGTATTTCTGTATATTATACCCAGGATGTGTATATACTTGTGCATACATAGTAAAGGTCTATTTATGTAGCCATGTGTCTGCATAGCTGGTGTGTCTATAATTACAAGTGTCTGTTTGTATAGTACATTTCTAAATATATAGCCATGTGTCTGCATAGTTAGTATGTGTATACTTTACTTCTGTAATTTCCCTGCATATAGTTTTATATTTAGGCGTGTGGGGTGAGCGGAGATTGCACCAAGTTGCCTAATTTGTGTGATAATTAGTTTGTGGTACATAAGTGGTTTGTTTAGTAGATATTCCCATGTACATACTAACTTATTGCATCTAATGTTACATTGTTGCTACTTTGTATATATATATATATATATATATATATATATAAATCCTTTATTTTTAACACTCCTGAGCCTGCTGTATCTTCAAGGAGTCCTGGGAAATGATAAAATGTAACTTTAGGAAAGGGATCTAGTGACTGGCTCCAGGGCAACTACTGGGCAGCGCCACATATACTCAGATCTTTTAAATTCAAACTTAATGTGCAGAATCATAGAGGAATTTGCAAATTCAGTGGTTTGTGAATTGTGAGACCTCACGTTACCCTTTGCACTGACATCACGTGGCTTTGCTGTGGCCCCCTGCGGCCGGCTACCTCTCTGTCAAAGTGATCCAGGGCTCTGCACACATTAACCCCCCCTTTAACTACCAGGAGCACTTAATAACTTGCATCTTGGGAGATGTATAATAACAATACGTTTATTCTCCCTGAAGGAATTCCTTCCAGGCAAAGTGAAGCAATTGAAAGACCATTGTAGTTTGGTAAAAACTTCACATGCTTATGAAATATGTAACAATCTAACAACATTAGCATCTGCGCAAGTCATGAGCATAAAAGTATTATTAGAGGAAATCATATATAGTGTGTCAAAGGGGGTTCCATATATTTGTAGCTTCAGGGGGAGGGTTATGCTATGAGGTTACTATTTTAATGAGTTATAGTGTCAAGCACACAACTGCCTAGAGATCTTATCAGAATCCACTGTTATTGCTAGGAATATTCACTTTCTAAGTCATATTCACTTCAATCTTTAATAAAATAAAAAATAGCACTGGGTCTGAGAAATAAAAGACAGAATTTCCATTTAGAGCAGCCTTTATGTTTTCATCTGTCAACATTTACTAGCACCCCTCTCCATTTTCCCCTCTCCCCCCATCTATCACTTGACACCCTCTCCCTAATCTGTTCCTTCTGCTGTTGCCCCTCCAGCATTGAAGGGGTGGAACATCCAACTCGGCTGGCGTCCCTTTTAAGTCCCAGATCAAACGTTTTCCTTTATAGCTCCTAACGCCACCAGCCTGGGGGTAGTGGAGGGAGAGAGAAGGGGGGAGCGAATGACCTGCCCTCAGGGAGGCTCTCTTCCTACCTCCTCAAGATGAATCTCAATATTTAACTTCTCTCTTTCTGGGGCCTTCTTATGTTTTTCTCTCACCCCCCCTCATTAATTGGTCTCTTTCTTGATCAAATTCTTTGGATGCTCCATCTCCCCCTTCACTATAATGAAAGGGCTGCAGAGGATGAGGAATAGCTTCCCTTACATTTATGTTTAAACACACAATATCTAATTGTCATTTTAAGACAATGTGTTCAATTCCTCATAAGACCTACTAATATGTTGTAATTAGTACGAGTCTTTATGCAGATGTTAAGAAAAAAACAACTTTATTTAATGGATTGCTAGCTTATGGGACAATTGCCTATATAATTTCTGCTGCATACTTAGATTTTATATTGCAGTAAGCCTATTCAGATTTGTGTTCCCACGTACCATGGTTACTATATGTTTTCAAAAAATAATAAGTGTATTTGTATGTATAAATGTATATGTATCAAGGTGTGTGTGTGTATGTGTATCAAGGCGTGTGTATGTATATATATCAAGGTGTGTGTATGTATGCATATGTATCAAGGTGTGTGTAAGTATCAAGACGTGTGTATGTATATATATCAAGGTGTGTGTATGTATATGTATCAAAGTGTGTGTATGTATATGTATCAAGGTGTGTGTATGTATGTATATGTATCAAGGTGTGTGTAAGTATCAAGGCGTGTGTATGTATATATATCAAGGTGTGTGTATGTATGTATATGTATCAAGGTGTGTGTATGTATATGTATCAAGGCGTGTGTAAGTATCAAGGCGTGTGTATGTATATGTATCAAGGTGTGTGTAAGTATCAAGGCGTGTGTATGTATATATATCAAGGTGTGTGTATGTATATGTATCAAGGCGTGTGTAAGTATCAAGGCGTGTGTATGTATATATATCAAGGTGTGTGTATGTATGCATATGTATCAAGGTGTGTGTATGTATGTATATGTATCAAGGTGTGTGTATGTATATGTATCAAGGTGTGTGTAAGTATCAAGACGTGTGTATGTATATATATCAAGGTGTGTGTATGTATGTATATGTATCAAGGTGTGTGTATGTATATGTATCAAGGCGTGTGTAAGTATCAAGGCGTGTATATGTATATGTATCAAGGTGTGTGTAAGTATCAAGGCGTGTGTATGTATATATATCAAGGTGTGTGTATGTATATGTATCAAGGCGTGTGTAAGTATCAAGGCGTGTGTATGTATATATATCAAGGTGTGTGTATGTATGCATATGTATCAAGGTGTGTGTAAGTATCAAGACGTGTGTATGTATATATATCAAGGTGTGTGTATGTATGTATATGTATCAAGGTGTGTGTATGTATATGTATCAAGGCGTGTGTAAGTATCAAGGCGTGTGTATGTATATATATCAAGGTGTGTGTATGTATGCATATGTATCAAGGTGTGTGTAAGTATCAAGACGTGTGTATGTATATATATCAAGGTGTGTGTATGTATGTATATGTATCAAGGTGTGTGTATGTATATGTATCAAAGTGTGTGTATGTATGTATGTATATGTATCAAGGTGTGTGTATGTATATGTATCAAGGTGTGTGTAAGTATCAAGGCGTGTGTATGTATATATATCAAGGTGTGTGTATGTATGTATATGTATCAAGGTGTGTGTATGTATATGTATCAAGGCGTGTGTAAGTATCAAGGCGTGTGTATGTATATATATCAAGGTGTGTGTATGTATGCATATGTATCAAGGTGTGTGTAAGTATCAAGACGTGTGTATGTATATATATTTCAAGGTGTGTGTATGTATGTATATATATCAAGGTGTGTGTATGTATATGTATCAAAGTGTGTGTATGTATGTATGTATATGTATCAAGGTGTATGTAAGTATCAAGGCGTGTGTATGTATATATCAAGGTGTGTGTATGTATGTATATGTATCAAGGTGTGTGTATGTATATGTATCAAGGCGTGTGTAAGTATCAAGGCGTGTGTATGTATATATATCAAGGTGTGTGTATGTATGCATATGTATCAAGGTGTGTGTAAGTATCAAGACGTGTGTATGTATATATATTTCAAGGTGTGTGTATGTATGTATATATATCAAGGTGTGTGTATGTATATGTATCAAAGTGTGTGTATGTATGTATGTATATGTATCAAGGTGTATGTAAGTATCAAGGCGTGTGTATGTATATATCAAGGTGTGTGTATGTATGTATATGTATCAAGGTGTGTGTATGTATATGTATCAAGGCGTGTGTAAGTATCAAGGCGTGTGTATGTATATATATCAAGGTGTGTGTATGTATGCATATGTATCAAGGTGTGTGTAAGTATCAAGACGTGTGTATGTATATATATCAAGGTGTGTGTATGTATGTATATGTATCAAGGTGTGTGTATGTATATGTATCAAGGCGTGTGTAAGTATCAAGGCGTGTGTATGTATATATATCAAGGTGTGTGTATGTATGCATATGTATCAAGGTGTGTGTAAGTATCAAGACGTGTGTATGTATATATATCAAGGTGTGTGTATGTATGTATATGTATCAAGGTGTGTGTATGTATATGTATCAAAGTGTGTGTATGTATGTATGTATATGTATCAAGGTGTGTGTATGTATATGTATCAAGGTGTGTGTAAGTATCAAGGCGTGTGTATGTATATATATCAAGGTGTGTGTATGTATGTATATGTATCAAGGTGTGTGTATGTATATGTATCAAGGCGTGTGTAAGTATCAAGGCGTGTGTATGTATATATATCAAGGTGTGTGTATGTATGCATATGTATCAAGGTGTGTGTAAGTATCAAGACGTGTGTATGTATATATATTTCAAGGTGTGTGTATGTATGTATATATATCAAGGTGTGTGTATGTATATGTATCAAAGTGTGTGTATGTATGTATGTATATGTATCAAGGTGTATGTAAGTATCAAGGCGTGTGTATGTATATATCAAGGTGTGTGTATGTATGTATATGTATCAAGGTGTGTGTATGTATATGTATCAAGGCGTGTGTAAGTATCAAGGCGTGTGTATGTATATATATCAAGGTGTGTGTATGTATGTATATGTATCAAGGTGTGTGTATGTATATGTATCAAGGCGTGTGTATGTATATGTATCAAAGTGTGTGTATGTATGTATATGTATCAAGGTGTATGTATGTATATGTATCAAGGTGTGTGTATGTATCAAGACGTGTGTATGTATATGTAGCAAAGTATATTTATGTATATGTATCAAGGTGTGTGTATGTATCAAGGTGTTTGTATGTATGTATATGTATCAAGGTGTGTGTATGTATCAAGACGTGTGTATGTATATGTAGCAAAGTATATTTATGTATATGTATCAAGGTGTGTATATGTATCAAGGTGTGTGTATGTATATGTATCAAGGCGTGTGTATGTATATGTATCAAAGTGTGTGTATGTATGTATATGTATCAAGGTGTATGTATGTATATGTATCAAGGTGTGTGTATGTATCAAGACGTGTGTATGTATATGTAGCAAAGTATGTTTATGTATATGTATCAAGGTGTGTGTATGTATATGTATCAAGGTGTGTGTATGTATGTATATGTATCAAGGTGTGTGTATGTATATGTATCAAGGTGTGTGTATGTATCAAGGCGTGTGTATGTATATGTATCAAGGTGTATGTATGTATATGTATCAAGGTGTGTATATGTATGAAGGTGTGTGTATGTATATGTATCAAAGTGTGTGTATGTATATGTATCAAGGTGTGTGTATGTATCAAGGCGTGTGTATGTATATGTATCACGGGGGAATGTATGTATATGTATCAAGGTGTGTATATGTATGAAGGTGTGTGTATGTATATGTATCAAAGTGTGTGTATGTATATGTATCAAGGTGTTTATATGTATCAAGGCGTGTGTATGTATATATATCAAGGTGTGTGTATGTATGTATATGTATCAAGGTGTATGTATGTATATGTATCAAGGTGTGTGTATGTATCAAGGCGTGTGTATGTATATGTATCAAGGTGTATGTATGTATATGTATCAAGGTGTGTATATGTATGAAGGTGTGTGTATGTATATGTATCAAAGTGTGTGTATGTATATGTATCAAGGTGTTTATATGTATCAAGGCGTGTGTATGTATATGTATCAAAGTGTGTGTATGTATGTATATGTATCATGGTGTATGTATGTATATGTATCAAGGTGTGTGTATGTATCAAGACATGTGTATGTATATGCAGCAAGGTGTATGTATGTATATGTATCAAGGTGTGTGTATGTATCAAGGTGTGTGTATGTATGTATATGTATCAAGGTGTGTGTATGTATCAAGGTGTGTGTATGTATGTATATGTATCAAGGTGTGTGTATGTATCAAGACATGTGTATGTATATGCAGCAAGGTGTATGTATGTATATGTATCAAGGTGTGTGTATGTATCAAGGCGTGTGTATGTATATGTATCAAGGTGTATGTATGTATATGTATCAAGGTGTGTGTATGTATATACTGTATATATCAAGGTGTATGTATGTATATGTGTCAAGGTGTGTGTATGTATATACTGTATATATCAAGGTGTATGTATGTATATGTGTCAAGGCCTGTTTTTCTATATGTATCAAGGCGTGTGTATGTATATATATCAAGGCGTGTGGATCTATATGTATTAAGGTGCATGCATGTATATATGTAATACTTCATTCAGGGGATGATGATATCTGGAGTGTATAGAGCCTGGGGGATCATTGAAATATACAGTAAATATTTTTACCTAACAATTCTTTAGAGGCCCCTTTTACAATTAAAGTGGTTCTTAAGTTTAGGTGGAGCTCATCCTCTTATCATGTACTTTCCGTAGGTATCAGTCTCATCCTAGGAGGGGCAGTAGCCTTCTTACACTACAGTATGCTCTGTGCAATCTTGTTATAAGATAATTTCAGCTTCCATACTTAAAATCTTAGTAATAATACACTTTCTTGAACTGATGTTACTATCAGATGCCTTAACAGATGTACTGGGGCTCTCAACGCTTACCTAGAGAATGAAAAATAACCATCAGGACACAATAGTGCACATAAAAAAGACAGTCTACAAGAGTGTTGTTAAATCACCATCACATGGATCTCATGGAAACATATTCATCAGAACATCCTAAGCATAATGTAGGTGCACTGCTTACATCTACCTGCCCAATATTGCTTGGACACAGACACCTAGAAGTAACTTGGTGCCGATTACGTGGCTCCCGCAGCAAACCCTTGCAAGAAAACCCTTATGTGTGTACTTATGGACTCTTCTCTGCTCTATTGGAAATGTTACCTAGATTACATGGCAAAAGAGTTATTTAACATCCTACGTGTGCTTGGAAGGCTCTGTAAGTGCTCCCAGTGATACAAATCCTTACTTGTAAACCTAGCAAGAGCTGATAAAACCATTATGAGAATACCTAGAAGACACTTAAGGAGCTAAGAGTGTCCCAGTACAGAAGAAATATTGAGTTAAGAAGCAAATTTAAGGACTGTAATTGGTAATCCAGATCCCCTGGTGGTCCGGTGGCTAGGATTTGGTGCCTTCAACTCTGTAACTCGTCTGAAGCTGAGCAGGTTGGGCCTGGTCAATACAATACCACCTAGGAATACCATGAGCTGTATACTGTGGCACTCTAGAGAAGGAGCTGGCAAACAATTCCAGTATTGCTGCCATTAATACCAAGTGGATCAGCATGACCATAGACATTAAGATGTCCTGGTGTGTTATGTCCATGAGGTCATGGAGAGTCAGAAACGACTGAATGATGTAAAAATGTTCATGTGCAGTAATAGGAAGCCTCAGTGTTTGGGTGGGTAACACACGGCTATGCTGCAATTTTTTCTGATCATTAACTTTACTGGTGTTGCTATGTGGATTGATTGCCTGACTCACAACGTCATACTCAATGCTCCTTATGCATCATGTAAGGATCCTTGCAAGTCTTTTAAGCCATTTACTGTACATGACAACCCCATGGCTATATAGATTACACAAAATAGCCTTCAGGAGCCATGTAAAAGCTACATAAATTCTCTCTTAAGATCTCCCGTAGCTATGTATCAACCTTGTGGGCGTTCCTATGGGAGACAGGTAGTCATTAGTCATTTTGACTAATATTAATTATCTATAAATTCTGGTCTGTTAGTGGCTGTTACTGTTCAACATCATTATTAAAAAGTAAAATAATTGAAAAGTACCTGTTAACATATTTCTATACTTACCATATTGCCTAACTATACTGTCATGCCAGAGGCAGCACCATGCAATGTCCTAATAATTTATATAGAAGCCTCCTAGAATGACACAACAGCAAAGGAGGACACATAGTGCTCGATCAGAACTGCAAATAGAGTTACGTGGAATAAATATAAAACATTAAAAAAAAAGTAAACTTAATCTCATTCTTTGGCACACTGCCTACATGGACAGTATACTTTAAAAGAAAATGTCATACATTGGTGCTTTAATGTATGAATAGTAGATTCTCTTTAACTTAAATATTATATAGATAAATATTAAAGCAAATGTATATATATATATATATATATATATATATATATATATATATATAGTACATCTGTGTTCACATTTGAATGTCTAAAACAAGTTAAAAAAAACAGTTTCCAGCTCAGAATTTCGAGAAATAGTTATTACACTGCATTCTGGGAAGCTAAGCCAGGACATGCAACTGTGCCCACAAATGCCTCACTCTTCAATACATAGCCCACTTTAAGCATGGCTTCTTTTAAGCTTATACCTGCTGTATTACTCAGCTTTTATGCAAAGCCAAGGTACAGCTGTTTCAAGCTTACTGCCTCTCATCAGCAATGAGGCGAGATCTCAGTCTGTGTTGTGGATCTTATGAGTAGGTAGTTCACCATAACAATCATTTAATTTATGGTGGGCAAAAGAGCGATAGAAGACCTCCACCGTACAGTAGTACAGTAAATAAATAGTACATCTGTGTTCACATTTGAATGTTACAAATGAACGGGCCAAGGCTTTTTTTGTATGAGTCTGTTTTTATGTTCTGTTTGATTGAATTAGGAAGAGCACAATAGATTCTGTAACTTATTATTACAGTACAGGGGTGTTATTATTATTACCATTATTATTATCATTATTATAATTATTCATCAGGGATCAGACTTACATACAAATCCGACTTGAGAACATTCTCAGGAACGGATCTCATCCTTAACCATCTGAATATATAGGGACTACTGTAATTGTTCAGCTTTCATGACTTTTACATATTAAATATTGCTATAAAGTTATTTTCATATATTATTCTTAAAAAAAAACAGTTTTTTTAATGACAAAACTTGAACTTTAGGTTGAAGTTCCTCCTATCCTTTATAAGCTGAAGCAAATAAATAGGCAGCTTCAGTAAAGTCAGCTCCAGGCTGTGCCACAGTCTGAAAAAGATGGGCGGAGCTCCATCTAGTTTCAGTGCCAGTTTTCTCACAAATTATCAACTTTTTAATCATAATCAAATTAAACATTGCTCTCCCTGATATTTACTACTTAAACGCTATGCAGGTGGAAATACAGTGATCGTTTAATTGTAATAATGACAGTATTGTTGGTTCTGTTGTTTGCTGACGCTCTTTGGTCTTGTCAGGACAGCAGTGAGGTGTGGGATGAAGATGTGACTGAATGGTGGGGAGAGTGGAGCTCCTGGTCCACGTGCTCTCGGACTTGTGGAGGGGGAGTGATGTCTCGAGAAAGACACTGCCTAAGACAGAGGTAAGTCCTTTTGTGTTAAGGAAAAAACACTAAATGTCTTGGCGCCCCTGTCCAACCTTAACAACCAGACAGTATCATCCAAGGGCAGAGCCAATGATTAATGTCCTAACAACTAGGTGTTTAATTAGACATTGATCTTTAATAAAAATCCTATTCAATGATTTGTTGTCGTTCAGTGGTGTCCATCTCTCTATAATCCTATGGACCTCAGAACACCAGAACAAACATTGTGTCTCTGGTTGTGCTTATCTTTCTCCAATCTGACTGCAATGACCTGCCCATCTTGGGTGACCCTACATGGTATAGCTCACAGCTTCATTGAGGTCCCAAGACCCTTTACCATGACAAGATAGCAATCCAGAAGCGGATTCAATGATCTGAAAAGCAATATTCAATATGAAACATAAACTTCTAAAGCTCCAGTTGGGCTGTCCAAATCTCCATCAAGTGAAGAGTTACTGCTCATGCCTATTATGATATCAAAAAAGTGTTGTTAGGAAGATGACAGTGGCCCTTTAACCAGCCTCTGCTCTGTGATTGTAGTATACCTATATCCTATCCTGTGTGGGGTGTATATGAGAACTTACATATGAACAACTCATATAAACAGTAAATTATACATAGTACACAGTGGTAATTTGGACATCACTGCTAATGTATAGTTGGATGGAGTGACCTGCCCATTTGTGCCATCCATAAATGCCAGTATTTTTATTTGAACTATGGTACAAAGGGATTTTTTTAAATCATCGGATAAGGATATGATAACTACATTGACAACTGGTAATCCATACTCATTTTCAGAGAAAATATTAATTTTAGCAGACTCTGCTAGGGCTTGGAAGCTGCCATGACAGTAAAACAAGCTCTTCAAGACACAAATGAGTGGGCACAAGTATATTTGTGAGTTCCTTCTAATGCATTGACCAAGAAGACAACGACTCCTCTCTCCCCTACCCTCCACTCCTGAATAGATAATAAATATTGCAGGACAACACCTCGGGATCATGGAATCCCTCATGCAGTATTTGCTAAAATAAAGCTTTTCTCTAAAAAGCTTTTTTGCTCGTAGCTTACATAGCAGCCATTGTTATTAGTTTGTTACATACCCCGTAAACATGTTATGTTTTTATCAAAAGCTGCAAATGTCTTTTTTTTTTGTACAGGATAGTGTACTTATGTGAAGCAGTTTCTCTATTAAACTAATCTTTCCCTTATTTATTGCAAACTATTGTTCCACCAGTCTTACTTCACACTGCTTTAAGGTGATTGTCTCCACCCTGATAAAGTTATTAAGAGGAAAGGGGGAGTTTGGATAAAAGATTTAGGGTATAGGGTACTCCCTGATGGTCTAGTCGTTAGGATTCAGTGCTTTCACCTCTGCGACCTGGGTTTAATTCCAAGTCAGGGACCCAAGAGATCACACCACCCTGAAGCCATGCAGGGTTGAGCCTGGTCAGTACTTGGAAGGGAGACCACCTATGAATACCAGAGCTGTATGCTGTGGGCCACTGGAGAAGGAACTGGCAATCCACTCCAGTATCTCTTCCATGAATACCAAGTTGATCAGCATGACCATGGACATAAAGATGAGGTCTCGGACAGTTGAAAACGACTAAACCATGCAAACAAAAAAGCCTTTAAGAACAATCTAATTAGATAAGAAGTCAAACAATCATGCATAGGCTGCCCATGCAGCAAAAGCTTCGTGCAGACGGATACTGCTTTAACATAGCAAGTCTCCAGTCAAAGAAATCCATTGTGTTGATATAACTTTGTGTCAAAACTTTAGCACAACCTGCTAGTGGGTGGAGGCAACCAGCAGCAGACTATAATCTTTGAAAGTAAAATTAATAATGCAAATTGCTATTTTGAATAGTTGAATAGGATTTTTATTGGTGATCAGTACATAAGTAAACCAACTAGCTGCTGTTGTTGTTGAATATGGGGTCTCCATTTATTTGAACTTATTCATGGGAATATGTGTTCCCCCTCCTGCAGGCTCCTGACAGTCCAGGGGACAGACAGCACTGTATGTGGAGGACAGTCCAAGCAATATCATCTATGTCAGAAACAGGTAAGCAAGAGCCCACAACATCAGTGTGAATGGGCAGCAGCATTGGTGTCCCCTGAGAGATGGAGCTGAGCTGCAGAATATATATATACTAGTAACGTGCCCATCATATACAGTGCCACCCCCTTGACTTTTTACCTATTTTGTTACATTACAGCCTTAAGTTCAATGTTTTGTTAATCTGAATGTTATGTGATGGATCAGAACACAATAGTCTAAGTTGTTAAAGTGTGATGAGAAAAATATATACATAAAACTATTTTTTAGAAGTAGAAAACAGAAAATTGGCATGTGCGCATGTATTCACCCCCTTTGTTATAAAGCCCATAAAAAGCTCTGGTGCAACCAATTACCTTCAGAAGTCACCTCATTAGTGAAATGATGTCCACCTGTGTGCAATCTAACTGTCACATGATCTGTCATTACATATACACACCTTTTTTTGAAAGGCCCCAGAGGCTGCAACACCTAAGCAAAAGGGCACCACTAACCAAACACTCCATGAAGACCAAGGAATTCTCCAAACAATTAAGGGACAATGTTCTTGAGAAGTACAAGTCAGGGTTAGGTTATAAAAAATATCCAAATCTTTGATGGTCCCCAGGAGCACCATCAAATCTATCAAAACCAAATGGAACGAACATGGCACAACAGCAAACCTGCCAAGAGACGGCCGCCCACCAAAACTCATGGACTTGGCAAGGAGGGCATTAATCAGAGAGGCAGCACTGAGACCTAAGGTAACCCTGGAGGAGCTGCAGAGTTGCACAGCAGATACTGGAGTATCTGTACATAGGACAACAATAAGCCATACGCTCCATAGAGTTGGGCTTTATGGCAGAGTGGCCAGAAGAAATCCATTACTTTCAGCAAAAAACAAAATGGCACACTTTGAGTTTGCAAAAAGGCATGTGGGAGGCTAGGACGGAGGTTCACCTTCCAGCAGGACAATGAGCCCAAACACATTGCTAAAGCAACACTTGAGTGGTTTAAGGGGAAACATGTGAATGTGTTGGAATGGCCTAGTCAAAGCCCAGACCTCAATCCAATAGAAAATCTGTGGTCAGACTTAAAGATTGCTGCTCACAAGCGCAAACCATCCAACTTGAAGGAGCTGAAGCAGTTTTGCAAGGAGGAATGGGCAAAAATCCCAGTGGTAAGATGTGGCAAGCTCATAGAGACTTATCCAAAGTGACTTGGAGCTGTGATAGCTGCAAAAGGTGGCTCTACAAAGTATTGACTTTAGGGGGGTGAATAGTTATGCACATTGCCTTTTGTGTTATTTTGTCCTATTTGTTGTTTGCTTCACAATAAAAAAAAAGGTTGTGAGGCAACAAAACATGAAAAATGCTAAGGGGGGTTAATACTTTTGAAAGGCACTGTATATATATATATATATATATATATATATATATATATATATATATATACTGTAAATATCACCCCACACAGCACCCACCTCACACAGCACCCATCCGTATCTCATTTCTTCCTCCCTCACAGAACCCATCCCCCTTGTACTTTGCTGTCACTTTGCAGCCCTTGCTTCCTTACACGTCCCCAGCGTGCTGAACTACTCCACACTGCCACCTAAGAAGGCACAGGGGAGCCTGGGAGGGGTTGGGTTGGGCCGGGGTTGGGGAACCTACACTATAGAAAAAAAATATATAATGGAAAAAAAATGTAATGAAAAAAAATAAAAATTACACCACTGGTAGATCCCCTGATGTCAAGTGCTCCCAGTAAGAGTGGTGATTATTTTTGTATACTTCTTTATTTTCTAAGGATGTTGTATTAATACTGATAACACTTTCAACTGCAAATATGTTTAGTAAATATTTATTTTTAATCTATTTTAAAGGTATCATTTTTCCAGTACAACCTTTGTTAGCATACCAGAAGCTGTAATAACTATATACATAGACCATATCAGTTCCTGCCTGTGGCATTATTGTTATATCACATGCTGTGATTTGCGCTTTTCCATAAAGGTTAACATGTACGACTGGAGACAGGTAAGGAGTATTTACAATGCACAGTGGGACAACTAGCAACTATCTCACAGTTTAGAGTTGTCCCAAGAAAACAATTAACTATTAAGATCAAGGACCATTGTAGTTCAAGAAAAAGGGAACTGTTTTTGAAGCATCTTACAAACTAACTAATTAGCCCTGAACATTTTAGAAAAAAGTAGAGTTTAAAAAAAACCCTCTTAATTTTGTCTTTTTATCTATAGTGGAGGGAGGGGTTGGGGGAAAGGATACAGGGAGAGGTCAGAAAGCTTTGATAGAACAGATGCTCTTTGTTGTGACTGCTCAGGACTTCATTCCAGTCAAAGCTCCTCCCAGGGGTGGAGACAAGAAGTTTAACTGAAAGTTCAGAAGTTGATGTCTGAAAGTATTTTAAATATTATTATAGTACTAGCGACGTGCCTGTCAAAAATGACCGCAAGACAATTTGAAGTCTAGCAATGCTGTTTGCCACATAATTCAAGGCTCTCAGCCCTGTTTCGGGCCTCGCCATGAGCGCCTACGCCTTTGGCATGCGCAAGTTGCAACATTCCAGAGCATTACCAACAAAGTCGCAGATCCATAGCTATTATATGTGATTGCTTTTCTAAATCATTGAATGTGAATTGTATCGATGACCAATGCCTAACTAGAACATCTTCCTCCTGTTGTTAGGACATTAAAGTGGTCATTAGACAAGTAGTAGAGAAGTGCCTGGAAGCTAGGTCTTGCTGTTATGGTCTGCTAATTTCAAATTACTTTCCCCAAAAAATAAATAAATGAAATACTGACCTAATATATGGATACCCACAGTTTAGTAACATGGGATCTACTTCTACTAAAAAGTCTCCCCACCTTCTGACCATTGCGTCATATGCCCTCGGGCTTCGGGTTACGGCCTTGAAAATATTGCGACCAATAAACCCTGTACGGTATTAATGATCGCAATATTTTCAAGGCCGTAACTTGGAAGCCCTTTGCAGGCCTCTACCCCTCAATCTTGTGAGCCTATTGCGGGTCTCGCAATGAGCGCCGAAGGCGCCCCCTTTGCAAGGCCCGTAACTGCTTCCCTGAAAGTTACAGGTTTGTGCATGCGCTCTGCAGCCTTTGCGCCTTTGCCACTCATCGCGGGCCGCTGCATGCTCTGTGCGCATGCACAAGCCCATAACTTTGCGAGCGTTACACACAAACTTGCAATTACGACTATATATATTTAATTTGCTGCTTATGGCATCCACCAAATTAGTTTCTGCTCATCTACTTTAGTTTTGCATACACTGTCCTGACATTAGCCATTTTCAAGAAAAAATAATCTTATTTTTGAAATATGTTACTAACAAAATTAGTCATAGACATAAAAATATTTTAGAAAAAAAATCAAATTTTTCAAAAACTCTGTTTATGAGCAGAGGACTTAATTTTATGTTAATCACTTCCTGAGCGTTAGATCATGAATGTGTGTGTTTTTATCTATAGTGAAGGGGAATAGGAGACCGTGAAGGGTCAGAAGGCTTTGTTAGATAATTGTATCTGATTGAACTTGACACCACACCCCTTCCCCTAACAGGGCAAGAAGCAGGCATCTTGCACCAAGAAGTGCAAGCACAGACATTAAACTCCCTTATTACAAACACAGCTTCTACCAAAGTATCATGGATTCCTATAATATAATAGTGAAAAAAAGTAGCTAAGAAAATGGAAAATTGGTAGTTTCCTTTCGGGCGCCATTGATAACTCAAAGGCAGCCTCTTCATATATGTATTTAATGCCTGTGTAACAGGTCCTGGGGTTCCCTGGGGGTACAGTGGTTAGGATTTGGTGCTGTCACCGCTGTGATCTGGATTGGTTTCCAAGTAATGGAACCAAGGGGTCACACCAACTTGAAGACGAGCAGGGTTGGGCTTGGTCAGTTCTTAGATGGGGGAAAACCAGGAGCTGTATTCTGTGGTCCACTGGAGAACAACATGACCATGGACATAAAGATGTCTTTCAAGTTTTTCTAAACTTCAATGTATTACCCGTGTAACACAAATGACCGCACACATGAACAGTAACTCATACCTAACTGACATATAACCTTGTAATTTCCCACACATAGCCCTGTAATTACTCTCACATAAAACGTGTAATTACTCATATATAATCTCGTCTAGCGCGTATAGAACTTTACAGCCTGTGCATAACAGCCATGTCTAGTCTGAACGAGTGGCCTTGTGATAGGAACTGCTTTTGAAGTGGACACCAAACCAATAATAAAGGGACTCATTGTAGACTTAAGGGACCATGGTAGTAACCTACAATATGGTTTAATTTGTTTATTTAATAATTGCTTAGTAAACACACACCAATGAGTACATAAGTATTAGGTATCCAAAATGTTAGGATAATGTTCTGCTTCTATTCCTGTAAGCTCATGGGCCAAACAGCTTTATGTCTCATGTAGAATGCTAATGTTCACTTCTCAACATCACAGCACTTCACTTCAGGATTCTCCCCCATCAAAGCTGCCATCACAGTAATCAGTTACTGTACAAACAAATTAAACCATATAGCTTGACCACTACAGTGGTCCTTTATTGGAGTCATATAGTAAAAAAAATTGTATGTAGCAAACACCGCCATCTTGAAAATCAACCTTTTTTCAACCTCAGCCACTATATAGCTTTGAAGTGTTATTTTATATATTAGAATACTTATTAGCCAAATACCCTATATTTTTGTTGTAGAACGAGCAATAGTATTTTACATTATTAAAATGTACAATGAAAAAATATGTTTGATAACTTTGAGTCTGACTGAGAGGATAATTAAGTGTAAAAAAAGCTAGTTTTTAATTACAAAAAAAATATAAATGGCAGACATATAAGGCATACATAATGGAAGTGTGTGTGTGAGGGGGTGATTACATGCGTGGAGAGTTGTGGTTGCACCTATTCGTGTACGCTTCTTGCGTCTTGGGCTCTAAGGATGTGTGTGTTGGAAATATCAATCTGATATAATAATCTAACATAGACTAATGACCTCTCATTGGTCCCTCCCCACTCCTCTTTCCACTTATACATAAAAAACACACCTTCATGATCCAGCTCTGATGAATTGTAACAAACACAATATGGATTCCTCATAAAAAAAATAATCAGATTTTCTTTAAAAAAATGCTTCTATGTCCATGGCTTACACAGCTGCTGATAATAATTTATTACATACTTCAAAACAAGCCTTTTATCTTAAACTATAGTGGTCCTTTAATAGGCTTTCAGTTGTGATGGAAACTGTATAACAACGTACATGCACTTTCCTATATAACAGTATGAGATATTTGACCTATAAAAAGGCAGACTTGCATATGATAAATAATATTGCAGATTATCCAGAACTGGCACTTTTTATGGATTTTCTTTTACTTTGCTCTTTTAGCTTTGTCCTGCTGGCTCTGCGAGCTTCAAACAGTATCAGTGCGCAGCATTTAATGCCAAAGCGTTTGGGAAGCTGTATCACATTTGGGTGCCACTATACCCAGGTAAGTATCAATACACTGGTCTTACCTTACTGTATAGCAAGTAGGTCCTTAGTTTTAAAGGGACTCTGTTGCACCAACAGGAAAACCATTACAAACTGGCTATATATTGTACTAGCAATTTTTCTCTACAATAAATAATTTCTGAAGTATTTAGAATAGATTTGGTGGCTTCTATACGCTTTGGTACAGCTCAGCATGCTAATGTGCGGCTCTGTATCATAATGTGCGGCTCTGTATGCTATTGTGCGCCTCTGTATCATAATGTGCAGCACTGTAATGTAATGTATGGATCTTTATCATAATGTGCGGCTCTGTATACTAATGTGCGGCTCAGTATCATAACTTGCGGCTCTGTATGATAATGTGCAGATCTGTATGCTGTGTGGCTCTGTATGCTAATGTGCGGCTCTGTATGATAATGTGAGGCTCTGTATCATAATGTGCGGCTCTGTATACTAATGTGCGGCTCAGTATCATAACTTGCGGCTCTGTATGCTATTGTGCGGCTCTGTATCATAATGTGAGTCTCTGTATGCTAATGTGAGGCTCTGTATCATAATGTGCAGCTCTGTATGATAATGTGAGGCTCTGTATTATAATGTGTGGCTCTGTATGATAACGTGCGGCTCTGTATGATAATGTGCGGCTCTGTATGCTATTGTGCGGCTCTGTATGATAACGTGCGGCTCTGTATGCTATTGTGCGGCTCTGTATGATAATGTGAGGCTCCTGTGTGATAATGTGCGCCTCTGTATGATAATGCGCCGCTCTGTATGATAACGTGCCGCTCTGTATGATAATGTGCCGCTCTGTATGATAACCTCCCGCTCTGTATGATAATGTGCGACTCTGTATGATATCATGCTGCTCTGTATGTCAGTGTGCCACTCTGTATTATTACTGTCTGCTCTGTATGATAATAGGCAGCTCCTGTATGATGCTGCGCGGCTCTGTATGATGATTTGCTGCTCTGTATGATGGCGTGCGGTTCTGTATGGTGATGTGCAGCTCTGTATGATGATGTGTGGCTCAGTATGATGATGTTCGGCTTTGTATGATAACGTGCCGCTATGTATGATAACGTGCCCCTCTGTATGATGATGTGCGGCTCTGTATGATAATGTGCGCCTCTGTATGATAATGCGCCGCTCTGTATGATAATGTGCGGCTCTGTATGATAATGTGAGGCTCCTGTATGATAATGTGCGCCTCTGTATGATAATGCGCCGCTCTGTATGATAACGTGCGGCTCCTGTATGATAACGTGCGGCTCTGTATGATAATGTGCGACTCTGTATGATATCATGCTGCTCTGTATGTCAGTGTGCCACTCTGTATTATTACTGTCTGCTCTGTATGATAATATGCAGCTCCTGTATGATGCTGCGCAGCTCTGTATGATGATTTGCTGCTCTTTATGATGGCGTGTGGTTCTGTATGGTGATGTGCGGCTCTGTATGATAATGTTCGGCTCCTGTATGATAACGTGCCGCTCTGTATGATAATGTGCGGCTCTGTATGATAATGTGCGGCTCTGTATGATAACGTGCCGCTCTGTATGATAATGTGCGGCTCTGTATGATAATGTGCGGCTCTGTATGATAACGTCCCGCTCTGTATGATAATGTTCGGCTCCTGTATGATGATGTGCGGCTCTGTATGATGATGTGCGGCTCTGTATGATGATGTGCGGCTTTGTATGATAACGTGCTGCTCTGTATGATAATGTTCGGCTCTGTATGATAATGTGCGTCTCTGTATGATAATGCGCCGCTCTGTATGATAACGTGCGGCTCTCTATGATAATGTGCCACTCTGTATGATAACGTGCTGCTCTGTATGATAATATGCAGCTCATTTATGATGCTGCGCGGCTCTGTATGATAATGTGCCGCTCTGTATGATAACGTGCAGCTCTGTATGATAACGTGCGGCTCCTGTATGATAACGTGCGGCTCTGTATGATAACGTGCTGCTCTGTATGATAATGTGCCGCTCTGTATGATAACGTGCTGCTCTGTATGATAATGTGCTGCTCTGTATGATAACGTGCTGCTCTGTATGATAATGTGCTGCTCTGTATGATAACGTGCTGCTCTGTATGATAATGTGCGGCTCCTGTATGATAATGTGCGGCTCTGTATGATAATGTGCCGCTCTGTATGATAACGTGCTGCTCTGTATGATAACGTGCGGCTCTGTATGATAACGTGCGGCTCTGTATGATAATGTGCGGCTCTGTATGATAACGTGCTGCTCTGTATGATAATGTGCGGCTCTGTATGATAATGTGCGGCTCTGTATGATAATGTTCGGCTCCTGTATGATGATGTGCGGTTCTGTATGATAATGCGCCGCTCTGTATGATGCTGTGCAGCTTTGTATGATAATGTGCGGCTCCTGTATGATAATGTGCGCCTCTGTATGATAATGCGCCGCTCTGTATGATAACGCGCTGCTCTGTATGTCAATGTGCCACTCTGTATTATTACTGTCTGCTCTGTATGATAATATGCAGCTCCTGTATGATGCTGCGCGGCTCTGTATGAGGATTTGCTGCTCTGTATGATGGCGTGCCGTTCTGTATGGTGATGTGCAGCTCTGTTTGATGATGTGTGGCTCAGTATGATGATGCGCGGCTTTGTATGATAATATGCGGCTCTCTATGATAATGTGCGGCTCCTGTATGATAATGTGAAGCTCTGTATGATAACGTCCCGCTCTGTATGATAATGTGCGGCTCTGTATGATAATGTGCCGCTCTGTATGATAATGTTCGGCTCCTGTATGATGATGTGCGGCTCTGTATGATGATGTGCGGCTTTGTATGATAACGTGCTGCTCTGTATGATAACGTGCGGCTCTGTATGATAATGTGCGGCTCTGTATGATAACGTGCTGCTCTGTATGATAATATGCAGGCTCATTTATGATGCTGCGCGGCTCTGTATGATGATGTGCAGCTTTGTATGATAACGCGCCGCTCTGTATGATAATATGCAGGCTCATTTATGATGCTGCGCGGCTCTGTATGATGATGTGCAGCTCTGCATGATAACGTGCGGCTCTGTATGATAACGTGCTGCTCTGTATGATAACGTGCGGCTCTGTATGATAACGTGCTGCTCTGTATGATAACGTGCCACTCTGTATGATAACGTGCGGCTCTGCATGATAACGTGCGGCTCTGTATGATAATATGCAGCTCCTGTATGATGCTGCGCGGCTCTGTATGATGATGTGCCGCTCTGTATGATAACGTGCGGCTCTGCATGATAACGTGCCGCTCTGTATGATAGCATGCCGCTCTGTATGATGATTTGCGGCTCTGTATGATAATGTGCGGCTCTGTATGATAATGTGCCGCTCTGTATGATGATTGGCGGCTCTGTATGATGATTTGCGGCTCTGTATGATATTGTGCTGCTCTGTATGATAACGTGCTGCTCTGTATGATAACGTGCGGCTCTGCATGATAACGTTCGGCTCTGTATGATAGCATGCTGCTCTGTATGATGATTTGCTGCTCTGTATGATAATGTGCGGCTCTGTATGATAATATGCAGCTCCTGTATGATGCTGCGCGGCTCTGTATGATGATGTGCTGCTCTGTATGATAATGTGGCACTCTGTATGATAACGTGTGGCTCTGTATGATAATGTGCAGCTCCTGTATGATGCTGCGCGGCTCTGTATGATAATGTGCTGCTCTGTATGATGATTTGCGGCTCTGTATGATGATGTGAGGCTCCTGTGTGATAATGTGCGCCTCTGTATGATAATGCGCCGCTCTGTATGATAATGTGCGGCTCTGTATGATAATGTGCGGCTCTGTATGATAACGTGCCTCTCTGTATGATAATGTGCGGCTCTGTATGATAATGTGCGACTCTGTATGATATTGTGCTGCTCTGTATGTCAGTGTGCCACTCTGTATTATTACTGTCTGCTCTGTATGATAATATGCAGCTCCTGTATGATGCTGCGCGGCTCTGTATGATGATTTGCTGCTCTGTATGATGGCGTGCCGTTCTGTATGGTGATGTGCAGCTCTGTTTGATGATGTGTGGCTCAGTATGATGATGTGCGGCTTTGTATGATAATGTGCCGCTCTGTATGATAACGTGCGGCTCTGCATGATAACGTGCGGCTCTGTATGATGATTTGCGGCTCTGTATGATAATGTGCGGCTCTGTATGATAATGTGCCGCTCTGTATGATAATTGGCGGCTCTGTATGATGATTTGCGGCTCTGTATGATAATGTGCGGCTCTGAATGATATTGTGCTGCTCTGTATGATAACGTGCAGCTCTGTATGATAACGTGCAGCTCTGTATGATAACGTGCCGCTCTGTATGATAACATGCAGCTCTGTATGATAACGTGCCGCTCTGTATGATAACGTGCTGCTCTGTATGATAACGTGCTGCTCTGTATGATAACGTGTGGCTCTGTATGATAATGTGCCGCTCTGTATGATGATTTGCGGCTCTGTATGATGATGTGTGGCTCTGTATGATGATGTGCGTCTATGTATGATAACGTGTGACTCTGTATGATAATGTGCGGCTCTGTATGATAATGTGCTGCTCCTGTATGATAATGTGAGGCTCCTGTGTGATAATGTGCGCCTCTGTATGATAATGTGCGCCTCTGTATGATAATGCGCCGCTCTGTATGATAACGTGCGGCTCTGTATGATAATGTGCTGCTCTGTATGTCAGTGTGCCACTCTGTATTATTACTGTCTGCTCTGTATGATAATATGCAGCTCCTGTATGATGTGGCGCGGCTCTGTATGATGATTTGCTGCTCTGTATGATGGCGTGCCGTTCTGTATGGTAATGTGCAGCTCTGTTTGATGATGTGTGGCTCAGTATGATGATGTGCGGCTTTGTATGATAAAGTGCCGCTATGTATGATAACGTGCCCCTCTGTATGATGATGTGCGGCTCTGTATGATAACCTCCCGCTCTGTATGATAATGTGCGGCTCTGTATGATAACCTCCCGCTCTGTATGATAACGTGCGGCTCTGTATGATAATGTGCGGCTCTGTATGATAACGTGCTGCTCTGTATGATAATATGCAGGCTCATTTATGATGCTGCGCGGCTCTGTATGATGATGTGCAGCTTTGTATGATAAAGTGCCTCTCTGTATGATGATGTGCAGCTCTGCATGATAACGTGCGGCTCTGTATGATAACGTGCTGCTCTGTATGATAACGTGCCGCTCTGTATGATAACCTCCCGCTCTGTATGATAACGTGCGGCTCTGTATGATAATGTGCGGCTCAGTATGATGATGTGCGGCTTTGTATGATAATGTGCCGCTCTGTATGATAACGTGCGGCTCTGTATGATAATGTGCGGCTCAGTATGATGCTGCGCTGCTCTGTATGATGATGTGCCGCTCTGTATGATAACGTGCGGCTCTACATGATAACGTGCGGCTCTGTATGATAGCATGCTGCTCTGTATGATGATTTGCGGCTCTGTATGATAATGTGCGGCTCTGTATGATAATGTGCCGCTCTGTATGATGATTGGCGGCTCTGTATGATGATTTGCGGCTCTGTATGATAATGTGCGGCTCTGAATGATATTGTGCCGCTCTGTATGATAACGTCCCGCTCTGTATGATAACGTGCAGCTCTGTATGATAACGTGCAGCTCTGTATGATAACGTGCAGCTCTGTATGATAATGTGCGGCTCCTGTATGATAACGTGCTGCTCTGTATGATAACGTGCAGCTCTGTATGATAACGTGCAGCTCTGTATGATAATGTGCTGCTCTGTATGATAACGTGCAGCTCTGTATGATAACGTGTGGCTCTGTATGATAATGTGCCGCTCTGTATGATAATGTGCCGCTCTGTATGATGGCGTGCCGTTCTGTATGGTGATGTGCAGCTCTGTTTGATAATGTGCGGCTCTGTATGATAACCTCCCGCTCTGTATGATAATGTGCGACTCTGTATGATATCATGCTGCTCTGTATGTCAGTGTGCCACTCTGTATTATTACTGTCTGCTCTGTATGATAATATGCAGCTCCTGTATGATGCTGCGCGGCTCTGTATGATGATTTGCTGCTCTGTATGATGGTGTGCGGCTCTGTATGATAATGTGCTGCTCTGTTTAATGATGTGCCGCTCTGTATGATAATATGCCGCTCTGTATGATAATGTGCCGCTCTGTATGATAATGTGCCGCTCTGTATGATAATGTGCGGCTCTGTATGATAACGTGCCCCTCTGTATGATAATGTGCCGCTCTGTATGATAATGTGCGGCTCTGTATGATAACCTCCCGCTCTGTATGATAATGTGCGGCTCTGTATGATAATGTGCGACTCTGTATGATATTGTGCTGCTCTGTATGTCAGTGTGCCACTCTGTATTATTACTGTCTGCTCTGTATGATAATATGCAGCTCCTGTATGATGCTGCGCTGCTCTGTATGATGATTTGCTGCTCTGTATGATAACGTGCCCCTCTGTATGATAATGTGCCGCTCTGTATGATAATGTGCCGCTCTGTATGATAACCTCCCGCTCTGTATGATAATGTGCGGCTCTGTATGATAATGTGCGGCTCTGTATGTCAGTGTGCCACTCTTTATTATTACTGTCTGCTCTGTATGATAATATGCAGCTCCTGTATGATGCTGCGCGGCTCTGTATGATGATTTGCTGCTCTGTATGATGGCGTGCCGTTCTGTATGGTGATGTGCAGCTCTGTTTGATGATGTGTGGCTCAGTATGATTATGTGCGGCTTTGTATGATAATGTGCGGCTCCTGTATGATAATGTGAGGCTCCTGTGTGATAATGTGCGCCTCTGTATGATAATGCGCCGCTCTGTATGATAACGTGCCGCTCTGTATGATAACGTGCCCCTCTGTATGATAATGTGCGGCTCTGTATGATAACCTCCCGCTCTGTATGATAATGTGCAGCTCTGTTTGATGATGTGTGGCTCAGTATGATGATGTGCCGCTCTGTATGATAATGTGCGGCTCTGTATGATAATGTGCCGCTCTGTATGATAATGTGCCGCTCTCTATGATAATGTGCCGCTCTGTATGATAACGTGCCCCTCTGTATGATAATGTTCAGCTCCTGTATGATAATGTGCCGCTCTGTATGATAATGTGCCGCTCTCTATGATAATGTGCCGCTCTGTATGATAACGTGCCCCTCTGTATGATAATGTTCAGCTCCTGTATGATAACGTGCTGCTCTGTATGATGATGTGCGGCTTTGTATGATGATGTGCTGCTCTGTATGATAATGTGCGGCTCTGTATGATAATGTGCAGCTCTGTATGATAATGTGCGGCTCTGTATAATGATGTGCGGCTTTGTATGATTATGTGCTGCTCTGTATGACGATGTGCGGCTTTGTATGATAACGTGCTTCTCTGTATGATAACGTGCGGCTCTGTATGATAATGTGCGGCTCTGTATGATAACGTGCTGCTCTGTATGATAATATGCAGGCTCATTTATGATGCTGCGCGGCTCTGTATGATGATGTGCAGCTTTGTATGATAAAGTGCCGCTCTGTATGATGATGTGCAGCTCTGTATGATAACGTGCGGCTCTGTATGATAATGTGCGGCTCAGTATGATGATGTGCGGCTTTGTATGATAATGTGCCGCTCTGTATGATAACGTGCGGCTCTGTATGATAGCATGCTGCTCTGCATGATGATTTGCGGCTCTGTATGATAATGTGCGGCTCTGTATGATAATGTGCCGCTCTGTATGATGATTGGCGGCTCTGTATGATGATTTGCGGCTCTGTATGATAATGTGCGGCTCTGAATGATAATGTGCGGCTCTGAATGATATTGTGCTGCTCTGTATGATAACGTGCCGCTCTGTATGATAACGTGCGGCTCTGTATGATAATGTGCCGCTCTGTATGATAACGTGCGGCTCTGTATGATAATGTGCCGCTCTGTATGATAACGTGCCGCTCTGTATGATAACGTGTGGCTCTGTATGATAATGTGCTGCTCTGTATGATAACGTGCCGCTCTGTATGATAACGTGCCGCTCTGTATGATAATGTGCAGCTCTGTATGATAATGTGCTGCTCTGTATGATAATGTGCTGCTCTGTATGATAACGTGCTGCTCTGTATGATAACGTGCCGCTCTGTATGATAATGTGCTGCTCTGTATGATAACGTGCCGCTCTGTATGATAACCTCCCGCTCTGTATGATAATGTGCAGCTCTGTATGATAATGTGCAGCTCTGTATGGTGATGTGCGGCTTTGTATGATTATGTGCTGCTCTGTATGACGATGTGCGGCTTTGTATGATAACGTGCTTCTCTGTATGATAACGTGCGGCTCTGTATGATAATGTGCGGCTCTGTATGATAACGTGCTGATCTGTATGATAATATGCAGGCTCATTTATGATGCTGCGCGGCTCTGTATGATAACATGCAGCTTTGTATGATAACGTGCGGCTCTGTATGATAAAGTGCCGCTCTGTATGATGATGTGCAGCTCTGCATGATAACGTGCGGCTCTGTATGATAACGTGCTGCTCTGTATGATAATGTGCCACTCTGTATGATAACGTGCTGCTCTGTATGATAACGTGCTGCTCTGTATGATAATGTGCCACTCTGTATGATAACGTGCTGCTCTGTATGATAACGTGCTGCTCTGTATGATGATTTGCTGCTCTGTATGATGGCGTGCCGTTCTGTATGGTGATGTGCAGCTCTGTTTGATGATGTGTGGCTCAGTATGATGATGTGCGGCTTTGTATGATGATGTGTGGCTCTGTATGATGATGTGCGTCTATGTATGATAACGTGTGACTCTGTATGATAACGTGCGGCTCTGTATGATAATGTGCTGCTCCTGTATGATAATGTGAGGCTCCTGTGTGATAATGTGCGCCTCTGTATGATAATGCGCCGCTCTGTATGATAACGTGCGGCTCTGTATGATAATGTGCGACTCTGTATGATATCATGCTGCTCTGTATGTCAGTGTGCCACTCTGTATTATTACTGTCTGCTCTGTATGATAATATGCAGCTCCTGTATGATGCTGCACGGCTCTGTATGATGATTTGCTGCTCTGTATGATGGCGTGCCGTTCTGTATGGTGATGTGCAGCTCTGTTTGATGATGTGTGGCTCAGTATGATGATGTGCGGCTTTGTATGATAACGTGCCCCTCTGTATGATAATGTGCGGCTCTGTATGATAATGTGCGGCTCTGTATGATGATGTGCGGCTCTGTATAATGATGTGCGGCTTTGTATGATTATGTGCTGCTCTGTATGACGATGTGCGGCTTTGTATGATAACGTGCTGCTCTGTATGATAACGTGCGGCTCTGTATGATAATGTGCGGCTCTGTATGATAACATGCTGCTCTGTATGATAATATGCAGGCTCATTTATGATGCTGCGCGGCTCTGTATGATGATGTGCAGCTTTGTATGATAAAGTGCCGCTCTGTATGATAACGTGCCCCTCTGTATGATAATGTTCGGCTCCTGTATGATAACGTGCGGCTCTGTATGATAACGTGCTGCTCTGTATGATAATGTGCTGCTCTGTATGATAACGTGCTGCTCTGTATGATAATGTGCGGCTCCTGTATGATAATGTGCGGCTCTGTATGATAATGTGCGGCTCTGTATGATAACGTGCTGCTCTGTATGATAACGTGCGGCTCTGTATGATAATGTGCGACTCTGTATGATAACGTGCGGCTCTGCATGATAACGTGCGGCTCTGTATGATAGCATGCTGCTCTGTATGATGATTTGCTGCTCTGTATGATAATGTGCGGCTCTGTATGATAATATGCAGCTCCTGTATGATGCTGCGCGGCTCTGTATGATGATGTGCCGCTCTGTATGATAACGTGCGGCTCTGCATAATAACGTGCGGCTCTGTATGATAGCATGCTGCTCTGTATGATGATTTGCGGCTCTGTATGATAATGTGCGGCTCTGTATGATAATGTGCCGCTCTGTATGATGATTGGCGGCTCTGTATGATGATTTGTGGCTCTGTATGATAATGTGCGGCTCTGTATGATAACGTGCTGCTCTGTATGATAACGTGCAGCTCTGTATGATAACGTGCCGCTCTGTATGATAATATGCCCCTCTGTATGATAATGTGCTGCTCTGTATGATAACGTGCCCCTCTGTATGATAATGTGCGGCTCTGTATGATAACCTCCCGCTCTGTATGATAATGTGCGGCTCTGTATAATGATGTGCGGCTTTGTATGATTATGTGCTGCTCTGTATGACGATGTGCGGCTTTGTATGATAACGTGCTGCTCTGTATGATAACGTGCGGCTCTGTATGATAACGTGCGGCTCTGTATGATAACGTGCTGCTCTGTATGATAATGTTCGGCTCCTGTATGATAACGTGCTGCTCTGTATGATAATGTGCCACTCTGTATGATAATGTGCTGCTCTGTATGATAATGTGCGGCTCTGTATGATAATGTGCGGCTCTGTATGATAACGTGCTGCTCTGTATGATAACGTGCGGCTCTGTATAATAATGTGCCGCTCTGTATGATAATGTTCGTCTCCTGTATGATAACGTGCGGCTCTGTATGATAACGTGCGGCTCTGCATGATAACGTGCGGCTCTGTATGATAATGTTCGGCTCCTATATGATAACGTGCGGCTCTGTATGATAACGTGCGGCTCTGCATGATAACGTGCGGCTCTGTATGATAGCATGCTGCTCTGTATGATGATTTGCTGCTCTGTATGATAATGTGCGGCTCTGTATGATAATATGCAGCTCCTGTATGATGCTGCGCGGCTCTGTATGATGATGTGCCGCTCTGTATGATAACGTGCGGCTCTGCATAATAACGTGCGGCTCTGTATGATAGCATGCTGCTCTGTATGATGATTTGCGGCTCTGTATGATAATGTGCGGCTCTGTATGATAATGTGCCGCTCTGTATGATGATTGGCGGCTCTGTATGATGATTTGTGGCTCTGTATGATAATGTGCGGCTCTGTATGATAACGTGCTGCTCTGTATGATAACGTGCAGCTCTGTATGATAACGTGCCGCTCTGTATGATAATATGCCCCTCTGTATGATAATGTGCGGCTCTGTATGATAACCTCCCGCTCTGTATGATAATGTGCAGCTCTGTATGA
>CM050170.1:115789422-115869422 GCA_027410445.1 Discoglossus pictus | reverse complement strand
ATGGGATTGCACCTATAACTTCCTTATGGTACAGAGCATGCTTCCAGTTATCTGTGAAATTCCTGTTTTCGTTAACCTTTTAATACCTACCGCACATTTTTGATTGTAAAATTTCCTTACCACCAACTGGTGCGGCAGTAACGCAATTTACCCTGTATAATTTCTGGTTACATAAATCATATGACCCTAGCTATGTATCACCCTGTATTTACTAGTAAGTAATCTGGTCCTGACCGCTGTCCCTAGGCTCTCTCACCAGCTCTCCAACCAGCCAAGCGTGATGCCGCGGGTCCCTGTCGTGTGACAACTCATCAGAGACACCACCTAACGATTACCCATGAACGCTTGAATCGCCCATTAGTGGGTGATAGGGACTAGGTTGACTACCACTAATCTTAACAATACTGCCCTTTGACCTTAGCATATTACAGAGTTCCATTAAAGTACCACAGACATCTCTATACATCGGTTTTTTTTCCAGAAGCTTAATGTTAGAATATATAAAGTTTGATTTCTATTATCAGTTGGCTCTAACCCAATAATACCAGTAAGAAATTAGCTTCACCGGTAATCTCCATCTTAAAAAATGTGCTCACAGGTGACCCCTGGTGCCTGGTTTTATTTCTCACAGTTTTATTAAATGACATTGGGCCTCATTCAATTGCCATTTGGCCAATTGAATAGGGGTCTAAATAAGCACATAACATATATTTTTTAAAGAAGTTTTTAGTTAGTAAACATCTATCCAAAAGCAAGGTTTTCACTAACCCAAAACTTCTTTAAAAATGTATATGTTATGTGCTTATTTAGAGCCCTATTCAATTGGCCAAATTGCAATTGAATGAGGGCCATTGCTATTACATGTACCAGAGAGGCAAGCGCCTAGAAAATACTAGACATCACTGAGCCAGTTATCAAAATGGCTATGGTCAGTGTCTCAAGAGACTGTATATTGTATCCTAACCATGGGATGGAAGGACCAGAAGTTTATTCTTTAGTGTGTCATGTCTCCTCCACACAATATTTGCTTTTCTTCATGTACCTCCTTTGTTTTTTTTTTACTTTATTGTTATTCTCCTCAATATAATTATGATCTAAAATGTACACTTCAATTAATTCTAAGAAGCCCACAGTGTATTAGATTCTCACCTTCTGGAACTTCCTCTTTTCTTCCTGTTCTCACTCATGATAGTTGACATCATGCCCAGCTTTGATCTAAAAATTATTTTGTGTTCATATTAAACTCATTTATTTTATACACTTCTCTATCCAGGTTATGCTCTAATAACAATGATTCCAGTTGGAGCCTTTGAAATATTAATCACTGAAAAAAGAAACACAGAAAATATTCTAGGTGAGAAAAAGAGATCCTGGCCCCCTTGCTTCAGACCCATTCATGGGAATTAATTAAAGTTACAGTACTGAAAGAAAATAATGTTTTGTATCTATTCACATTATATATATATATATATATATATATATACTAGCGACTTGCCTGTCAAAATTGACGGGGCAATAAAATTGTAAGGCAGGTATTGCTGTTTGCCACAGACAGTAAGTGTTTTGGTCGTCGAGATATCTTTGGCGTTCATTGAGTGGCTCGCAATGAGCGTCTTCGGCGCTAATTGCGAGCCTTTCGGTTGGTGTATTTTTTGTTATCAGAGGCGCTTTTGCTCTCATTTTAAGGTCCGCGCTGATCTCCTTTTTGCGCTTACTGCAAGTCTCTCCCCTGGTGTAGTTTGTGTCCTATGAGCACCGTTGGCGCTTCTTGTGAGGCGCGCGGTGAAGGGCTTTGTCGTTTATTGCGATATTTTGGTGTTTCTTTTTTTTTTATGTATATGTATTTTTTCATGATAATTAATTAATTAATGAAATGATAAATTAATATACTTTACCTATTTGTAATTAATATATGCAGCAAGGAATGTGCTGAAGAGCTAACAATCTGTTATGTTCCTGCAGCATATAATGTAGGTTTGCACTGTTGTTGAGCTGAGGTGTAAGTGTCAGCAATGTGTGCAGTGTGTAGTGTAAATAGGCTGCCTGCGCGAGGGGAAGCCGTTTGTGTAGCTGTGTACTTCCGCATTGTGTAAGTTAGTATTAGTTTAAATTGGTGCAGATTGTGTATGTGGTACGCGGGTGTGGATGATTTAGCGTCCTTGCTTATAGTGTATGTTGTACCTTGTACGGGTTTTTGTAAAAGTCGTATGTGCTTGGCGGTGTTTTGCATCTTTAGGGGTCGTGTAGCTTAGTTTTCGTTTTTTTCAGCCGCCATTTTTTCTCTCGCTTAGGGGATTTTCGAGTGTCTAAACTCTGTAAATTGGACTTAAATTGAGGTGTAACCTCACTTCCAGATGTCCTGGGTGTCCCCCCTTGCTGTGGATAAGGTTTTTATTTTATTTTTGGGTGTATTTTGTGTTTTCTTAATGTTTTCCTCTGCGCACAGGTCGGCCATTAAGGCCGTATTTTTGTAAGTTCGTAATTATTTTTTTTATGTCCCGCGGCTCGTATTTTTTTTGTGTACGTCCCCAAAAATTTTTCTAAGTCTGGCGGTCCATATTTTTTTGTGTCAGTCCAAATTTTGTTTTCTAAGTCCCGCGGCTCGTATTTAGTCATTGCGTGTTATAGTTTTTTTTTCAAAGTCCCGCTTCTGTGGCTGTTTGTAACCGCGTGTGAGGCGCCGTAGAGCCTTCACCTCTGCAAATGCGGCCCCTCGCTTTGCCGGGGTCCGCATTTGCGTCCCGAACTGTGTCCCTATATACATATAGGTCTACTGTGGTCATATATTTAAAACATACCGTGTTCAAGAACTATACTTATGTGGTAATTGTTTTTTTAGAGTGGAAAATAAAATACATCCATGGTATACAACCTTTTATATCCAATTATAGAGCTGTGGGATCTACCCTTTTGTTTTCTACTGAGATGGAAGATGACTTTGAATACACAGGACATTTCAATTTACACAGTATAAATGTGGCATCTACAACTGCCAGTACAATTTCAAGGTCTAATGTAATCTTCAGTCTAAATCATAAAGTGGCGAGTGCCTACTTTAAAACCACATCACAATATAAAAGATTTACAGCCTTATTAAATTGCGATTCAGTAAATTTAAAAGAGCTCTATTTAAGCACATAACATATTTCTTTTTACAAAAGTTTTTAGTTAGTGAACTCCTATCCAAAAGCAAGGTCTTCACTAACTAGAAACTCCTGTAAATAAAATATGCTGTGTGCTTATATAGAGCCCTTTTAAATGTACTGAATCACAATTTAATAAGGCTGATGGTTCCTATAACTTGAAATAGACAATTAGTAGGAATATGGGTAATTTATACTTCATATATACAGGCCTCTTGGTCAAATGGCACACACACACAAGAGCAGGGATAGCATGAAGATCAGTCATATGACCTCAGTGGGTCCTCCTACCTGGAAGGCTCACTAACCGATGCACCAAATCTGGCTAAAGCATTGGCTAACGTGAAGTCACACACTTTAGAGGATTATACTCCCTTACAAATGTACAGATTTGTATCGTGGATTTATCAATTTTTCAATTCAGTTTCTGTATTTACTGGACCTTTCAGTGATATTAGTAGTAGTAGTATATATTAGTCATTATGGTGCACACCATTTTTGTATAGCATTTTGCCATGAGTATAGCCTAAGTTTTGTGTAGGCAGCCTTTCCAGCAGGTGATTAGGTCCTCCTTTTACCTAAGATCTCTTTTTCCTACTATTTGTTGGTTAGCATGCGTTAGTCAGATTTGGGGCATGCGCTAGTGAGCCTTCCAGATAGGAGGACCCATTGAGGTCATAGGCCTTCTCCATGCTATCCCTGCTTTTGTGTGTAGGTGTGTGCACCATTTGACCAAGAGGCCCATATATGTGACATGTAAATGACCCATATTTCTACTAATTGATCACTACAAATTATAGGAACTAACTGTTTTATATTGTGATGTGGTTTAAAAAACAGTTAATAGTAGGCACTTACCACTTTATATTATTTGTTATCTCAGCTCTAGTTATTTCTGTTTTGGTTATTTTGTCATTCACTCTTTTTCCTCTAATTTACTTTTTTATTAACTCCCGCATCCTCGTTTATGATTGTACTTATTTAATTTCTTTTTTTTAAAAATATATTTATACTTTATTTCTCTAAATACTTTATACTATTTACTCTTTTCTACTTTTTAGCGCTGGCAGACTCCGCTGGGAACTTTTATATTAATGGAAACATGATGATGGACAATCCTCAAAATTTCCGTGTTGCAGGGACGCTGGTGAAGTATAGACGGCCACCCAACGTTCAGAGCAAGGGGCTGGAGTACCTAA
Source organism: Discoglossus pictus (assembly GCA_027410445.1). Lineage (NCBI taxonomy): Eukaryota > Metazoa > Chordata > Amphibia > Anura > Alytidae > Discoglossus > Discoglossus pictus. The sequence continues at coordinate 115,865,080 of CM050170.1, read as the reverse complement.
CTGCACCAGGGCCAACCAACCAGTCCCTCAGTGTCATGGTGTGTGTGTGAGACCCCAGCCCTATGTATTAACACCTTGACCTTTCATCACCTACTGGTACCTTCAAACTCTGAACCTCTCATAACAACCTAAAATGCATGGAATCGTATGGCGTGTATAAGACCGCAGCCCACCTGGTAATCTACTAACATGTGACTATAGACTTGACCGACTTCCATCTAACGTGTATTCAGAATATATTAAAGGATTTCTTCAGTGTTTTTTGTTTTATAGAAATATTTGAAATAAGGGACTTAATTAAAGACATATAGAAAGTTCCCTGGTTTTTAATCTACTATAATAGTTTTGCGCTTGTGAGTAACGGCCCGCGTGGTGAGATCTGCGCATGCGTTACTCACAAGCTACTACCGCTAATTAGAGGAAAATCACGCAACTCTGCATGCGTGACTATTTGAGAGGGAGAGGGGAGGGAGAGAGAGAGGAGGGAAACAGAGAGAGAGGGAGGGAAACAGAGAGGGAGGGAGATATCTAGTTCTATAGAAACACTGTACCCATGAGCTACAGGGTACTGACATTTGCATGGAGCTTTCAAACATTTGTTAATAAAATTATTTTAAAACATGCAAATAAACACTTAGCTAGTTTATTTTAATATTTAAAACAGGGAACATTCCATGTCCCTTTGATTTTATCCTCCTCAGTGTAATTGTCATAGAAAAGTTATGCTACAATAAGATCCCCCCCGAGTAATAGATAATCACCCTTTTGAAACCTTCCCCTTCTTCCTGTTCTTTCTCATGTAGAGTGCCATGATTCACAGCAATGATCTTAGTCCACACCCACATGAGGGTGTTCACACTACTGGTGTCTTGTGAAGCTAACAAGCAGACAGTGACATGATGTGTGCCTGAGCAAAAGTGTGAAGCCATATCATGTTGGTTACAGCTGTAACATTATACATACGAGAAAGCAGGAAGGAAAGGTGATAATCTGTTACGCTGGGGGGCTACTTAGTAAAATTACATTTTATATCACTGTTGCATTGAGAAAGATACAACTATTTAAGTTAAAACATTTATATAATCTAAGGGCACCATGTATAGAATCTTCCCATATGTTATATAATAGTGGCCGCATCACAGTGTATCTATTTATTTATTGTTAATGCTCTAATGCATGGGCTTGCTTCACCCTAAAATCTAATACCTTAAGCAGTAACCAAAGCTAAAATTGCTGAACCTCTATCACTATCACATCAATACCACAAATGGGTTAAAGGACCACACGAGTCACCATATATGCTCTGCACCATCAGTTAGAGGGTGAAAAATCATATGGAAACTGTGTATACATTTTTTTAAATTGATCAATAAATACTTAGATATTGTCATTTTAGTGTAGCCATTGAAGCCCTCCCACAACAATCTGTATAAATAATGAGCATGGAGTCTATAACTGTGTATTCATTCTATTATAGATATACACTATATTTAACTGCAGAGTGTGGTGGTGTAGTGGCAAGTGTAGTGTTTTAAATATTTTTTTCATTAGTAAGTCATAGGTTCGATTCCTCTGTCTTCTACTTTTTGTTTAACTACTTATTTGTATATATCAATCAATGATATGTGTGTTAATAAATACATTAGTCAATAAAAAAAAACATTTTATGAAACAACACACTTACCAATACACCAGCATACTCTGCTTTAAAAATTAAGTATAAAAGTTAAACTCATTTTATCATTTAACATATTTATATTGAATACATATGTGCCTTCCCCAGCACAGGCTGCAGCCTTATCTATCTGTACTGTTGCGATTTTAGCTGTTAGAAGTAATTACACATGACTTATCCACTGCCTGATTTAAGGCCTCTACACCTGATTCTTATTAATATTTATTACATCACACGCGGTACAGATCTCATTACTCATTCAGGCAGAGGCAACGCAGTAAAATAGCCTGACTTCTATTGATCATAACTCCATCATCTCAGCATCAATTGTAAAAAGGAAAACACTTTTTCCACATGGTTTTTCTCCTATCTAACGGTGCAGAGCATATATGGCAACTTTTGTGGTCCTTTAAAGTTACCTAGAAAATGTCCCAGTTATTTCAGAAATAAAAAATACACAATAAATACAATTGCAATTGTTTAAAAAAACAACATTTGAGTGAAAGAGTTAAATATTTGAGCTTTAAAGTAGTATTTTAAAGGACTGCTTGAGAAAAAGGCATTTGGTTGTGAAGTATGTACTAACAACTTAAGCAGCTGTATAAGCCATTGACGTAAATTTGTTTTGGGAAAATCTGATTTTTGGAAGACTTTAAATCCATTTTGTGTTGGTTACTCATGAGAGCTGGATGATGGTGTGGGTTTGAGGTTATCAGTGGAGGGAGTGGTAGAGGAGGAAGAGACAGACAGAAGTCCAGACTCTTTGTTTGATAACTAGATACTACTTAAATTGACACCACATCTCTTCCCCCTCACTGGCCCAGTAGCAGGACGTTGCATCAAAGGATGCAACCATAGCTCTCCAGAAATGCATTATTATAAAAAATATTGTAAAACATTGAAATCTGCATCAATCTAATTTAGTTTTTAGTACTCTGTTGAGGAATTTCATATTTATTTAATTCAGTAAGAAAAGTACAATAAGGAGAGTATTTTTGATCCATCTGTATAGGCAATGCTTATTATATCTGCTGTCTAGTGACTACTCACAAAACCCTGTTATATAGCTAAAAAAATGTAATGATGCAACTGCACATTGTGCAGATGTATCATATCTCCAGCTATGGATATGCTGAAGCTCTTTCACCAGTGTGGTATCTCAAACTGATAATCATCTCCATTGACTTTAAAGGAAAGGAAATAAGTTGTTCACCTAACCCAATAAACAATGAAGAATAATGTTAAGCATATCAGTAGAACATGTCATATGTTACATGTTTTTTTCTAAAATGCTGTGTATTCTCTGTATTTAGTATTATAACTTCAATGGGAAGATTCCCCACATAACATATGAATACACCGTGCCTCGGGATCCAGAACCACCTCTGCCCTTACATTCTGGACCAAGAGATCCTGCTCTACAAGCTCCTAGTAATGTTCAGAGTGAGATCCAAAGAGGATCTGAAGGGAGCTTGCAAGATCCGCCTGAAACTTGGAACTGGGGAAACCGTCATGAAGCAGAAGCCCCCCCAATACATACTGTGGGATCCAGCAAAGAACAAGGGATGATAGAAGAAGAGCAAACAGAGGGTAATATTATCTAATAGAAGAATACTGTAATTGTAAATGTATTAGTGAATTTATTATTGTACCTGATATTAATAGCTTAATAGGGATAAAGATGTTGTATACTGCCAATAAATTACTGGATACTACAGTAAATTTAGCCAAAATGTTCACTGGAAGGTTTGATCATGAGTCTGAAGCTCAAATATTTTGTCCATTTCATAAGAAGACAGGATTCCCTAGAGAAATATTTGATGTTGGTGAAAGAGTGAAGATACACAAAGAAAGAGACAGCAGAGGTGGAGATGGATAGATGAGATCATTGAAGCAATGAACATGATCATGATGTAGCTCAGAGGGTCAGTGACTGACAGATGTACCTGGCATGCTGTGGTCCATTGGGTCATGGAGAGATGTACATGACTGAATGACTGAACAACACATATTGTCATTGCAACTCTCATACAACCTAGAAAACCTGTGGTCCATGACTTCCATTCATGTGGTGCACAGATCACCAGTGGTCCATGAGTTCCATTCAGGTTGTCTACAGTACATCAAAGATTGAAAGGAAATATGAAAAATATTTAAGAAAATTAATAAAAATTCAGTGCAGAAATACTTAATTACTAGTTTTTACGGTTTATGTTCCAATATAGCAGCCTCCCCAATATTTCCGTGGTATTGCATGATAAACCTTTAAGATGTCCCTGGAAAATCAAAGGTTTGGAATCACTGCACTAGAAAAAGGTATAATTATTATAGTAAATAAAGTAAAGTATTTTACTAATGCACTAAATGTAGAAAAATATAGAAATACAGTATATGTATCAATCCAGAAACTAGGAGGAATGAGAGGCACCATTGATTCAGATACAATCTCTGTTCAGTTTTGCTGAAAGACCTGGATGCTTGAAGTACTTCTTTTCAATGAACTTGCAATAGGTTTTACTAGGTTTTCTTAGTGTGTCTTCAATCTTTCCCAGCATTAGAGTCTTCTCCAGGGAATCCTGCTTTCTCATGATGTGGACAAAATATTTCAGTTTCAGCCTCATGATCACACTTTCCAGGGAACAGTTTGGATTAATTTCCTGTAGTATTGATTTATTGGATCTTCTTGCAGTCCAAGAGACTCAAAGTAGTTTTCTCAATCCACAGGCATCAATTCTCTGGTGCTCAGTCTTCTTTATGGTCCAGCTCTCACATCCGTATGTTACTACTGGGAATACCATAGTTCTTTGTTTATAGTGTAATATCTTTTTATTAGCTTGTCCAGACTTGCCATAGCTTTCCTCCCCAGAAGTAAACATCATTTAATTCCATGGCTACAGTCACTATTTGCAGAGATCTTGGATCCCAGGAAAATAAAATATGTCACTGTCTCCAATTCTTCCCCATCTATTTGCCAAGTGTTGAGAAGAATAAATTCATAAAACCTCAAAATGTAAAGGATATGTTTAGTTTTTTTATTTCTTTCAAAAATTTGCCCACGTGCATGTAGAAAAAAAACAGACTACAGTGGACCTTTAAATGCATCAAAAAATGTATGCTTCATGTACCTTTAAATTTAAGACTGCAGTGATGATTTGCTTTGAGGCAGGATAAGAGTCCTGATAGATTGTAAGCTTGTATGACAGCATGGTTTTCATCTCATCCTGTTCCAATGTACTGTATATGTACAAATGTTCCGTCTTTAAATATAGGTCAAATAAACCAAGTGTTTATTGTACCCTAGTGCTACTGAATCTGATTTTCCTCTACAATTAAAATATAATCTAATTAAAAGATAAGAGAAAGGTTTCTGCTTATTATTATAATTAAGATTGTATTAATTTCAGGCCTCCTGACGGGCACTGATGCTCCTCAGGGATTGCTCCAGAGTGAACTATGGCGACTCTGTGACCACAATAGCGACTCTGCCCTGTGCCAAACCCTATTTGGTGGAGATGGGCACGATGGGAGCCAGGGAGGTCATACACTAGGAGAACCTGCACAAGAAACAGAACAACTCAGGGACAATTTTATGCTGCCCGCTGCACTGGAGCACCTTGGCACTATTCCTGGTACACAACCATTTCAGGGACTCAACTCTGACAGGTATAAGAGAAAATGTCTACTTTGGATTTGTTCAATGTCCATGTATATTAATTTGTATAAATGTGGTCTTATTCATTGGATATTTCATTATTCCTCTTTCTTACTCTCCTGGCAGTGATTCGGTGGCAGAACAGGACATCAGCCGTGATGATATGTACCGCTGGAAGGTCTCGGCTTACTCACCTTGTAGCTCTACTTGTAGTTTAGGTAATGTATGGGCTAGTAAGGAGACAATGATTAAATTCAACCATTTACACCAATCAGTGTTAGTGCCACTATAGCCGCTTTGTGTTAATACCACTTTAGGAATCATCTCTGCTTATGCTTTGTGCATCCGATATGATGGGCGGGAGGTAGATGAATCTCACTGTGATCCCACGACAAGACCAGAGCCAACCCATGAGTTCTGTTCAGGAAGAGAGTGTATGCCAAGGTGAGTGTCAAGTACAGAATAGATAAATGTTTTGGGGTACAAGCAACACACTGTATGGGGTGATCTGTCTCCCTGCCTCACGTTTGATTTCCTTTGGAGGTGGGAGTCTAGTGGATGGAGTGAATGCTCTCATAGTTGTGGACAAGGAGTGCAGGTGCGATCAGTTCGATGCTGGAAAATGTTGGCTCCTGGACTGGACAGCTCAGTGTATGACGAGCAGTGTGAGGGCGCCCAACTCCAACGCCCTCCACAGAGAAAAGTGTGTAAGAACAAGCCATGTGGAGCCCAGTGGGAATCTTCAGAGTGGTCAGAGGTATTTTCAGAACCACGTTTATTCTAGTTTTATTCTTTTGTTTCTCTTTTGTGTCTTGCCTTTGCTTTTATTGTCCTTTCATTTCCCATCCTAGCTCTTTTTATCCATTTGATGACATTGTTTTCCGTATATCCCTTGTCTAGTTTGATAGACTATTCCTCCAATGTCCCAGTCTCTTGGAAGAACTTGTTTGACCCTCTTTTTCCATCTTCTTGTAATCTTTTGTAGTGCTCGGCTTCCTGTGGGTCAGAGGGGGTGATGAAGAGGGAGGTGAGATGTTCTTCAGACACCCAACAGTGTGATGAGTCTATAAAGCCCCCAGCTGAAAACTCCTGCTTGGGACCTCCTTGTGACCATCACTGGACAGCATCTGAGTGGGGACCGGTGAGTGAAAATTAATTGTATTTGCATGAGTAAGATGGTGAAAATTATTTTGTGTTGATGCAAGGGACTGTGTTGCTCTGGACTTCTAAATGAGGTTCTATGTGTCATTTAAGGTGAATTAACCAATGAGTCAACTTTGGTTCATCGCTAATGGCGCAATTTATCAAATATCAAATTACATCTCTTTGAGTACATTGCTAAATGATTTGATTCTGCTTTACATGTTTTATGTGCTTAGATTTTAATTTTTAATTATACAGGAGTATTTGTTGTGAGTTGCTTATTGTAGATTAAATAAATACTATATTTGCTTTATAACCTTGCAATGAATAACATGCTAGAAATCAAGTTAACCAAGTCTTTTAGTGTCCTTTTTAATGTTTCCCAAGCTGTGTGCCATATAACTCTGGGTTTCCATTTTGAATGGCCAATGGTTCCATGAGAAAATTAGTCCTAAAACTTCCTCTCTTTTGACAGCTTTTTTACTGTGTTTGGGCCCTGAATAATGGTCATGTGATCATGGGTAGATATTTTGAGACCTGGGGACCTGTTTGGAAATTTGGGTTTTATACTATGAGGAGCCATTTTTTAGCACAATAGATCAAGATGCTTGGGTTCCACAGGAGCCATGTTGGGATTAAAAGGTTAATATGTCTAACTTTTCAGATCAGATGGAAGTGGGCATGTTTAAGGTGCCATTTTTTAATACTTTTGAATCCAAGAATGGTTCCATAGAATAAACTGTTTGGAAACATTAGTCTAAATCATTGCATGTGTATTGTGTTTAGTTTCTTCTTTTTGCTCTTTGTTTTTTGGTATTTTCAATGCTTTGTGTTCTTCCTCTTTATGATTGGGCTTAAGGGTGATTAGAATATAATATATCAGTAAAATGCAAATGAGATTGGTGTTAACTGTAAGATAAACACTTCTTTCTTACATGCCCCATAGTACTTTACCATTAAACAATCCTAGCAGTATTGCTTCTTTGATTGACCAGTAGGTATTGATAGTATATCCAGTTTGGCCTGTCAGTCTATTTGTCTATGATTTGCTGGGAGAAACAGTAAATAATGTGGATATTTTTGGTTGGTGCCTACCAAAGTATTTCTTTGTTGGTCTAACACATGGCATGACTTACAAACGGATCTACAATTCCTGCATATATCAGTAAATTCTGTTTACTGGGCAAGGATTGATTTATATTACTGGACCAGTTCTCCTCAAACACTTTTTCTTTGACACTCTCCAAATATATTTTGGAAATATATGTAACACCACAAAAGTTCAATATACAAAATATAAACATATATAATATAAAATTTGTATAAACTTAACATGCGATAAAGAGCATATATGTAGTGAATATTTTGCAAACTGGTCTGTGTATAAAACTTCAATGGGGTAAAATTGTTTATGATTAAAGAAATAAAAAAAAATACTAAACACAATGGAAGATCAGTATTGAATATGATTCATGGCCTTTTCCCTTTTATATATAACCCACTTTGTCTCCCATAGTATCCCAAATCATTTCATTTATCACCCAAAACAACAATACCCTGTGACATAATAAGCTAAGAGTTGAGACAATTTAAGAGTTGGCAATTTTAATTCTTTCTTGTCACCTCTAAGATGTTGCCATGTTGGCTTCTCTCATTCCTCTTATCCCCTAGACTGATGTATGATTGTGTGTGGAGGAGCAGGAAATGTTACAGCACTGCCAGTGGTTCCATATTAGTTCATATGTCATATCAGCTCATCCTCAAGGAAATGCAATATGTAGTTCCACAGTCTGTTACTTGTTCCTGTCAACATGCATCTAGACGAGAGCATACAGTAGAGAAATTTAAACTTAGTAGTATTTGATAAAGATTGTGTGTGTCATGACCCAGGGGTGATGGGACCAGGTGTACCCCAAATACTTCCTGCTTTCAGCTTACAGGACCACCCCTTGGACTGTGAGGGTTTATAAATCTCAGTGCCCAGGTCAGGATAAAAAAGGATCGGAATACAGGAACACAGGAGCAGGTGTAGGATCCCTTTAAGGTAGTACCCATGAAGTGTATCAGGATACAAACAAGTGAATTAGCTCAATAAAATAAATAAAGCATTCCCTCAAGAATGACACATACACTGTGTTTATGTAGAATCAGTTATTAAGTTATTCCAAAAAGCATATAAAATAATTTGCCCACAGTGGCCATTTAAGATGCCATCACCACTGTGCCACAACTCTGCCAACACAATGTAGGGTTTTGTTTAAAAAAAGATATGGATGCCTTTAGCAGTGACCACACTGTGGTGGTGTAAGAGGTTTTGATAGCCACTGTCATGTGGTTTCTACCGGCAGTGTAATGCCACTTGTGGATGTGGGGAGAAAACCAGGCATGTATTATGTGCTGAGCTGGAAAATGGTCTGTACTTGGATGAATGTGTGAGCTCTCCTGGAAATCAGAGCAGAGGATGAGCTGCTTCCAGAGGCCATGATCCTCCTAGCTCACCAATGCCTGGTCTCAGGTACTCACCCAGATATGGAGCCAGTCATGCTCCAAGATATACATTGATGAAAATATGTACTAAATGGGCTTTGATGATGTGAATTCTGATCTAACAACCTTTTGTGTGTAGATTAAAATGTGTTTGTGTGTCTGCTTGTGTGTATTGGACTGATCAGTATCTGTTTATATGTGCTGGACTGCTCAGTATCTGTCTGTATGTGCTGTACTGCTCATTGTCTTCTTGTACTGTAAGTACTGGACTGATGAGTATCTGCCTATATGTGCTGGACTGATCGGTATCTGCTTGTCTATGCTGGACTGATCAATATCTGCCTGTCTATGCTGGACTGATCAATATCTGCCTGTATGTGCAGCTCAGTATCTGATGTATGCGCTGGACTGCTCATTGTCTTCTTGTACTGTAAGTACTGGACTGATGAGTATCTGCCTATATGTGCTGGACTGATCGGTATCTGCTTGTCTATGCTGGACTGATCAATATCTGCCTGTATGTGCTGGAGTGCTCATTGTCTTCTTGTACTGTACGTACTGGACTGATCAGTATCTGCCTGTCTGTGCTGGACTGCTCATTGTCTTCTTGTACTGTATGTACTGGACTGATCAGTATCTGCCTGTCTGTGCTGGACTGATCAGTATCTGCTTGTATGTACTGGACTGATTAGTATCTACCTGTATGTGCTGGACTTATCAGTATCTGCCTATATGTGCTGGACTGATCGGTATCTGCTTGTCTATGCTGGACTGATCAGTATCTGCCTGTATGTGCTGGACTGCTCATTGTCTTCTTGTACTGTATGTACTGGACTGATCAGTATCTGTCTGTATGTGCTGGACAGCTCATTGTCTTCTTGTACTGTATGTACTGGACTGGTCAGTATCTGCCTGTATGTGCTGGACTGATCAGTATCTGCTTGTCTATGCTGGGCTGCTCAGAGAGTATCTGCTTGTATGTGCTGCAGTGATCAGTATCTGTTTGTACTGTATGTACTGGACTGATCAGTATCTGTCTGTATGAGCTGGAATGATCAGTATCTGTATGCGCTGGAATGATCAGTATCTGCTTGTATGTGCTGGACAGCAGAGTATCTGCTTGTACTGCATGTACTGGACTGCTCAGTATCTTCTGTGCTGGACTGATCAGTTTCGGCTTGTCAGTGCTGGACTGATCAGTATTTGCCTGTATGTGCTGGACTGATCAGTATCTGTTTGTATGTTCCGAACTGATCAGTATCTGTCTATATGAGCTGGACTGAACAGTATATATCTGTATGTGCTGGACTGATCAGTATCTGCCTGTATGTGCTGCACTGTTCAGTATCTGATTGTCAGTGCTGGACTGATCAGTATCTGCTTGTATGTGCTGCACTGATCAGTATCTGCTTATATGTTCTGGACTGCTCAGCATCTGCTTTTGTGTGCTGCACTGATCAGTATCTGCTTATATGTGTTGCACTGCTGAGTATCTGCTTTTGTGTGCTGCACTGATCAGTATCTGCCTGTATGTGTTGCACTGCTGAATATCTGCTTTTGTGTGCTGCACTGATCAGTATCTGCTTATATGTGTTGCACTGCTGAGTATCTGCTTTTGTGTGCTGCACTGATCAGTATCTATCTGCCTGTATGTGTTGCACTGCTGAATATCTGCTTTTGTGTGCTGCACTGATCAGTATCTGCTTATATGTGTTGCACTGCTGAGTATCTGCTTTTGTGTGCTGCACTGATCAGTATCTGCCTGTATGTGTTGCACTGCTGAATATCTGCTTTTGTGTGCTGCACTGATCAGTATCTGTATGTATGTGCTGCACTGATCAGTATCTGTATGTATGTGCTGCACTGATCAGTATCTGATTATATTTGCTGGACTGCTCAGTATCTGCTTGTGTATATTATATGAATCACTATATGCTTGTGTGTGTTATGCTGATAAGTACCTGCTTGTATGCTTACAGACTGCCGATACCAAACAAAAGGACCATATAGTCTGCGCATTGTTTACTAGAAAGTTGTGCTTAAGTCTTCCTCAATATGCTTATATCAGGCATGCTTGAATCCCTTTATCTCTTGTCCTTGCATTCCTCTTTCTCTGGAAGCTATTACCGTCCTTATCGTTATTAAATATTTTGACACATTTTACATATATTAATTCACTTTTGTAATGTATTAATATAATTGTGAAGATACATTTTCCAGAACTGGACACAAGTAAGGCCTGTAGACTTATAGATTCAAGTTAGTATCTCTCTTTTTCTGCTGCTGCGGCCCTTTTCCGCTTTTGTGATGATTAATTCATCAGCGTTACATTTTGCATCCCACATGCTTTGACCGTTCATCTTCATTTTTTTAAACGGTTATGGATTTAAGTCCCATCTTGTGGGATGGCAAGGGGTCAGTGTGTGTGTGTTATGCAGATAAGTGTTTGTGTGTGGGCTGTGATGGTCACTGACTGCTTCAAATGTATTATTTAGTCTTTTAATGTGGTTTAGGATTAGTTGAGGACCACAGTGTAAAGTATATACAGTAGATCATCATTGTTAGCGTATACAAACACAGTTTAAGTATATATAATCACTGTTTAAAGATATAGGATTCTGCGTTCACACATTAAACCAATTTATAGAAGCAGAACTATTGTGTAAACATATAGGGCCACCATGTTAACACATGTAATACTATTTAAACTTGTAGAATTACATTATACGAACAAACAATTCTATTGTAAACATGTAGAACCCTAATGTAAGTATTAACAATGTGCACTCACAGATACTCAGTGGAAATATATAGATCTGCAGTATAAAAAAAACTTTAAATATATGGAATCACTGCATAAGGATAAAAAACTGCAATGTCGACAGAATTGCAGTATAAACTAACAGAACCAGAATATACAAGCGTAGATCCACAGTGGTTCAGTGTCAACAGACATATTAGCAGTGTGAAAATCTAAAACCACAGTGTAAATATTTAGTACCACAGTGTAAACATTTAGAACCATAGTGTAAACATTTAGAAACACAGTGTAAACATATAGAGCCCCAGTGTAAACATTTAGAACCACAGTGTAAACATTTAGAAACACAGTGTAAACATATAGAACCACAGTTTAAACATATAGAACCACAGTTTAAACATATAGAACCACAGTGTAAACATGTAGAAACACAGTGTAAACATATAGAACCACACTGGCACCTCAACAGGAAGTTTGTTTGATCTTAAAAAGCATTGAAAACTGACTATAAATTCTAGTAGCCTTTTCGTCTATAAATAATTTCTGTAGAGACAATAATAGTAGAATTTATAGACACGTTTAATTAGCATTGTTTATTGTCTCCTTTATTGTGCAGCGCATTTAATACCCATGGGGAGGAGATCAAACTGTATGATAGCCATTGAGGATATGTTTGGGTTACTACATAGACAAACAAGCAGATTGTGATACTAATTAAAGCAGTCAACCAGGACCCACTCATTTGCCAAAAAGAGAATACTGAATATCTCAGGAATTATTCATTTAATACGATATATAGCCAGTTTTTCATGCTCCTTAACAAAATTTGGAGTCTCTTTAAATATATAGAGCCACAATTTGCACATGGTGTTTTTCCACTGAAGATAAACAATACTGAGTTACTCTTCCAATAATGTACTGTATAACCAAAAAGTAACTATTACAGTACTGGACAAGCCCTTCTTCACTCTGTGCATGCTTACTGCACTAAATAGAAAAATTATAATTTCTCAAAAAAATTCTTTCAATTCATTAAATTTAATGATGTCACCATGTGTTTGTGTCATTCAGTCGTGTCAGGCTCTCTGTGACCTCATGGACTGCAACACACCATTCTGATCCACTTGGTTTTCATGGCAGAGATACTGGAATGAGTTGGCAGTTCCTTCTATTTAGTTAGGCTAAATGTTTTTAAACAATTTGTGTTTTCATTGTGCAGTGGCCCTTTTACGCAGTTTTTCTGTGTCATACAAGTGATCATGATATGTGTTTGTGTAACATTTGCTTGCTGCCCTCCCATAGAAAAACATAAATGCATTTAATAAACAAGTAATAGCTTAGCCTGTATATGAGTAGCTAAATTGTAAAGATAGCTGTTATAGGGAAATGTCTGTGATTTGCTCACACAGCAAGAGAGCCATATATACACACAGAAAAAGGAATGGGTGCGTGATTACCCTGCACATGCACTCGCAGAGGCTCCTCCACTTCACTGCCCAGGGGCTCCAAAAGGTAGATCCAGCCCTGTGTGTATCCATGTATTAGGTGACCTTTAGATATACTGAATGTGTGAACTCATCGAGTATCAGTATTGTGTTGAGTGATCCCACTAATATGTCTCACATCCAATGTTTCCCTCTCACACAGTGTAGTAAGACCTGTGGATCTGGACAACAGGACCGGGAAGTGAAATGTTATCAGGGCGAGGAGCTCAGTCAGGGCTGTGACCCATCTATAAAACCAGAAAGCAAGCAACCCTGCCAGCCGCAGCCGTGTCCTACTGAGGCTCCAGGTAAGAACCTCCCACTCATAAATGTATTTGTACTACAAATAAACTGGTGACACATATGATATGACTAAATATCACTGATTATATCACTTATATTATTAATAAAGTACATCATCTATGACATTACTGATGACATCACATTAGATCTTCAATGACATCACTTAAATGGCTATGGTACAATGAAAAATAGGGGGAAAGTAATTAAGCCAGCTTTTAGTTTTGATGCCACTGCTGGAATCTAGAGGCATCCATAATGCATTGGTGGATACGGTTTGTGTTAGAGGGGCGTTTACATTTCTGGATAGCAATACTTGCATTTCCTGATGCAAGCAGCCTGCTTCTGGGCCTGTGATGGGGAAGGGACGCAGTGTCAGTTTCAATTTGATTGTCTAACAATACTTTCTGCCGTCTCCTTATTCCATCCTCCCCCACCCCTCCTTCCACTGATAGATAAAAAGCACAATTTAATAATCCCGCTGTCACAAAGTAATGTAACAAGGACAAAATGGATTCTTCTATTGATAAACAGAGTCTTCAAAATATCATATTTTCCTAAAAAAAAAATTATGTTCATGGCTTAACAGCTGCTGTTTGTTACATATGTCACCTGTCATTTTTTCATGAACTCCAGTGGTGCTTTAATACATTCAAATTTGTTAGCTTCTTTAATCTGATTATCTGGTATTAGTGATGTCACTATTGTAGTTATTTACTTAAAATCTGTAACTTTATAGGTGTTCATGAAACAGATAATCGTTTGTACAGTGACTAGAGGTGTCTATAATGCTTAGTAGACTGAAGTGGTGCCTACGTACTTATTTAGTTAAAGGTTTTGTGAGGATGTGACAGGAGTACCAATACCAGGGTATTCTTGTAATACATTTTATGTTTTATCTAACAACTTGACCTGCCCATCTTGGGTGCTCACAGCTTTATTGAATTACACAAGCCCCTACACCACAACAAGGTAGCGATCCAGAAGGGGCCAAAGAAATATGTGGTTATTTAGTCGTTCAGTTGAGTCTGACTCCATGACCCTATGGACCGCAGCACACCAGCTACATCTCTCAGTCACTGCCCCTGTGAGCTCCCTCAAGTTCATGTTCATTTCTTCAGTGATCTCATCTATCCATCTCTGCCTCTGTCATTTCCTTTTCCTTGCGCCTTCAATCTTTCCCAGCATCTAGGTAATGCTGTCTTCTCTAGGGAATCCAAAATACTCGAGCTTCAGCCTCAAGATCAAACCTTCTAGTGAACAGTTTGCGTTGATTTTCTGAACTACTGATTTTTCAGATCGTCTTGCAGTCCAAGGGACTCTAAGTTTTCTCCAACACCACAATTCAAAGGCATCAATTCTCCATGCTTGGCCTTCTTTATGGTCCAGCTCTCACATGCGTATGTTACTACTGGGAATAACAGTCCTTACTATGTGGACCTTTGTTGATAGTTTAATATCTTTACTTTTTACTAGCTTGTCCAAGTTTGCTATAGCTTTCCTCCTCAGAAGCAAAGTCTTTTCATTTCATGGTTACAGTCCACATCTAAAGAGATCTTGGTTCCCTGAAAAATAAAATCTGTCACTGCCTCCACTTCTTTCCCATATACATGTCAGGAACTGAGATTGCCGTTTGCCATGATCTTTGTCTTTTTAACATAGAGCAGCAGACCAGCATTTGCACTCTCTTCTTTTACCCTCATCAGTAGGTCCTTTAGTTCCTCCTCACTTTCAGCCATCAGAGTAGTATCATTGGAGTATCTGGGGATGTTTTTATTTCTTCCAGCAATATTGATTCCGACATTGGATACATCCAGCCCGGCATTACACAAGTCCAAAACTGAAGAAATCCTGAGACTGCTCTGTAAAGCACACATTAGTAGCAGGCAGTAGTGTAACATGAGCTGCTAGCAATGTACACAAATATACATTATAGTCACCTCCCTCTATTATACTACATGTACAGTATGTCTGTCTGGAGAGCATTTCCCTCTGGGCGGCTCCCACTCCAGAGGCAAAACTTAATTCAGGGGGTGAAGAATTATGGAGCTCATACTGCTCGAGATTAATATTAAAAAATAAAAATGCACAGTAAAAGTTGAATAATGGGTGTTTTCTTATCAGGAGTGTGACAACAGCTCTGATGGGGAAGAATCTTGAAGTGAATGGCTGTGTTGTTGTGGGTTGTCATTGCAACAGTGACAGTTGAAAAGTGAACTTCAACTTTCTGCATAGACTAAGTGCTGATTGGCGTGTGAGCGCAGAGGAATTGGAGCAGAACATTATCCTAACATTATGGATACCTAATACTTCTGCTTTACTTATTGCTGTGTACTTGAGACATAGTGAGGACACATGATGCATTACATCCTTTTCCTACTCAGTGCTTGGGACAAAGCCACTTACTTACTGCCAATCTTGCCCGGATCCTGCAGCCTCATTCCAGGGAATACCTAGCACCAATACACAGAAACCTATAGAGGAGAGGACCTAACCAGTGGGATCCATTCACTGGCTGTTCATACTGGTCCCTCCTCTTGATAAGTCCCTTCCTAACTACTCCTTAAGGCGCCCTTATAAGCACACCAAAGCGGCCATTTAATATTTAAATAGGCATTGTATTAATGACCAATTCTTAATTAAAATAGCTAGCTCTTCTTGCTAGGGCATTACAATGTTCATTTAATGTAGATATTCTGGTTTAGAGATCGCAGCCAAGTTAGTATTGAGAATCCCGTTTGATATCACCCAATGGACTTTGAGTCCCAGCCAGATGTCTTTTCTTCCCTTAGATACTGACTCTGTCTAAGATTGCACTGTAAAACCTTCTGAATGCCTGAAACTGATTCCAAGTTCCCTCTAACCTCCATAAAATCTAATTAACCCAATCTATCTGCATTCTCCGACGCTGTGAATAGCCCTCTTGTGCAGCAAGTTCCCCACAACTGATGAGCTTGAGGCGGTATATATCCTAGACATTATCATTCAGCCTGCATCTGGAAGATGTCCAAAAAGCAAAAATAGACTATATTTTTCAGTTTTCCATCATAACTGAGAGAGACCTATGACTTACCGTGTAAAGTTACATTAATATTTCAGCAATTCATTCCCCATAAATCCCAGCAGGGATAAAGAGAGCGCAGTAGAGGTATAAGCAAATGCATCTTGGTCTCTTCCCACACCTGCTACTTATTAGGTGTAAAGGGATTATGGGTAAATGTTAGTAGCAGGTTGGTAATAGCTGGTATATAATAGTGTTCTACTCTTTGGAAGAGGGTGGTCATACATAGATGTATATCTGCATACGAAGGAAGAAAGAGGTCAGGCATATTTTCCACTTTATTAATCAAAATGTGAAATTCTTATGCTTTATACCAAGGAGTGAGGCACTGCTAACATAAAATGGGATATTACCACCCATATATAAGATATAAAAGGTAAAAATCACATTTCTTTAAAAATATTAATATTATTTCTATCTCAAATGTACCTTTACAGAATTGTATACAAATGTCTGCAAATTATTTTCTTTGTCATCCCAGTTAAATTGTGTGGGAAATCACCACTAGGAGTCACCCATGAGTCGGTATCCAAGATAGAGACAACCAGTAATGGGTGGAGGGGAGATTTATTTAGAAGACATTTTAAAGTTCCCAGTGTACAACAAAAAGTGTATATGTTTAAAAACTCTAAATAAGAACATTTCCAAACAAAAAGCGTAGTCTGCATATCACTGGAGGCATCCATGATACTTTGATGATTGTTGTGTATGTGAGAGAGGAATTTATATTTAGCTTGCATTTATTGTTACAAGCTGCCTGCTTCTGGACATGTGTAGGAGGATGTTATTTGTCAAACTCTATAAATCCAATTATTTAACCCATCCACCTACATTTCTCTCTTCCTCCACCTCTCCCTCCACCCATAGATAAAGATAAGCAGGCTCCTCTGGCTTCAAACTGTCAGAGAGTGATGAATAGAGACAATATTGAGCTATATATATATATATATATATATATATATATATATATATATATATATATATATATATATATATAAATAAATGGAGTGTTAAAAAGCCATAGGCCATATAATTTTTTTTTTATATGGCTTACACAGCTGGCAATGTTGTTAGATTATTACATACTTTGCAAACATATGAGGTTAATCTTACATTTATTAAAATACACCAAGACAACTGGTACTCCTGGTTATGATCAAGAAGCAATTTGAGTTGATAACATTGGGCCCTATTCTATTAGCTGCTTGCAAATGCCTCAAACTCACAAATTCGGCTGTGGATGTTGTTGTTTTTATTTTTAAATAAATGTTTAGATGTATTCTATTGACTCCAGCTCGCAAATTCCGACCACAAGGCTGAACTCGTAAACCCTGTCAGGGGTCTTGATCATATTATCTGGCAATATTTAAGTAAGACCATCATTTATTTCTTAGACACAGCCAATAGTAAAATCCTGATGTCAGTAAAACATGGGCATTACACGTATCCTGCAATCAAAGACTACAAATTAATTAGTGCCAATAAGTAATATTTGCCAATCAGGTTTACAATCTAGCAATCTATAAAATGCATTAGATCATCTGTTCTAATCCATGTGGGTTTCATGATATTAACCCCTTGAGTCTCGGGATTGATATTACTCAGAAATAACTTTTAAAAATAATATATTTAATTGCATATTTGTGGGTTTAAGACTGTTGTGCAATTCATTCTAGTGTCTTTCCATGCTTTCCCATGCTTTTATAGTACAGTATTGTGTGCTTAATTGCTGCTACAGTTCTAATAAAAAAAAAGTGTTTGAAAAAGCTGTTGTGAGTCCTATTTTGTACTCGTAATATTTTTGACAGAGTTATGGTATTTTTTTCAGTTGTGGGTCAGACTTTATTTGCGAGCTAGAGCTACGTGCCTTATAGAATATTGATTTTGTGTAACTTTAATTGTTTAGAGCTCATAATATAAGAGCAGTTTTAGTGTGTATAATTTTATGAATTGGATAATAGAATAGGCCCAAACAGTATCAGAATACTTTCTGTCATATATAAGGCCTGTTATCTAGTACAATCATTACTGAGTGCCTCTGATACTCATGGGTGGAGCTACTGAATAGGGGAATCTTAGAGCAAAATGATTTGTAGGATCTCAAATTATACAGTTTCTTACTTACTCTGATTCATTTCTAGGATGATGTGCATTGTAGGTGCACATTAAAGGCATATCTAAGGGAGCTGGATTATGAATTCATCCGATAGAAAATAATTAGTAGTATATGCAAACATTTTTTTGCATGAAAAAATCCCCAAATAAACATTTAAACTCTTACATTGAAGTCAGCAAAATTTCTTGTAATTTCTGACAGTTGCAAATTAGGATTAACACCCTCCAAACCCAGGCTAAATTAGCATCAAATTTAAAATGATTTATTTTAGCCAATCAGATTAGCTGACACATTTTATTTAAACTCCTGTCCTGTTTGTGCTGTAAAGCAGCCTGGGATATGTAGTGTATCACTGATATGTGCTAGGTATTGCTGCTGACACATACAGACAGGAAGCTGCAAGGAGATTGTCTGAGCATGCAACAGCAGATAAATAGTGGATTATTATTGCTCCCCTGATGCTGCATGCTGATTGGGGGGGGGGGGAATCAGATGCCTTTGTAGACACCCCCGGAGGAATTTTTTTAAAGAGATGTGCTACATACATATAAGCTGCTGTTTTTGTCTAAGGATTGCAGAAATGTATTAATCCATGAAACTTGGATATGCCTTTAAAGCCAACAAATAAAAGTAATGTTATATCCGTCTCCCCTCCCCTTATAGAGTCCTATTTACCCCAGACTGTAGCCAGTAGCAGCTGCCCCCTATACTGTGGTGGGTCCTGGTGCTTTGCACCTTCAATAGCTCCGTCCCTGCTTATACTGTTCACTCCTCTCATACCTGTTCTTTTTTATTTCTCCAGATGAAAACTGTGAAGATAAAGCCACTGCAAACTGCTCCTTGGTGCTGAAGGTCAAGCTGTGCTCACATTGGTATTACCGCCGCGCCTGCTGTCGATCCTGCGGGGGGAAAGCCACCTGAGCACCACCCACTCCCACACCTCCCTATTATTGTGAATTCTGTACATTTGTTGGAATACATCAGGTGCTCTTTCCATTGATAATCCCACAGTTTTAGTATGTGGGATTATTTAGAGGGTAGTTGAAAGAAGTGATTGACAGCGGTTAATTTTACCTCTTCATTCTAATTTAACCTTATGGTGCCTCGTGATCAACCTGCTGTTCTGTTTATGTGAATATTTGCCTAAGATGCCTCTAACGAGAAATCCTTACAGTGCCAAAGCTGAGCAACTCATTGTTCTGGCATTAAAGGGTCTATTTTAAGATAGTATTGTGTTTGTATAAATGACCTGGGCATTAGGTGCTGGGGCAGAAGTGGCTTGTCTCTCGATTATTAATAAGGGTGCTCTTCAAACAAGTTCAGTTTTTCATATTAAATAACCTACCTGCATTGACCCAGTTTGAAAATAATTGTTAAACCAATATTAATACCCAGGTTCAATATGGATCTGTAGGGGTGTTTAAAGGACCACTTAGCAGGGTCGCAAACAACAGGATATTGGTGTTAAAATAGTGCTAAATAATACATTTATAATGCATTCTTTTAGAAAATGAAGCTTCAAATTCAGAAAACATCACTAAAAGGTTGTTCAAACTAATCTGTGTGTGCCCCTCCCTCACTAGTATGGGTACTGCTATAGTAAAGTTACTAGTCCTATGAAAAAGGCATTGTGGGCAGGTGTGTAAGCAATATATGCACCCACCGGTGATAATACCACTCAACTTCTTTGGGTGGGGCACACCCCAGGAAAAAAGCTCATTTTTTAACACAACTTTAAAGGACCACTGTAATGTCCTAACAAAAGGATCTAGAGGTTGTCATTCAAATTCAATGATTGCAAATAAGTTTAATGTTAATTTTTTTGCAAAGTTCAATCTCAGCTGCTGCTGGTCTCCGTCCAATATAACATCAAAGTGGGGAGGTGGCCTTTCCTGGCTAAATTTTCAGGCACAAGATTGTATCAGCAATGGTCTACATTGATGGACGACTTGCAGTGTTAAAGTGGTTTCCCTTGGCAACAACCTATCGGTGGTGGTGGTGGGGGGGCAGCTTATGGCTAAATGTTCTTAAAACACTTCATAATGGACGCTGTTTGTGAACATTGAAAGTCAGTCAAATGTGATAACCTTATCAGTGTATTGACAAATATAATAACCGGACATGGGCATAGGAGCCCAAATAAATCTGGGGGATTAATTCAACTCTGCTCCCAGGACAGGAAGCAGGGGCGGATCTACCACCTGTGCACCCAGTGCCCCTCACAACTCAGTCCTTTTTCTAGGATATTACAGTGGTCCTTTAAATATGTTGTATGCATTATAGCTTAATTCTCTAAATACAGTATACTTTGCAAATATATTATTTAGCACTTTCACAGCAATATTCTATTATAAACCGCTGAGTGTACCTTTAACCCTTTCACAGGTAGTGGATCTCTGCAATGCATTGCTGGTCCCTCTGCCCATTGAAGGGTTAAGCAGCATTCCATCTCCATTTTTAGCATTGTTGCTCTTTAATGAGTCCAAACAGGCTCCATAACGAAGCCACTCGGTGCTGCAGTATCCTCGTTTATCACAGGCTTATAATAAAACCTAATGGTTGTGAGACAACGGCCGCCATATCTGGCTCCAGCTAGTGACATTGGCTGAAAAAGATGTATTTTTATTATTCTAAATAAAACAAGAATTAAACTAAGGAATGTTATTTTATCTCATGTTGTGTGTGTTTTGCTCTAAATGTCATATAGGGAATTTATACTGAGACAAGGTTTTGCTATAAAGAGCTCACAAGCTTTTTTTGGCTAGAAGATCAAAGCAACAAATGAATATACTGGTAAATGTACCAGATCCTGCAACTTCTCAGATAGTCAGCAGTAAAGAACCACCATAATGACCTAACGGCAGGAGATAGTTGGTCTAATTAGGCATTGATCATTTATAAAATTAATATTCAACAGAAAACTTACACAATATCAACTGTTGAGCTGCTTGTTTCCACCCTCATGAAGTCATGAAGGGGTTGTTTGATAGTAAGTATAATATTGAATATTGCTTTTCTAAATCAGGATGAGAATAGGAATTGTATTAAAAATCAATAATCTATCTTTTGCTGTTACGACATTGTAGTGGTAATTTACCACGACAGCCCCATATTTATATTATGGTTATTTGAAGACCTTGACTTCAGCAAAAAAATAAGTAAAATGCTTTTATGGGGCTACTATTTTTGTTTCTGCTGATCAGTTTATACAGGTGGAAGGAGTCTTTGAATGCACAGAGGTTTGTGATTTATACAATAAAAATGGACAATTCCATCTGGACTAATGGAGAGTCCATGTTTTACACAGATGTTTGGAATTTGTTCAACTTAGCCAAAACTTTAATCACTAAGGGCCTCATTCAATTGCAATTTGGCCAATTGAATAAGGTTCTATATAAGCACAGAGCATATTTTTTTACAGAAGTTTTTAGCTAGTGAAGACCTTACTTTTGGATAGAAGTTCAGTAACTAAAAAGTTCTGTAAAATAAATATGCTTTGTGTTTATATAGAGCTCTATTCAATTGGCCGAATCGCAATTGAATGAGTCCCTAAGAGTATGGAATAACTTATTATACTAGTTAATAATTCAATGCTAGGTTTTGTTTTACTTTATAAAATAATTTTGACCATAATCTAGAGTAGTTTTTAGAAACAGTGAATTGAAAATATAGAACTACGGAGATTATCTCATTTGGATGTTACCGTGGTATTAATCCTATGGATCAATAATGGGAAACGAGCAATCAAAAATGTGTAACTGAACAGTATCATTAGAAGCTGGTCGTAGAGGAAGGTTACCCACCATGTAGGATTCACTAGATTCTCTAACAAAAGTTTACACATTTGAAATCTATTTGCCCTAAATTTCATATTTTTCTATGGATGCACACACAAATATTTCAATATAATGCCACTGCAAAGGGTGCATGATAAAGATTACATAATATAGGGATCACAAAAATCTAATATCATATAAGCAATAGCTTATTTAAAGATTGAGTTTTCAGGATACATTTATAAGAAATGTAATAATGAAATGTACATACCGAAATAAGAACCTGGTAGTGATCAGGAACTAGGTACATCTATCGACTACCCCTGCAGTATAGGGTTATGGTTGAAAGACAAAATTGCTTCATACAGATATCCTGATCTATCCCTCTTTGCCTGCGCATTTCTTCTGCAGCACTGACTGCTGTAGTTACAGGTGCCATCCACCAGAGGGCTCTGTGAGTTTTCAGGCACCATCAAGTTCCAGGGAAGGCAAAGAACTTTTCTCCCCTCCGATGTGGCGCAACTCAATGGCGCTGAATCGACAGCGAGGCCATCAATATGTTTGTCACGGGCACTCCGCCCCCCCAGAGCCTTGGTCGCTCCCCTCATAGCTCAAGGCCTCTTCTGTGGGCGCGCCTTATATGCTAAAAATGGCAGTGCCATCTGTCGGCCGAAGGCGGAACTGCAGCTGTCAGATTTTGCGATGGTGAAGAGGGAAAGGACCAGATATCCCTGTTTAAAATAGTGATTCTCAAGTCCAAACATGATCTTAATTAATCAAACTTTATAACCTAAAGGGATGTGGTTAGTGGTAAAACAGGAAATTAACATTTAAAAGTAAGAGTTGCATATGGTATAATAAAAGTCTTATTAATTGAATACTCAGATAATATATATATATATATATATATATATATATACATATATATATATATATATATATATATATATATATATATATACACACACACAATGGATATACAAAGTCTACACACCCCTGTTAAAATGTCAGGTTTCTGTGCTGTAAAAAAATGAGACAAAGATAAATCATTTCAGAACTTTTTCCACCTTTAATGTGACCTATAAACTGTACAACTCAATTGAAAAACAAACTGAAATCTTTTAGGTGGAGGGAAGAAAAAAGAAAAATAATGTGGTTTCATAAGTCTGCACACTCTCTTATAACTGGGGATGTAGCGGTGTTCAGAATTAAGCAATCACATTCCAATTCGTGTTAAGTAGGAGTCAGCATACACCTGCCATCATTTAAAGTGCCTCTTATTAACCCCAAATAAAGTTCAGCTGCTCTAGTTGGTCTTTCCTGTAATTTTCTTAGTTGCATCCCACAGCAAAAGCCATGGTCCACAGAGAGCTTCCAAAGCATCAGAGGGATCTCATTGTTAAAAGGTATCAGTCAGGAGAAGGGTACAAAATAATTTCCAAGGCATTAGATATACCATGGAACACGGTGAAGACAGTCATCATCAAGTGGAGAAAATATGGCACAACAGTGACATTACCAAGAACTGGAGCTCCATCCAAAATTGATGAAAAGACGAGAAGAAAACTGGTCTGGGAGGCTACCAAGAGGCCTACAGCAACATTAAAGGAGCTGCAGGAATATCTGGCAAGTACTGGCTGTGTGGTGCATGTGACAGCAATATCCTGTATTCTTCATATGTCTGGGCTATGGGGTAGAGTGGCAAGACGAAAGCCTTTTCTTACGAAGAAAAGAATCCAAGCCAGGCTACATTTTGCAAAAACACATCTGAAGTCTCCCAAAAGCATGTGGGAAAAGGTGTTATGGTCTGATGAAACCAAGGTTGAACTTTTTGGCCATAATTCCATATGGCCATAATTCCATATGTTTGGCGCAAAAACAACACTGCACATCACCAAAAGAACACCATACCCACATTGAAGCATGGTGGTGGCAGCATCATGCTTTGGGGCTGTTTTTCTTCAGCTGGAACTGGGGCCTTATTTAAGATAGAGGGAATTATGAACAGTTCCAAATACCAGTCAATATTGGCACAAAACCTTCAGGCTTCTGCTAGAAAGATGAACTTCATCTTTCAGCATGACGACGACCCAAAGCATACATCCAAATAAACAAAGGAATGGCTTCACCGGAAGAAGATTAAAGTTTTGGAATGGCCCAGCCAGAGCCCAGACCTGAATCCGATTGAAAATCTGTTGGGTGATCTGAAGAGGGCTGTGCACAGGAGATGCCCTCGCAATCTGACAGATTTGGAGTGTTTTTGCAAAAAAGAGTGGGCAAATCTTGCCAAGTCAAAATGTGCCATGCTGATAGACTCATACCCAAAAAGACTGAGTGCTGTAATAAAATCAAAAGGTGCTTCAACAAAGTATTAGTTTAAGGGTGTGCATACTTATGCAACCATATTGTTTTATTTTTATATTTTTTCTTCCCTCTACCTAAAAGATTTCAGTTTGTTTTTCAATTGAGTTGTACAGTTTATTGGTCACATTAAAGGTGGAAAAAGTTCTGAAATGATTTATCTTTGTCTCATTTTTTTACAGCACAGAAACCTGACATTTTAACAGGGGTGTGTAGACTTTTTATATCCACTGTTTATATATATATATATATATATATATATATATATATATATATATATATTTATATATATATATATAGATATAAATGAATAATCAGGTTATTGTGATACCTTTCTTTACTCTCTCTATCTCTGTATATACCTCCCAACGAAATCTACTACACACGCTAGGAACAAGTCCCACACTGATGAGAGACAGTAACCTCGAAACAGCTATCTGTAGGTAGGTTTCCTGGCTTGGGCAAAATCTATTCTGGGCGTTGCTTAAAGCTGTGTAATACAGTAGGCATCTCTATCTCAAAGCCGCCATTCCCATGATGACATATATAGGGTGTAAGTGAAGCGCAGAGACGTTATTGATTGATATATCACTGCAACCAGAGTTTTGCTCAGTCAGCAACTTTACACTCCTAAGTGAAGCCAGTCATGTGTTTAATACATTAAATATTTTTTTCGTAAATGTTGAATTGACTAGTAATCATTTTCAACATAAAGAGGAGGCATATATTGAAATGTGTAAGTATTTGTACTCATTCAGACTGATGTATTGTATAAGTCACATCACCCAAAGCATAACTAGTGAGAGATTACCAGATAACATTTGATTCTAGGTTTAAGGGTCATGTCTATTTAAGAACTTAACCCTTTCACTGCTGTGCCCTTTTTCACCCATTTGACACATTCTGATTTACCATTAAACATTAATGAAATTCTGTGAGGTAATCACGCAACTGACATGTTGCTTTTCCTTTAAACACTAACAGCCTTATTAAATTGTGATTCGGCCAATTGAATAGGGCTCTATATAAGCACAGGGCATATTTTTATTAAAGAAGTTTTTTGTTAGTGAAGACCTTGGTTTTGGATAGAAGTTCACTAACTAAAAACTTCTGTAAAAAAAATCTGCTCTGTGCTTATATAGAGCCCTATTCAATTAGCCAAATCGCAATTTAATAAGGCTGTAAACCTTCAGATGGTGTAATTTGTTTGTGGATATAAACGGTTATGAAAAAAAGTGATTGCTTAAATGGAGAAAATTTTTTTTTTTACTGGAGTATAAATAAAAAGGATTGCTAATATCACTATCAAATGGATTATGGTTCTATTTTGAGGCATTATTATAATATTTATTATTGGTCTTATATGCCAAGGTAACGCCTTAGCACAAGGTATTATAGGGAAGATCTGTGATTCCTTAAAACACCTTCCAAGGGGCACAAGCATAAACATATGATCTCATGGGAAAAAGACGCAGAAACTGGAACATTTATTCGTATATATGGTGGTCTTGCTTAAAACTCTGGAGCAATGTAGCTAATACAAGAAATGTTAGTTATGGAACTACTGGAGCTCCAAGAGGTGGTAGTGTGGAGCTATTCAACACCCTGGGGATGTGTATCAGGGAAGAAAGTAAAAGAGCAAACGGTTATGTTTATATATGTATATATATTGGAAAGGAGTCTTAGGGGTGGAGCAACAATGGGTTTTTGGAAGGTGTCTTCGGAATGGGAACAATTATGGGAAGGGGTCTGGGGGAGGAGCACTGAGTTATTTGGTTTCGTTGGGGCCCAAAGCACAAGATTTTTTACAACCCTCAGAGGGGGGCCTAAATCATTTTTTTGCACCACGTTCCTCCATTTTTCATATAATTAGACTCTATCTATCCTAGCTGCCAACCCAATTGGCTCAGAGGTTGTGAATAAGTAGGTTCATATATTCCTACTGGCTGGTCCTGTCCAAAACGCGTTATGGGAATATGTAAATAAAGATATTACCCAATATCCTGGGACATAATTGTATTCTTACACCTTGTACTACATTTGCTTTCAGACACCTCTGGACTCTCTCTCCCTGGCTCCTAACTCCTGGCTCCTAAGAACACCACTGCTAACTCAGACACCTCTGGTCTCTTTTTCACTCCCTGGCTCCTAACTCATGGCTCCTAAGAACACCACTGCTAACTCCGAAACCTCTGGTCTCTCTCTCACTCTCTCCCTGGCTCCTAACTCCTAGCTCCTAAGAACACCTCTAGATTTTAAGTGTTGAGTGTCTAATCTTGTGGGGTGCTTTGGGAAAAAAGCCTTTTTTACAAGACTTGAAGCGCAAAACAGGGCCCTCCATTTTCTGCAGTTATCAGTATTGTACATTGTATATTTCCTTGTGCTTCTCCCCTGTACATCACTACAGAATATGTTGGCGCAATACAAATAAAAGATAATAATAATAATAATTGTTACGGGCCAAAGTATCTTTACTTTTAAATAAACCACAGAATAAACCACAATATTATATGTGCAATATCTAAGTTGCAAATAGCAACTTTTTGGGAATCTTGCTTATTATCAAACAATATAATAAGTAAAATTAGAGAAAAAATGGGAAAAAAATTACATATAGCGTTGAATTCAAAACACACTTATATGTAGCAAAATGGCAACCAAAATATAACACTTGAGCAAATTAATATACAATAATGGACCTAAATACTAACCTGCAAATTAAAATGAAGATACTAAGAACATTTTCCCCTCCCCTCCATCCCTCATCCTATTTCTGAAAGCTAAAAATAAAATAATATAAAAGCACGGTTGCACAGGTTAAGACTTTATTGAGATATTAGCAAAGTATATCATATCAAAATATATTTATTTTGACAAATTACATTTGAGAGTAATTTGAACATATATTGTAAATTGGTGAATGTATTTTTGTGACGTAGTGTATGTATAATCCAAGTATTTGAAAGCTTAATTATTGTGAAGTAATTGTATCTTTATCCTTTTCATGTACTTACTGTGTTAATTACTTAATTATGATTGGTGCACAGCACCCAGCCCCCAGCCCTCTTAGCATCCAGTCCTTGTCAGCAGCCATACCCTATCTGCATTCATCCCCGCACAGGAACCAACCCCTCTCAGCACCCATTTATAGATCCTTGGTGCACATACACTCTGAATAAGTAGTATAGACTTGTAAGATTACTGCAGCTGCTCCTTAGGGCCTTATAACAGATAAGGACATAGACACTAGAACAACTAACAAGTATCTGCATCACTTCTCTCCAGAGCACCAGTTATTATGTCTACACTGATATACATCATAGCTTTGCTAGTTCTCAGGAGAGAAATGTGAGAATTGTAGTTTAATATACATAACATACAGTGATGGATTTATAAAAAGCTTGAATGTCCATTTCCGTCGTTGGAACCTACGCTGTATGGTTTTACCCCTTTTACTCTTACCTGTCTCCACCTTTGGCCTCTGACATGGCTCACTCACATTGTTTGCCTAGAAGCCATAAGAAAGCAGTACAAATATATGAATAGCTGCTAGATTGTAGGGTTTATAAGAGCCCATACTCTATTGCAGCATAGCATAGTGTATAATAACTGATAAGAAGCAGGCAAAAACATAAAGTAATCAGTGAAGACCCAAGAAAACTTTAGAGTGATCCATTTTTAAAAAAAAGTTAAGAAACCACTGCTTTAGATTGAAAGCTCTCCAATTTAAAGTGCCAACTCCTACATATCAATATATTTCATTTTATGGGATGCCCCACAAGGGGGAGGGGGCTAGTGAGTCAGATTTCAACATGGCATCTCCTGCATCTACAATATAAACCCTTAGGACAGGTAGATACATGTTGATAGGGGGACATTGGTTTTATATTATAACCCCCAAATCTAAGGGAAAATGCCTAGTTTAATATTCAAGTTTTGTGAATCTTTTGTGAAAGCCATTTTAAGTTGTTTTGTGTCATTCAGTTGTGTCCGACTCTCTGTGACCTCATGGACTGCAATACACTTGGTTTTCATGGCAGAGATATTAGAGTGGGTTGCCAGTTCCTTCTCCAGTGGACCACAGCACACAGCTCCTGGTATTCCAAGGTGGTTTTCCATCCAAGTACTGAACAAGCCCAACCCTGCTCGGCTTCAGGGTGGTGTGACCTCTTGCTTTCCGGACTGGACTTAAACCCAGATCACAGCACCGAATCCGAATCACTGGACCACCAGGGAACCCACTGTAAGTTACCCATGTTCTATGTCAGCCAGGAGACTTGTTTTCACACATCATTTTTAGCTGAATAGTGTTCTCACTGTAGCTGAGCATTCTGGGTAGTGGGCATTCTGGAATACGAGACACCTTTGTGCCTCTATCCATGGATCAATCAGTCCAAAAGGTAACACTCTGCTTTGAACTAAATGACTAACTTAAAATGGTCTCTTTAATAATAGATATGGCTTGAAAAAAAAAAAAACCTTTATCAATCCTTTACTTTGCATGTAAATAATTATTTACTATTTTGCACTCATGTTCCTAAGGCTATATAAGCTCACTCCACTCCTGATTGAAGTATTATGTCCGGAGTGGAAGAATCCAACGATTGGTGGCGGTATGGTAGGTGGCTAGAAAGTACGTGGCTAACAGCTCAGGTTACACTGCTCAGAGAGTGATTTTCAATTTGGCACTTCTGAGTAGGCTGGTCCACTCCACCCACAATACTTCATTCAGGTTTGGAAAGATCTGGAGGTTTGTGAAAATTAGTAAGTAATTGTTTAATTGCACACTAACAGTTTAATAAAGTTTTTTTTCTTATCAAGCCCTACCTATTATTTAGAGACAACTGGTAAAGTGGTCCTTTAATCTTGAAAGGATCCTGGATAAAGGCTCTATGTATGGCTTTTAAGGAGTATGTTTTGGAGTTCTGTGGGAAATGTTGCATCCTGGAGATCCATTTGGGGTAAAGGAAATGTGGGGTTCCATAGAAGTCCTAAAACTGTGCTCAATAGGGTCCCATGGCTGAAATAGTCTTGGAAACAGCTTTAGTCAAAGACGGCCAGGGAGCCTCATGAGACCCTCTTGCCCTTCTGGATCTCTACCTCGTTCTGGCCAAGGGACTTGTATACCTCAGTGAAGCTGTGAGCTATACCATGTAGAGTCATCCAAGATGGGCAGGTCATAGCAGAGGGACCAGACAAGTCGCAGTCTACTGGAGAAGGAACTGGCAACCAACTCCAGTATCTTTGGTCACTCAACTGGTTGTCCATCCCTGCATTAGGGCATAGCTTGTTTGTGGTAGTTTCAGGAACTGACAGTCACAGCTATTTCAATATTAATGGTACTCTGTGACCCCAAAAACAAGTTGGTTTCATCTTAAGGATAATTACAAACTGTCTATACACTGTACTAGCCATTCTTCTACAAGTACATATTCAGATATTGTTAAATGGCCATTTTGCTCACTGTAAGTGGGTTCCCTGAGGGTTGACCTGGTCAGTACTTGGATGAGATAACGCTAGGAGCTGCATGCTGGGGCCCACTGGAGAATGAATACCAAATGGATCAGCATGACCATGGACATTAAGATGTCCTGGTGTGTTACAGTTTATGAAGTCAAGGAGAGTCGTAAACGACTGAAGAACGAAAAAAAAAAAAAAGAATGTGCTCTTCATGGTGTGAAAGAGCACAAGATTACATGTTAAAATTATCTATTTTTTAATTACACTAACAACAGACACAAAATCTTATCTTTTATGTCTATGTTTACATACAACGTGTATCCTGCCTACTGGCTGTTGCAGGAGTAATAACCTGATTTTGGTTCCGGTCTGTTCACTTCAAACTGGAAATGTAAGCAGTTATTAACATAAATGGGACACCAACCCTGCAACCTGATTAACTGCATTACTGCCACAGCCATGGCCGGATTACCCATTAGGCCAACTAGGCAGTTGCCTAAGGGCGCTTCCCTGTGAGGGGCTCCACTTAAAAAAAAAAAATAGTTCCTGGTTTAAAAATAAATAAATGCTGTAGTTCATAGACTGGCTACTATGGGGGTAACATCCTTGAACGAAATAATTATTACAGAAAAAGTAACTAAAATGCACAGAGAAGGCAAAAATGGGTCTGTGCATACCTTGCATACTTATTAGCAGGGGCTCCTCCACTTCACTGCCCAGGGGCTCCAAAAAAGCAGTCTGGCACACACAAAAGGATTTTATTTAATTTGATTTCTTTTAGTAGATTGTATCTGTGATGTGGTCCAAATGATGCTGAATTAAGAGACCCTTTAATGATGGAAGAGGGGATCTAACTGTATGATAACCATAGGGGTACATTGCTTTGCCACAACAGAGATAGACAAGCAAAGCCAGGGCCCTCAACTTTTACCATGTGTTTAATATTGTATTTATGTGTGGGCTTAACTCCTGTATATTGCTATAGAATATGCTTTGTTTGTTTGCGTCATTCAGTCATGTCCCACTCTCTGTGACCTTATGGACCACAACACACCATGCTGATCCATTTGGTATTCATGACAGACATAGTGGAGTGGGTTGCCAGTTCTTTCTCCAGTGGGCCACAGCATACAGCTACTGGTATTCCAAGGTGGTCTCCCATACAAGTACTGACCAGGCCCAACTCTGCATAGCTTCATTTGTTGTGTGACCTCTTGGTTCACTGACAGGAATCGAACACAGGTCGCACCGACTCCTAACCACTGGATCAACAGTGAACCCCATAGAGTATTTTGATGCATTACAAATAAGGGATACTAATAATAAAACAGAATGTAATCCTAATGAGTGCATCAAAACAGATATTAAGTTTTCAGGGATCCCTCACATAAGGATGCCCAGACATAATGCTGGTTATCTCAATAAAGATTCAAAATCAAATGGCTAGTACAATGTATATGTAGTTTTTTATGACAACATAAAATAACTTAGGTTAATAGATCCCCTTTAAAATTTATTTAAGTGGAGGAGATTTTAGTCTTAACCCTACACACTAGAAAATATTTAATGAATTGTTTTCCCACTTTGGGGTTACAACTGAAATGACTTAAGACTTTAGAGGGTTTCTTCCTTCAGTTCTAAGCCTAATTAGATCTCACCCCCTGAGAGCTGGAGGAGCCGTTCTCTTTCATGTCCTTGTCAGCTGGAGCAATCATTATTTGGACAGCTTAAGACTTACCCATTGAAATCCACAAGTAACAGGATTTTATACACTTTCTTTTGATCACACATTTCAGGATGAGTCTTCAGTTTTTCTTAAGTGCTTCATAAAGATTCTTCCTTGCATTCAATTCACTGCAGAGGACATGATTTATCATTTTGAGATTTGCGCTGATGAAATTTTCAAAGCTTTGTCTTATAAAAATGCTCCTTATATTATTAACTGGAGAGTGATATTATTATAGTCTTATTATTGGCATTTAAACTACAACTACATAACCTTGTACAAATATTAAAGGGCCCCTGAAATCACCATATGTGATCTGAACCATTATACGGAGAGTGAAAAAGCATGAGGAAAAAGTGTTTTCTTTTTTATAATTAATGGGGAATTAATGCTGGAGTTATGATCAATGGAAGTCAGGAAATTTCCCAGAGCATTGCACTGCATGGTGGTAATGAATATTAATTACAATCAGTTGTACTGTCATGTAGCTACATATGTGTTTCAGCTCACAGTGCATCAAGTGTAAGTATAGGAATGTAAGTAATACCACAGACTGTGGTGCTAGGGTTGCAGGTAGATAATAAACAGGGGCGCATAAGAGGCAGATATGGGCTTTGTAGTACTTTAAAAATAATTATTTGAACTACATGTATATATATATTTTACATTTTATATGGGGAACTAGATCATCTGTATATATAGGTTGTGCTCAAACGTTTGCATACCCTGGCAGAAATTGCAATTTTCGCATTTATTTTAAAAATATGACTGATCATGCAAAAAAAAAATGTCTTTATTATCACATAGTTGTTTGTCTCCTTTTTAAATCATAATGAAAACAGAAATCACCCAAATGGCCCTGATCAAAAGTTTATATACCCTTGAATGTTTGGCCTTGTTACAGACACACAAGGTGACACACACAGGTTAAAATGGCAATTAAATGTTCATTCCCACACCTGTGGCTTTTTAAATTGCAATTAGATTCTGTGTATAAATAGTCAATGAGTTTGTTAGCTCTCACGTGGATGCACTGAGCAGGCTAGATACTGAGCCATGGGTAGCAGAAAAGAACTGTCAAAAGACCTGCGTAACAAGGTAATGGAACTTCATAAAGATGAAAAAGGATATAAAAAGGTATCCAAAGCCTTGAATATGCCAGTCAGTACTGTTCATTCACTTATTAAGAAGTTGACAATTTGGGGACCTCTTGATACCAAGCCAAGGTCAGGTAGACCAAGAAAGATTTCAGCCACAACTGCCAGTAGAATTGTTTGGAATACAAAGAAAAACCCACAGGTAACCTCAGGAGAAATACAGGCTGCTCTGGAAAAAGATGGTATGGTTATTTCAAGGAGCACAATACAACGATACTTGAACAAAAATGAGCTGCATGGTCGAGATGCCAGAAAGAATCCTTTACTGCGCCAATGCCACAAAAAAGCCTGGTTACAATATGCCCAACAACACCTTGACACACCTCACAGCTTCTTGTACACTGTAATTTGGAGTGACGAGACCAAAATAGAGCTTTATGGCCCATAGTGAAAAGAATACTATCTTCACTGTGAAGCCTGGTGGTGGCTCAAGATGGCAAGATGAATGTAGCATGTTATCAGAAAATACTGGCAAACAATTTGCATTCTTCTGCACGAAGGCTGCGCATGGGACGCTCTTGGACTTTCCAGCATGGCAATGGCCCTAAGCACAAGTTGACCCTCCAGTGGTTACAGCAGAAAAAGGTGAAGGTTATGGAGTGGCCATCACAGTCTCCTGACCTTAATATCAACGAGCCACTCTGGGGAGATCGCAAACGTGCGGTTCATGCAGGACGACTAAAGACTTTGCATGACCTGGAGGCATTTTGCCAAGATGAATGGGCAGCTATACCCCCTGTAAGAATTAGGGGCCTCATAGACAACTATTACAAAAGGCTGCACGCTGTCATTGATGCTAAAGGGGGCAATACACAGTATTAAGAACTAAGGGTATGCAAACTGTTGATCAGGGCCATTTGTGTGATTGAGTGATTTCTGTTATCATAATGACTTAAAAATGAGCCAAACAACTATGTGATAATAAATGGCTTCATATGATCACTATCCTTCAATAAAATATTTTTTTTTTGCATGATCAGTCATATTTTCAAAATAAATGCCAATATTTCAGAATTTCTGCCAGGGTATGCAAACTTTTGGGCACAACTGTATGTATACATATACATACATTCATACAGTAGACTCCCAGTTAACCGGCACCCATGGGGATTGGTAGATGCTGGATAAATGTAGTTTTTGGTTTCTTGAGAGTTACTAATAAAAGAGGTCTAGATTAGCTGCACCTAGGATGCTCTACTAAGTATATAGTCAGTGAGGGCTGTTCTAGCAGCAGCAGCTTTCACTCCTCACTTACAAACAGATTTGTTCGGCTGGAGGGTGCAGTGCTGACCCCGGGGAATGTAACGACAACACTGTACTGGCTCAGTCATTCAGGCCTGTCTGCTTCCAGGTAACATTGAATTGCAGAGACACACAGTGGCTGAAATCTAGGTGCCTGTAAGCATTTTGTGGCATGACAACCTGGCATCTGGCATCTAGTTTTAATTTAAATTACAGCATTTAATGTGTTTCTGATTGCTTGAGAGTTCTGGTTAACTGAGAGTCTACTGTATATATACTATTTACCCATTTTCCTCCTCCCTCTCCTTTCTGTCTTTGCTCTCCTTCTCTCTCCTTTACCTTCTCTCTCTCATTTTTTGTCTTTGGTCTCTTCATTTCTCTCTCCTCTCCCTTCTCAATCCCCTTTCTGTCTTTCACCTTTCTGAGAGAGAGAATTAGAGCAAAGATAGAGAAAGGAGAGAGGGAAGGAAAGCAAAGACAAAGGAAGAGCAAAGACAGAAAGGAGAGAGAATAGGAAATCAAAGACAAAAAGGAGGCAGAGGAGAGAGAGAGAGAGAGAGAGAGAGAGAGAGCAGAAAGGAGGGAAAGCAAATACAGAAAGGAGAGATGAAGGAGAGATGAAAGCAAAGGCAAAGGAGAGAGAAAAGGAGGGCAAAGACAGAAAGGAGAGAGAGAAGGGAAGCAAATACAAAAAGATAGAGAAGGGAAAGGACAGATTCTTTCTGTCTTTGCTCTCCTTTTCTCTCTCCTCTGCCTTCTCTATCCTTTCTGTCTTTGCTCTCCTTCTCTATTTCCTTTCTGTTCTTACTCTCCTTCTCTTTCCTCTTTTCTTCTCCACTCTCCGTTCTCTCTTTTCCCCCTCTCTTCTCCACTCTCCTTTCCTTGCTCTCCTCTCTCCTTTTCTATCTTTGCTCTCCTTGCCCCTCTCCCTGCCCCAGCTGGTGTGGTGGGGTGGAGCTACATAGCAGTACAGCCATAATGGGGCGGGGTTATGACACTGTGGACTATGACCTGGTGGGGGCGGGACTACAAAGCGTTACTGTCACTGGCTTTTATATATAAGACTAGAAAATTGGCCGTCAAAAAATGACGGGAACAAAATTGTAAGGCTAGCAATGCTGTTTGCCACACAATGTGAGGCTTTTGCTCCTCTGAGCACCTTTGGCACTCATTGCAAGCCTCTCCCACTCGCGGTGCTCATCGCAAGCCTTTCAATAAGCGCCTTTGGCGCTCTTCTCATGCCTTTCCTCTCGTCTACTGTACGAGCCACTGATTGCAGGATTTGTTAACCTGCAAGTTTTGTGCTTGGGAATGCCATGTGTCTCTTTCCACCATCTCCCCCTGTCCCTTCCCTGTGTGTTTCTCCTCTGTGTCGCTCGCGCTGAATGCTGTTTGTTTTGTTTTCAAAGTCCTGTGTGCCTGGCGTTGTTCGTGTGTTACTGTGTTTGCCATTGTGTATTTTCTAAGTCCTGCGTGCCTGGCTTTGCTCAGCCTCGTTTTCATCCTGTTTCAGATTTTTTACGCTTAGCCGATATTCCATTGATGAAAAAAAACAAATATGGCCAGGCTTCCTGGCTCCACCCCTGTGCTTTGTGTGAGTGTGTTTTTTTTTTGTTTTATTTATTATTTTGCTTGTTTTTCAAGTTACGTGCTGGAACTAAGTTTGACTGTTAAATTAGCAAACTGCGTTCCTCGCGGTCAGCGGCAAAGTGCTACGTGCTTATTATTATTATTTATTTTTATTAGTATCTTTTATTTGTATTGCGCCAACATATTCCGTAGCGCTGTACAGGGGATAAGAACAAGGGAAATACACGTTTAACAAAATTAAAAAAAAGTTGAAGAGCCCTGTTTTGAGCTTAGAATCTTAGCAGAAAGTGCTTTATCCCAAAGCACCCTACAAGACTGGAAACTCGCTACTTACAATCTAAAGGGAATTAAAGGGCAGAGAACTGGGGAAGAGTAACAAATAAGGAATAGCAAGGGGAAGGAAGTAAGTGAAAGATAGAAAGAGTTTTATTTTAGAGGGAGAGGGGATGGATCTGAGGTGAAAGAGTAGTATGTTGGTTGACCCCTAGTGTTGAGATGATATATCTGCAAGTAGGAAGTCAGGTGTTTTCTATGGCTCTATAAATTTAATCTGAGTTGGGGTGGGTGGGTGAGGGGAAGAGAGGGAGAGCAGTTCTGAGTGTGTCACAGATGAAGTAGGCCTTGAAACCAGAGTAAATTTGCACTGAAAGAAAACTTTCGCCAGTCCTGCGTGCGCGGTCGACTGCTTGCCTCACGAGGCTTGCAATGTGTGACCAACATCGTAAGCGTTCCCAACATTGACAACTGTTATAGTGATAAACACAATGTGTCACAGTTTATTTACAGGTTGAAGATGAGTACAAATGTTTCCATTTCTAACCATAGGTTCAAACCTTATGATTTCCACTGTTTTGTGTGTAATGTCTTTATTTATATATAAATACCATACTAATGTGTGTGTATAAATACATTAACTCTTAGGGAGAATTGCTAATCTCTAGACCTTGCTACAATCAAGTGGAATAAAAATGATTACATATAAAATAGATTATGTCACATTTAAAGACTCCAGGTTTATTAGTTTTGCAGGAGGGCTTCAATGGCTATATAAACAATAGAAAAAATACTAATATATAAGTTAACTCATTATCAATTTTAAAAATCAAAACCGCTTTCCTACATTTTCCTGCCTCTACCGGATGGGGCCGAGCACAACTGGTGACTTCAGTGTCCCTTTAACCACCTTGGGCTATTCTATGTTTTGTAATGAGAAACAAATTAACATTTTTAATTTAAATTGATTTAACACAGATTTTTTTGTCCCTGAACTAAACAAAATAGTTCATGATGTTGAAATGAACAAAAAAAACGACATATTTTCAAAAATAAAATTTACAAATAAAAATCTGAAAAGCCTTGATTGCAAAAGTATTCACCCCCTTTGATGTGAAACCCTTAAATATGTGGTGTAACCATTTGCGGTGAGAATTCAATTGAATGGATCAAAAAAATATAATTATTATGGCACAACTACTACTGCTGAGTAAGGGGGACATTGGTCATAGAAGCAACAAAGAGTTCAAAGGTAAGTCTGAAGGAGCTTGAGAGACCCACAGCTGAGATATGAGAAGCTGTGTATGACCACAAGTAAACAGGCAGTGCTTAATAAAAGTTACTTTCCTTTATTTGATACTCCTGAATATGATATTACTGTATGATATACTATACAACTCGCCCCTTATTCTGTAATAGATGCTATAAAGGTTCCACAAGTTGAAGGGTCTTGTGCTGTATCAACAGAAGGTAAGATGTGTGCAACCATGATGAACATTTTGTAGGACCATATATTAAAATACGCTGGATCTGTATTAAATCTCCAGGATAACAATAAGAAAAATATTTTGTGCAAATCAAAGTTCTTTGGGTAATCCAGTAGCAGCTCTTGGTTCCTGCTGTGCTTCCAAATGAGGTGTTGTTGCAACAAAATGGCAATAGCATTACCAAGGACACATGGTAATAGCAATCACTGTGGTGATGTCTCTCAACTCGTTTCATCCACTACAGAGGGCTTCTTCAGGATGATGAAAACTTACTTGCATGCTCTCTGCCACAGCCAATGGGCAAAGGGTAATGCTCTTGAGGCAAGGAATCTTAACTAGCTTGCACAGCCATTGCGCAATTCTGACAACTGGTATACTAACCTTTAAGAGACACTGGCTATTGTAGATTTTCAAAATAGAATGCAATTCATAAAACATGCTTTAGATTTTCTAGTCTGTAGCTCAGAGTTTTTCAAAATAGGTACTGCCACTAAAATATTACCATAAAAATAAACATTTTAACTAAAACGGTGCCCATTCAGTATGCAAAGAAAATATTTTCTGGTTTCAAAGTCTCTTTAACTATTAAAGGACCACTCCAATGCCTAGGCATAATGAGCCAGATGTTTTAATTAGGCATTAGTCAATTATAAAAAGCAATTATCAATATTACATTTGTTTTCAAAGATCAGATTCGGCTGCAGCTGGTATCCGCTCTGAATAAGGTCAGTAAAGTCAGGGACTAAGTGGTCTGCATTGGCTGGACATTGTCTTGTTGAGGCAGCTGTCATGGCTGATTTTGGGACTCCCCTGAACCCCACTAACAACCCTGTTATTTGGGACTCTAACACACTGGGTTGCTAATATCAAAGGCTATTAAAATGGACATGAGACTGAATGGAAGGACTGTGACAATTTGTCTATCATTTCTATGTCATGTTTAAAGAATGTATGTGTACTCAGAAAGTGGTAAGGATATGACACTATTGGTCTCTTTAGAGAATGCAGTCTAAGTTTCCACATTATAGAGTATTGTGTCATGGCCTGGACTGGAAGGGGTTAACCCTCATGGAATTTGCACTCCTCTTAAAGGGTAATAAACCAAATTGGGCATTTTGCTTTCCAGGAGGGCGGAGGGAGAAGCTAATGGGGAGAGCCTTTGTTAAGTTAACTGGATAAGAATGAAATTAACACCATACCTATTCCCCCTCATGGGACCATTTGGCTCACCAGAAATGTGAATGCCCTAATTAAAATGTGAATTTCTAATTAAAAAACAACTTCATGAATTTTTCCCCATTTAGTCAAGCTCAACGTTTTCAAACATACATATTTTTTTCATTATACAGTGGTCCTGTAATCAAAGGGGGGTTGTGTAGGAGCAGCCTTCCGTATAGGGACTGACAGGGCATTTTTCTTACATAATTAATTTATTCCAAATTGCAGGATAACATACCTTTTGTTCAATGTCATATGAGATAAACTCTCTTCTGGCTCCACTGGAGACCTTTCATAGTTTACAGCATAATTTATCTCCTCGATTAGATTTCCATCCTTACTTAATCCAACACTAAACACATCAAGGGCTTGACTGATCTCTCTTTAAAACATGTTCTACTAACTGGTCCTATCTGACAGCAAACATTATGTTGACTAAGAATATTTTCCATTAACATCAAGAAAGGTTTGGCAATTTTCAAGGATATATAAAAATCTTACCGTTCAAAAGAAAAATTTGTACCTCATTACAAAATATTGGTTCCTTCCACCTGTTGGTGGACCTCATATTACAAAGTAACACAAATAGATGAAGGTAGTTCCAAAAAAGATTTAGAATATGAACATGAGATATATAATTCACATGTTACATTAAAGGGTCACTGTAATAATTTTGTAAGTAGACTTATACAAATCCGATATGCATTCTAGCGAATAAATAAATACCGTAAATGTAAAATAAAAAGATTTAGCTAAGAAAATTATTTATCAAATTTAGTGTGAGAAACATAAACTGAAGTGCTTGTCTCCACCCCTGCTGCATCTTGTAGTGGGTGGGAGAGGTGCTGGCTGGGTGGTCTTAAAAGGAGTTTCAGGATGTTCTGATTATGAAGCTGCCAAGGTGCTAAGGTTTGTGGGGCTGGGTGCAAATTATATGCAGTTTTTTAAGCAAACAATGTATAGTTTAGTGTGATACAAAAGTGTTTTTATTGTATTACCATGCAATGTAGGAACTCTGGTAGTTGGCACAACAATATGGGCATGGTCTCCGATGCTGCTGACACTTGTGAGGGAAACTGATGCTCATAA
This sequence comes from Discoglossus pictus, assembly GCA_027410445.1. Classification (NCBI taxonomy): domain Eukaryota; kingdom Metazoa; phylum Chordata; class Amphibia; order Anura; family Alytidae; genus Discoglossus; species Discoglossus pictus. The sequence goes on along the minus strand of CM050170.1, from coordinate 115,825,022 downwards.
ACAAAATGTTCTGAAACTCCTTCTCAGACAGCATCAAGCCAACCCCTATCATTACATAACAGTGGGTGGAGAGAAGCACCTCAACTGCAAACTCACACTCTTAAATCTTTGTTTTTCTACCCTTACATGCACATTTTATTGCGTGCAAATGTATATCTGATTCATTTACAAAAATTAATACAGTGGTCCTTTAAACCAATTTTGATAGCCTGTGTTCAACTCTGAAACTAGTTCTGATTGGTTAATACTGTGAGAGACAACTCATTTAATAAACTTCTTATTCCATCTGCAAATATAATATATAAGTCATTTGTTGTAGTTTCTGGAGAGCTTCTGTAGCACCCATTAACAAGTCTTCTTGTAAAGGACTTACTGTGGAGGGTACTAGAGGCATCATTCCTTGGCAGTGATGGAGCTTTGAAGTTGGTAGACTGTCATAACTATGGGGGTCCTACCCCCTTTCAGACCTGGGTGCTGAGAGCATGCAGCCCTCTGGAAAAACTTGGTGTGCCCATCACAAGTAGGGGTCCTGACTCTGTGCAATGGGTGGGGGTGAAGGAATTTCTATCTCTGCCGTTGCACGTGTTGTTAGCAGTCCGTATGTAGTAAGGGGATCCATATGGGGAGTAGGCTGGTGCCACCGATGGAAGTGGTGCTCCATCGTGGTGTGATGAAGAGCAGTCATGGCAGGGAAAGTGTGAGTGAGGCCGATGACCTTGATCCTCCTCTGTCTCCTCATGAAGCTCGTCTTTCTTGCAGCAGTAATACTAATAATTTAATGAATAGGGAACACAAAAAATAGAAAAATTAAACACAATCATGCATTACCAGATTTGGAGCAGTATAGCTTTCCCATGAAAGCTTTGACCCATGATAGACAGATAGATAAATAGATAGATAGATAGAACAAACATTTAGTTTATGGTGAGCAACAAGAGCAAGAGAAGCCCTCCACTGTACAGAAACAAATAATACATTTGTAAGCCTATCTGCAAGTCTAAAAATAAGTTTAACAACATATTACTCGCTCAGAATTCCCAGAAATACAGTTATTCAGTCCTTTCCGACTTTCCGTGACCGAATAACACAAGAGGCACATCTTTATGTCCATGGTCATGCTGATCCACTTAGTTTACTGGATACTGGAGTGGGTTGCCAGTTCCCTCTTTAGTGGGCCACAGCACACAGCTCCTAACCACTGGACCATCAGGGAACCAATATATATACTGTATATATATATATATATATATATATATATATATAAATATATATATATACACACACACATACAGTATATATAAAAATTTTAATGATATTTGGGAGGGGTAGGGGCGTTGAGAATTTAAACAAAGAAGTAAAACAATTTTTTTGAGGGGCATTGCAAGAGTTGAAGTATCCCGCCCTATGCCCATGCTTCTGGCAGATGCCCATACACTCCATTTGCTGCCAAACAATATCCTGAGGTGCTTCCCAGAAAGTAAAAACTTAAAAATGCATTAATGTAGTAAATAGAGTTTGGACTGTTGGTGGGCCTGGTAGGACATAGTTGCCCATAAATGCTTTGTAGTGCGGAGTTGTGGTTCTCTGGACATCCTCACAATATTTATGTGTGTACCGTGTGTGTTCGGTGATACAGTACAGGGTGACTCTTTGGCCCTACCTGAAGTCTGCAGTAACACAGTACTCCAATAATACACAGAAGTATCACAGCTGCAAGGATTCCTCCTGTGATCACTACAGTTCCAGCTGTCATCCGACCAATCCCCCATCAAACCTGAAAAAAAAAAATATATATTTCTAGTCACATCTTTATAAGTATAAATTAAAGGACTAGAAGCATGATCTGTCTGCTGGTACTTTATTTTTTTTTTAATTTTATATAAAAGTTTTAACCAGTTGACCACATTTTTCCCCTCACTGTAATTGTCATATAAAAGTTTACTCTTCACTTACCTCTAAGGCGCCCTGAGAGTAACAGATTCCCAGCTTCTGACCCCTCCCCCGTTCTTCCAGTTCTCTCTCATGTAAGGTGCCATGTTTCATAGCTTTGACCTAAAGGGGTGTCGACATGGAGGGACTTCACACTACCAGGGTTACATACTGCTAAAAAGGCAGAAAATGACATGCTGTGTGTCTAAGCAGCATGAGACACTGAAAGTGTTATGCACTTCCCTGTAGCCATGGCTTTAGGTCACAGCGGTGAAACATGGCACCCTAAATGATGGAGAACATCAAGAAAGGGGAGGCTCCAGAAGCTGATAATCAGTTACTTTGGGGGCTTCTAAATAGAAATGTAAATTTGATGTGACAATGATAAAATTTGTTAAGTCATCTGGTTAAAACATTTATATAAAACAAAACATTTTGGCTAAAAATTATCTTTAAGGGACAGAAAAAAATCTTCAAGGTGCACAAAAGTTATGTTTAGAGGTTTTAAAAGCTCTGCCCTAAAATAATGAAAGTGCCTTTGGGGCTAGGTACTCATGGGCAGCACACACAACCTTAAATCTTTGTTTTTCAAATACCTATCTACAAATAATTTTATTTATTTTTTGAATTAACATTTTCATTTTAATTTAAGTCATTAACTTGTAAAATGCCTATTGGCTTTCTGTGGGCCTCATTCTATTATCGGCCGTAGGAGATGCGGGGCAGCAAGGACTGGCCGCAAGCTATTTGCCTATTCTATTCCCTTCCTGACGGGGACTCCGGTAGGCTTGCGGCCGGAGCCTTGTTATCCCTTGCGGCCGCACGAGCCGGAGGAAAGCCTTTGATCTTAAACGGCCGCAAGAGTTTCGGCCGCAAGCAAATCCCTATTCAATTGCTCCGGGAACCCTCTCTGCAAGGCTAAAACCGAGCCGCAGCTTACTTGCAGCAAAAAGGTCCCGCAGGCACACAATTAAGCACATAATAAAGCCATAATAAAGCCATCCTGCACTCTGAGGAGACTATAAAGTGATTGTAGGTGTTAGCATTCATAGCACAACATTCCCCTACACTCAAATCTGTAAATAATTTTTATTTTAATTTATGTCAAATATCCATGGAAAAAGTCCAGAGGGCTTTGAGCACCTCAGACCCGCCCACGCTACGGCCGGAAAATAAACAGTTAATAAAATCTCGGATTTGGGCTGATGTGCAAGCTTGAGAGGGGGTTGCTATTAATTCTCATGTCCCCCATTATGATCCCTAGCATTTACAGAGCTTTACAGTGCCGTCTTGAATATATATTTGCTTTTAAAGATTTCTGAGCTTACGGCTGGTTGCAAGATATACGGCCGGCCATAAGGGGATATCCTTGCGGCGCCGTCTATTTGAATTGCAAGGTAACAGGAGCCCCGCAAGGAATCGCAGCTTTGCGGCCGATTTACAGACGATAATAGAATGAGGCCCTGTGTGTTTTCATTATATTCTGCATCCCAAAAGGATCTAGTTATTTTAAGTATACGCTGGATATTAATAAAACCCCTATTTATTCATTTCTTATAGCAATATTTAATGTTAAATTCATTTTTAGGATCAGTTTTAGCCTCCATCTGAGTCTTTGTCTCCACCCTGATAAGTTCCTTGGGAGTTGGCTGAGAAACAAGGCTAAATGGTTTTATCAACAAGATTTGATAAAAAAAATAACCAATCATTATCAATGCCTAATAAAAATAGCTCATGTTGTCAGGGCACCACAGTGGGACTTTAATAGAAGAAAATATTCTTTTACAGTTTAAAGTTTTAGAGTGTACATTTGTCAATAATAATATTAATAATAATAATGTTATTATATTTTATTCAAACCATCATCATCTTGGGTATAATTCCTGAGCCTACCTGTATGGCCTCAAGAGGAATAAATTCTCACCTACTGAAAGCTCCCCGCTTTTTTACTGTTCTCTCTCATGTAGGGTGCCATATTTCACCTCTGTGATCTAAGGCCCAAGGTGGAGGCTCCAGAAGGTGAGAATCTGTAACTCCAGAGGCTAGTAGCAGAAAGTGAAGTGTAAATATTATATGACAATTACCATTGAGGAGGACAGAAATGAATTAAGCACTTTGTTAAAACATTTACATAAGACAAATCCCTAAAGTATCCCTTTAAGAGAAAAAGAGTAGATGTCTGTAAAAATGAATCTTACTTTGTACAAGCTTTGCTGTCAATGAGACTTGCAGCTCGGGAATCACCTCCGTATAGAACAACACATCCAGGAGACTGAAAAACAAATCAAGAGGAAAAATGGATTTTCTAGAACAATTATGTTTACTCATTATTGGGCTAATAAAAATCTATATTATGTTTGAAATTCAAATAATTGCCAACCACTTCAACATCTACCACTACAATATGATTAGGCAACCCAGTAAAAACGTGTTTATTCAGCAACTCATCTTACACAAGCTCTCTCCTTACAGTCAATTGCGACACACATATAGCTCTAGTAGCATGTATATAGCTATTTTGAGGATTTGCCTCTTTATTTTACTTATTTGATGAGCACTGTATCCACTGTAGATCAGGGCTTGACAAATCCCAGAGGCATGGCTCCTAAAATATTAATTGTGGCTCCAAATTTTGTGTTTATATGTACCCACCTGTCACGGACCCCTTTTTCTTGGCCTGGGTGTTGGCCCATTGAGCCCATTAAAGGACAGACAGCTTGGCTCCAGTCACTAGATTATGTACGTAAACACCTCCATCTGTTTTGTCCCATTGATTGCCAGATAAAGTTAATCACATCTGAAATGTGTAAGAGACGGCAGGATGTGTATTGGAGGTTAGGCCTATTGCTCTCAGGAAGCTACTGCTAGACCCCATGTGGGGTCATCTCCTGTAAATGCCTGCCACACCTTCTCATTGTTACATTGTGTACACCCCCTCTGTATCTAACTGCTATAAATGTTGCTGACTTTTTAAAATAAATCAGTTCACTTCTGGAGACATATAGAAATTGTGTGTCTCTTATTTTGTTCCGGTGGCTGTGATACTGAACCTCCACCCTCTAAGTAACCTGTCCTGATCACTACCACAGGAAGGATATGGAGACTCCTGGAAGTGCTGATTACTGATGGAGAGCCTGATACAGAAGGCAGATATCAGGGTGCTGGTGCCAAGATTTCCAAGAACCCAAATGGTCCTTGTGGGTAGTTAACCTGTAGTCTATAGCAGTTGGCCCTGGGCTTGTATAGCCCCTACCCACCAATCTATCCATTCATCCACCTATCTATCCACGCATCCATATATCCATCCATCTTCTACCAATCTGTCTACCCATCTATCAATCTATCTATCTAACTAGACATGCACTCCATTCCCTGGCTCAAAAGAAAATTGTGTCTGGATCTTTTACAGTCTGATCGGCTCCTAGGTTTGGCATACATTTGCCAATTCCTGACTTAGAAATATGAGAATGTATCCTTATTCTATGTATGCCCATGGATATATAAGATATATAACACTTAGGAGCCTGGACGATTTTATGGGGTCCAGGCAGTCTATTTCTTGGAGCCTGGAAGAAATCTCTTTAAAGAGATATATTATACTTCAAAAACATATTTAGAAGATAGGTATTTAAATTTTAGAAGCTCAAGATCCCAGGAACTTTATCTTCATATTTCATCATAACCCATATCCAAACTTCATATTATAGATCACCGTTCTCTCTGCAACGGTAGAATCCCAATCCACCAACTGGATAAACAAACTATTACTGTACAACTACATGCCAAGTCTGAGCTTTGGGGCATGATGAATGCATAGCATATTTGTATTTTGCAACATTTTAAACATATGGAGCCCTGGGCGCTACAGAAAACGACTAATCTAGAACATCTATATAAGCTGTGCTCTGTTAGGAAATTATATATTTTACATTGTGGTCTATAGCCTTTTCAAATTTTGGTCCACTTACTATATGTCCTGTAAGTTCCCTAAATATTGTGGCATGAAACAGTCATTGCAATGTCCTAACAATAGGAGGTAGATGTTTTATGTAGGCATTGATCATATTCAACAGCTACAAATCCGAACCCACTGTAAGGTCAAAGGATCGCAATTTTGTCTAGTAGCTAGTGCTACATTTTCAGGCACAATGTTATATCAACACAATGCACTCCATTAATTGGAGACTTACATTTTTAAATGACTCTTTGGCCTCTTGTCATGTCAGATTCTTATGTCAGTCAACCCCCCAGTTCCCTCTTGACAACCTTATCAGAGTGAAGATAATCAGCTCAAACAGAGACTGACACTTTAATATTTGAAAGTAAATTTAATATTTAATATTGCTCTTATAAATCATTAAGTAGGAATTTAGATTATTGATCGATACTTAATTAAAATAACTAGCTTTACTCTTACAGTACAAGTTATCCAGCAGAGCCAAGACTGAGCTGCGTGCAGAAATAGAAGAGCCATCACTTCTGAATAACTCAGGAAATTAATGCGTATAGAACCTGCTATTTCAAAACTGAAAAATGAGAGTCAGAGATAGGCAGAGTAATATAATGGGTGTTTGAAATTGGTGATGAATCACTGTGTCGTCCTCCGTGATCACAGAGCCATCACAGCAAACAGAACATTGGTGAGTCAACTGGGAGTGCCGCTCGACTCTGCTTGCTGTGTAAGGCCGTTCTACGCTCATTCATGGCTAGAAAGACGGTTTTCCCAGGGGAAAAAAACATCCCCTGCACTAAGAGATCTTGATATGACATAAGAAATTCTCCACAAGTAAAAGAGCAAATAAATACAAGTGCACATGGATGATATTATGAAGCACATAGTAACTCACACTCTTAATAGGTGAAGAGGGACAGAGAAAATGAAGTTTGGTAGATAAAGAGGGAGAAAGAGGAAGGAAGAGGGAAGGAGAAAGATAAGATGGGATAGGTGGAGAGAGGAGAGGGTGAGAAAAAGACTGTGGCGGGAAAAGGGGCTCATGTCTCTAGGTATCTGTGTGTCTCACTCTCTATACCTGTCTCTAGGCATGTGTCTCTCTCTGCATGACTCTCAGTATTTCTCTTTGTATCTCACGTTTATCTCTCTCCATACCCCTCACTATGTATCTTTGTCTCTTTATGTCTCTCTCTATTACCATCTCTGTATGTCTCTTTCTATGTCTCTTTGTCTCGCTCTCTAAGCCCATCTCTCTATGTGCCATATTCTAAGCCTATCTTTCTAGGTCTTTCGCTACGACCACCGCAATGTCTCTTTGTCTTTCTCTATGTCTCTCACTGTCTATGACGATCTTTGACTGTTTCTTTGCCTCTCTCTGACCATCCATGTGTGTCTCTTTACCTCTCCCTCTCTCTATGTCTATGTTTGTTGTAATTAGATTTTCCATTTATTTTACAGTTTGTGACGGATGGACTCGGTGATGTTAAGTATTTACTCTCTCCCTGAAGGAACTCACACTGGGTAAGGCAGACAGGGGGGATACAGAGAGCAGCCATGCACATGATGCAAAGTGAAAGATACAAATGACTAACATTCTGCCAACATCAATCAGGAATATCTTCTGTACCAAGGGACCTGTATCAACAGCTTAGCTGAGACTAAGGGATATATCTGCACATACACAGGTCAAGCGCATTTAATCAACAGCCCAGCTCTCCAGTACATGACCTGCTCTACACCCAACCTCTGGGGACCATTACAGTGCATTGTATTATATACGCCATACAGCTATATATCATAAAATAAACTGGCAGTCTTTGTGTTACATATCCAAACTCTAACCATGCTTGGACAATGATCACTGGCAGGTGTCTGATCAGAGATGCAGAGAGGGGTTTGATTGAGATATGGAGAGTGGAGATAGAGCCCAATGTGAGTGTAAATATATACGTATTTATATATATGCACACACTCATTTACTCACATATATATATATATATATATATATATATATATATATATATATATATATATAATTATATATATATACAGTAGGGATGGATTGCACCTTAATGATGAGGGAGCTTTTGTACTAGGGGATAGTAGAAAAGCTGGAGGAGTTAAACTAGTAGGTGTGGGGGGGACAAGATAGAAGTAATGGGGTAGAAAGTGTAGAGGGGATAAGGGATGAATTAACAACTCATAGGGGAGGAGATAGGGGGAGGTGTAGTATAGTCAATAGGGAGGTAGTACTAAGTAATTCAAGTACAGTGGCAGGCACTTCAGAACTACAGACTCATAACATAAGGTGTATGCTTGCTAATGCCAGAAGCTTGCCAGGAAAAATGGGAGAGTTAGAATTATTAGCAATTCATGAAAAATGTGATTTAATAGGCATTACCGAAACTTGGTGGGATGAATCTAATGACTGGATTGTTAATCTGGATGGTTATAACCTGTTTAGGAAAGATAGAGGCAATGGTAAACGAGGAGGGGATATTTGTCTGTATGTTAAGCCTGAATTTAAGCCTATAGTCATAGAAGATATTTCTGGTGGACCTAGTGATAAAGCTGAATGTTTGTGGGTAGAGTTAAATAGCGGAGCAGCAAATTCCAAAAGAATATTAGTAGGAGTAAGCTATAAACCCCCAAAAATAGCTGAAAGTGAGGAAATACAATTATTGTTACAGATTGAAAATGCAGCTAAGCATGGGCAAGTTCTAATAATGGGAGATTTTAATTACCCTGAAAAACACTGGATAAATGAGACCAGCAGTTCATCTAAGGGGAGCAGGTTCTTGAGTACACTCAGGGATCATTATCTGGCCCAGGTTGTACAAGAGCCTACTAGAAATGAAGCTGTCTTAGAATTACTCATCACAAATAATATTGATATAGTATCAAATGTTGGAATAGGGCAACCTTTGGGAAACAGTGATCACAACACAGTCTCATTTGAGATTGAATTAAAAAAACAACATTTTAAGGGGGCAACAAAAACTCTTAATTTTACTGTGTGGGAATAAAAGTAAAAGGAGTAAATCCCATCCAATGTGGCTTAACAATGATTTAAAGATCAAGATACTGAGTAAAAAACAGGCATTTAAATTATACAAACAAGAGGGGACAGACTGCTTTACGGGATTACAAGGAAATCAACAAGGCTTGCAAAAGCGCGATTAGACTGGCTAAAATAGAAAATTAAAAATTTATTGCAAAAGAGAGTAAGACTAACCCTAAAATATTTTTTAATTATATTAATGGGAAGAAGGTGAGGAAGGAAGCTATAGGAACATTGCAATGTGACACAGGCCATCTGAAAATTAGTGACCAGCAAAAGGCAGATGAGCTAAATAGGTTATTTTCTTTGGTATACACAAGGGAGGCACCAGTGGTTGTGACACAGCAACATAATGGGGCTACACTACCTTTGCCAAATAATTGGTTAACACAGGAAGTAATCCAAAAGAGGTTGGAAAAAATAAATGTTAATAAAGCCCGGGTCCTGATGGAATACATCCAAGGGTACTAAGGGAACTTATTACCTTATATAAATACATCCAGGGTCAGTATAAAGATTTGTCAGGGGAGCTTTTTGTGCCAAGAGGTTTTCAACTGACAAGAGGACATCACTTGAGGTTAGAAGTAAAAAGATTCCACCTTAAAGAAAGAAAAGGGTTCTTCACAGTAAGGGTGGTTAATCTGTGGAATTCTCTACCAGAGGAGGTGGTGACAGCGGATTCGATAGATAACTTTAATAGGAGACTGGATTTATTTCTAATTAAAAAGGGAATTCAGGGTTATCATGGATAATTAGAGAGACAGTATTGATCTAGGGAGAAGTCCGGTCGCCGGTGTCTGGGATCAGGAGGGAATTGATTTACAAAAAAAAAATTTATACAACTAATTAATTAATTTGGTAATCTGCATATAGGAGATCTTAAAAGGTTGAACTTGATGGACTGAAAGTCTTTTTTCAACCTTAAATACTATGGGCCTCATTCTATTAGCGGCCGCAGCCGTTGCGGGGCCGCAAGGACCGGCCGCAAGCTATTCGGCTATTCTATTCCCTTACGGCCGGGGGCTCCGGCAGGCTTGCGGCCGGTGCCTTGCTATCTCTTGCGGCCGCTCGCGCCAGAGGAAATCCTTTGATCTAAAACGGCCGCAAGAGTTTCGGCCGTAAGAAATTCCTATTTGCAATTCAATTGCTCCGGGAACCCTCTCTGCAAGGCTAAAAGCGAGCCGCAGCTTACTTGCAGGAAAGAGGTCCCGCTAGCACCAATTAAGCACATAAAATAGCTCAAATAAAGCCATCCTGCACTTTGAGAAGACTATAAAGGGATTTTAGGTGTTAGAAAAAATAGCACATAATTATCCTATACTCAAATCCGTAAAATATTTTATTTTTAATATCCGTAAAATATCCATGTAAAAAGTCCAGAGTGCTTGGAGCACTTCAGACCCGCCCACGCCGCAGCCGGAAAATAAACAGTTAATTTGAATTCGGGTTTGGGCTGATGTGCAAGCTTGAGAGTGGGTTACTTTTAATCCTCATGTCCCCCAATATGATCCCTAGCATTTACAGAGCTGTACAGTGCAGGCTTGAATTTATTTTTGCGTTTTTATATTTCTGAGCTTACGGCCGGTTTCAAGATATGCGGCCGGCCGTAAGAGGAGATCCTTGCGGGGCCGTATAATAGAATCGTGAGTTAACAGAACCCCCGCAAGGAATCGCAGCCTTACGGCCGATTTACGGCCAGTAATAGAATGAGGCCCTATGTAACTATGTAACTATGTATGTAATATATATATACTTGTTGTTTATTCGTTCAGTCGTGTCCGACTATTCCTGATCTTATGGACCACAGCACTCCAGGCACATCTGTCAGCACTTCTGTCAACCAATGCCCCCCTGAGCTCCATCAAGCTTATGTTCATTGTTTCAATGACCTCATCTATACATAACCATCTTTGCCTCCCCCTTCTTTGAGTGCCTTAAATTTAAAATAATAGATGGCAGATTATATTCTAAAACTTGTTTTACCAGATAATTTATTTATGCATGCTATTGACACATAAGTGTAATCGAACATATCTGTCAATTAAAAAATGGGATCCTTTTGATCATTATTAGCCATATAATGTAAAGCTACAGTTAACCATTTATACTTAAGACCTTAAGCCCACCCTATATTCAGATATGTGGTATTAGCACTGTGTATGATGTTTAAATATATACCGTATTTACTCGAGTATAAGCCGAGTTTTTCAGCCCTTTTTTTAAGGCAAAAAAGGGCCCCCTCGGCTTATACTCGAGTCACTCTCCCCCCTCCCCCCCACCGTGTCGCTCTAACCCCCCCGTGTCTCTCTAACCCCCCCGTGTGTCTCTAACCCCCCCCCGTGTTTCTCTAACCCCTGTGTGTCTCTCTACCCCCCTGTGTCGTCACATGCGTGCCAGGTCAAGGAGCGGAGGCCGGAGCACAAGAAGGTAAGTGAGGGGGGAGGTATTTAGGGGGGTTTAGATGGAGGAGGAGGTTGAGGGGGGTTTAGGTTGAGGAGGGGGGTTGGGGTTGAGGGGGATTGAGGGGTGAGGTTGAGGGGGGTTGAGGTTGAGGAGGTGGGTTGGGGTTGAGGGGGGGTTGAGGTTAAGGAGGGGGGTTGAGGGGGGTTGAGGTTGAGGAGGGAGGTTGAGGATGGGAGGTTGAGGAGGGAGGTTGAGGGAGGTTGAGGGGGGGTTGAGGTTTAGGAGGGTTGAGGTTGAGGAGTGTTGAGGTTGAGTAAGGTTGAGGTTGAGGAGGGGGTTGAGGATGAGGATGGGGGGGTTGAGGAGGGAGGATGAGGATGGGGGGCTTGAGGAGGGGGTTGAGGATGGGGGGGTTGAGGAGGGAGGTTGAGGAAGGGGGTGAGGATGTGGGGGTTGAGGAGGGAGGTTGAGGATGAGGAGGGAGGTTGAGGATGAGGGGTTGAGGAGGGGGGTTGAGGATGGTGGGTTGAGGAGAGAGGATGAGGATGGGGGTTGAGGAGGGGGGTTGAGGAGGGAGGATGATGAGGGAGGTTGAGGAGGAGGAGGGAGGTTGAGGAGGGGGTTGATGATGAGGAGGGAGGTTGAGGATGAGGAGGGAGGTTGAGGAGGGAGGTTGAGGATGAGGAGGGAGGTTGAGGATGAGGAGGGAGGTTAAGGCTGAGGAGGGAGGTTAAGGAGTGTGGTTGAGGAGGGTGATAAGGGAGGGGGGAAGAGACACAGGGAAGGGAGAGGTTGGAAGAGACACAGGGAAGTCAGAGGGGAGAAGAGACACAGGGAAGGGAGAGAGCACTGTGTATGATGTTTAAATATATACCGTATTTACTCGAGTATAAGCCGAGTTTTTCAGCCCTTTTTTTAAGGCATACTCGAGCCACTCCCCCCCCCGTGTCTCTCTAACCCCCCCGTGTCTCTCTAACCCCCCCGTGTGTCTCTAACCCCCCCGTGTGTCTCTAACCCCCCGGTGTGTCTCTAACCCCTGTGTGTCTCTCTACCCCCCTGTGTCTCTTTCCCTCCCCCCTCCTCAACCTAAACCCCCCGGCACCCGGTATATGCTAATGACGCGGCGCGCATGTGACGTCACATGCGCGCCGGGTCAAGGAGCGGAGGCTGGAGCACAAGCAGGTAAGTGAGGGGAGAGGGGGGAGGTATTTAGGGGGGTTTAGGTGGAGGAGGGGGGTTGAGGGGGGTTTAGGTTGAGGAGGGGGGTTGGGGTTGAGGGGGATTGAGGGGGGTTGAGGAGGTGGGTTGGGGTTAAGGGGGGTTGAGGTTGAGGAGGGAGGTTGAGAAGGGGGTTGAGGAGGGGGGTTGAGGAGGGAGGTTGAGAATGAGGAGGGAGGATGAGGAGGGAGGTTGAGGATGAGGAGGGAGGTTGAGGATGGGAGGTTGAGGAGGGAGGTTGAGGGGGGGTTGAGGTTTAGGAGGGTTGAGGTTGAGGAGTGTTGAGGTTGAGGAGGGTTGAGGTTGAGGAGGGGGTTGAGGATGAGGATGGGGGGGTTGAGGCGGGAGGATGAGGATGGGGGGCTTGAGGAGGGGGTTGAGGATGGGGGGGTTGAGGAGGGAGGTTGAGAAAGGGGGTGAGGATGTGGGGGTTGAGGAGGGAGGTTGAGGATGAGGAGGGAGGTTGAGGATGAGGGGTTGAGGAGGGGGGTTGAGGATGGGGGGCTGAGGAGAGAGGATGAGGATGGGGGTTGAGGAGGGGGGTTGAGGAGGGAGGATGATGAGGGAGGTTGAGGAGGAGGAGGGAGGTTGAGGAGGGGGTTGATGATGAGGAGGGAGGTTGAGGATGAGGAGGGAGGTTGAGGAGGGAGGTTGAGGATGAGGAGGGAGGTTGAGGATGAGGAAGGAGGTTAAGGCTGAGGAGGGAGGTTAAGGAGTGGGGTTGAGGAGGGTGATAAGGGAGGGGAGAAGAGACACAGGGAAGGGAGAGGTTGGAAGAGACACAGGGAATTCAGAGGGGAGAAGAGACACAGGGAAGGGAGAGAGCACTGTGTATGATGTTTAAATATATACCGTATTTACTCGAGTATAAGCCGAGTTTTTCAGCCCTTTTTTTAAGGCATACTCGAGCCACTCCCCCCCCCGTGTCTCTCTAACCCCCCCGTGTCTCTCTAACCCCCCCGTGTGTCTCTAACCCCCCCGTATGTCTCTAACCTCCCGGAGTGTCTCTAACCCCTGTATGTCTCTCTACCCCCCTGTGTCTCTTTCCCTCCCCCCTCCTCAACCTAAACCCCCCGGCACCCGGTATATGCTAATGACGCGGCGCGCATGTGACGTCACATGCGCGCCGGGTCAAGGAGCGGAGGCCGGAGCACAAGCAGGTAAGTGAGGGGAGAGGGGGGAGGTATTTAGGGGGGTTTAGGTGGAGGAGGGGGGTTGAGGGGGGTTTAGGTTGAGGAGGGGGGTTGGGGTTGAGGGGGATTGATGGGGGTTGAGGAGGTGGGTTGGGGTTAAGGGGGGTTGAGGTTGAGGAGGGAGGTTGAGAAGGGGGTTGAGGAGGGGGGTTGAGGAGGGAGGTTGAGAATGAGGAGGGAGGATGAGGAGGGAGGTTGAGGATGAGGAGGGAGGTTGAGGATGAGGAGGAGGGGTTGAGGAGGGGGGTTGAGGAGAGAGGATGAGGATGGGGGGTTGAGGATGGGGGGTTGAGGAGGGAGGTTGAGGAGGGAGGTTGAGGGGGGGTTGAGGTTTAGGAGGGTTGAGGTTGAGGAGTGTTGAGGTTGAGGAGGGTTGAGGTTGAGGAGGGAGGATGAGGATGGGGGGGGTTGAGGAGGGAGGATGAGGATGGGGGGCTTGAGGAGGGGGTTGAGGATGGGGGGGTTGAGGAGGGAGGTTGAGGAAGGGGTTGAGGATGGGGGGGTTGAGGAGGGAGGTTGAGGATGAGGAGGGAGGTTGAGGATGAGGGGTTGAGGAGGGGGGTTGAGGATGGGGGGTTGAGGAGAGAGGATGAGGATGGGGGTTGAGGAGGGGGGTTGAGGAGGGAGGATGATGAGGGAGGTTAAGGATGAGGAGGGAGGTTGAGGAGGGGGTTGATGATGAGGAGGGAGGTTGAGGATGAGGAGGGAGGTTGAGGATGAGGATGGAGGTTGAGGATGAGGAGGGAGGTTGAGGAGGGAGGTTGAGGATGAGGAGGGAGGTTGAGGACGAGGAGGGAGGTTGAGGAGGGAGGTTGAGGATGAGGAGGGAGGTTGAGGAGTGGGGTTGAGGAGGGTGATAAGGGAGGGGGGGAAGAGACACAGGGAAGGGAGAGGTTGGAAGAGACACAGGGAAGTCAGAGGGGAGAAGAGACACAGGGAAGGGAGAGGGGAGAAGAGACACGGAGAGAGAGGGGGACACAGAGGGCACAAGAGGGACACAGGGGGCAGCACATTTCCCACCCTCGGCTTATACTCGAGTCACTCACTTTACCCAGTATTTTGTGGTAAAATGGGTGCCTCGGCTTATACTCGGTTCGGCTTATACTCGAGTATATATGGTACTATATCTGCTGTATATGTCTGTACCCCCTCTATTTAGTGTAACTTAATCTGATCTATAATTCATTTGTAAGTGTTATTGTCATTATTATATCAATTTTTTTTTATATTTTATGTAGCAGTATTTTGTGTCTTATTTGAGATGTTTTATTAGAATGTTGATAAAAGTTATATTTTATTAGCTTACCTCCTCTACCATTATTGTTCTATTCTATAACTCCCAAGAGGTTAATCATAAGGTTTAAAAGTGATTATTTTTCCTCTCTAGTGATATCGGACATATCCAACACTGACCATTTGACAAGACTAGAGAATTATAAAACAATTTCATGCTGAATATTATATTTGGCACTTAATCAAGGTAAATACATTTAAAAGTTCAGTGCTCTGGATGTACCACCTATTAGTTGGTTTTTGGTATATCTCCATCTTTGCATCCCCCTTGTTTGAGAGCCTTCAATCTTTCCCAGCATCAGAGTCTTCTGTAAGGAATCCAATCTTCTTATGATATGGGAAGGTCAGACTAGAAGGTTTGATCATGAGGCTGAAGCTCAAATACTTTGATTGACTAAAGTACTGATTTATTGGATCTTCATGCAGTCCAAGGGACTCGAAGCAGTTTTCGTCAACACCACAATTCAAAGGCGTTAATTCTATGGCACTCAGACTTCTTTATTGTCCATCTCTCACATACGTATGTTACTACTGGGAATACCATAGTTCTAACTATGCAGACCTTTGTTGTTAATGTACTAGCTTTACTTTTAATTAGCTTGTCCAAGCTTGCAATAGATTTCTTCCACAGAACATCTTAATTTCATGGATACAGTAACTGGGATCCCAGAAAAAAATAAAATCTGTCACTGCCTCCACTTCTTTCCCATCTATTTGCCAGGAACTGAGATTGCCGTTTGCCATGATCTTCATGTTTTTAACATTGAGAAGCAGGCCGACTTTTGCACTCTCTTCTTTTACCCTAATCAATAAGTCATTTAGTTCCTTCTCACTTTCAGCCATCAGAATAGTCTCATCTGTATATCTGAGGTTGTTGATATTTCTTCCAGCAATACTGATTCTGTCTTTGGATTTATCCAGTTCAGCCTTACGCATGATGTACTCTATGTAATAAGTTGAATAAATAGTGTGACAATATACAACCTTGTCGCACTCCTTTTCCGATCTTGAACCATTCTGTTGTCCCATGCTCGGTTCTGACCGTGACTGCTTGGTCCACATACAGATTCTTCAGAAGGGGGATGAGATGATCTGGTACCCCCATCTCTTTAAGAACTTGCCACATTTTGTTGTGTTCCACACAGTCAAAGGCTTTAGAATAGTCGACGAAGTAGAAGTAAATGCTTTTCAGTAACGCTCTTGCTTTTTCTATTATCCCATCAGATATTGGCAATTTGATCTCTTGTGCCTCTTCCTCTGCTTAACCCGGCACATCTGGTAAAAGTGACAGAAGACCTCCAATTCCTACCTACAGCAGCCTGTGGCAAGGTAATTAATATATATATGTTTTTTTTTACAATTTAATTATTCATTGTTACTGTACAGTACTGTAATTGTAAAACCTACATTTCATTTTTTTTTATTCTTGGGTGAAGACGTCAGTGTTGGAGGGAGACATTGCCACAAGATACCCCAAAATCCAATCTACTTAATCCAGTGGTGAGGTACGGTACAGAATATTTTCATTGTTCCCTTGTTTCTCATAATGTGATTGTTCATTTTTAATTGTCTAATATAGTCTACATTCATTGTATTTTTTGTACTGTTTTACAGATGTCTAAGGTCAAGGAAGATCAGGCCAAGCAAAAGCGGCAGAGCATCCCACTGGATGTGAAGATGCAGGTGCTGGACCGCTTGGAGAAAAGGGAGTGCCAAGTGGACATTGGAGCAGACCTTAAACTGGCAACCTCCACCATCCGCACCATCCTTAAGAACAAGGAGAAGATAAAATCTTCAACAACTGCAGCACTGCATCTTCCACCAAAAAGATCACGCAATCTAGATGCTACTGCCAGATGCTGGAGGAGATGGAGAAAAGGCTGTCCCTCTGAATTGACGATGAGCTGGAGTGCAACATGCCCTTGAGCCAGGGCTTTCCGGCTAATTTGAGGGAAATTGTCTAGAGAGGCAATTACCCTCCTGATCTGGCATTTAATCTGGGTGATACTGGCCTCTTCTGGAAGAGGATGCCAAGCCGCACCTTCATCATGAACAGACGAGAGCATCGGGCTTCAAAGGGGTCAAGGACCAGCTGACCCTTCTGTACCCATTAGTGAGGCACTACTGTAGGCGCAAAGGCCTTGAGCCAAAAACGCTCCTCTTGATGGACAATGCACCTAGCCACCCTGACAACTTGGCTGAGCAGGACTGCTGCATCCTCGTAGAAGTGGTGTTCCTGCCGCCCAACACTACTTCACTGATTCAGCCGATGGACTAGGGCGTGATAATAACCTTCAAGGTCTATCTCCACTGCACATTCTGCCAGCTCCTTGACCAAACGTATAGCCAGGACAAGCAATCGATGTTAGATTTCTGGAAGAAATACATCATCATGCAGGAGGTCACCAACATCTGTCCTGGAAGGAGGTAACACAGCAGTGTCTGAAAGGAGTCTGGAAGAAGATATGGCCAGAGCTGTGTGCGGATGTGCATCCTGACGTGCCCATCATAACAGAGATAGTGGACCTTGTCAACACGGCTGGACTAGGGGATTTGGACAACCAGGGGATAGAAGAGTTGGTCCAGGCTTCGGGTCTACATCTACTATACAGTCATTAGAGGGAGGTGCCTTTGTTTGTAGGCAGCTGTTACATTTTTAGACATAAACAGTACGTAGTCTTTAAAACCCATTGGCTTTGTCTCTCTGCCCTTCATGATTTTAACAAGGTGGAGGCAGACACTCCGCAGGATGCCGATATCTTAAACTTTTGTAAATGAATGTACTATTGAATATTGCTATTGCATTGGGGCTTTAAGACTATACATGAAAGGAAAGTGTTTGAAATAAAGATAACAAAGACACAGGTCTGATCTGGAATTTCTGGCTTATCATCAGAATATCACATAGGTTATGTTTTAATTTTCTTGAACTTTTAAAATAATATCACGCTTGGCTATGTCCTTTCAGGAAAGCTTAGGACCTAAAAAAGAGATTGAACAACTCCCAAAAGCTTGTGTATTAAAGTAATATATATATATATATATATATATATATATATATATATATATATATATATATATATATTTAAAAACTTGTTAATTTTGCATGTATTTATGTATTTAAGAGTACATAAAAATTCTGACTGCATACATAAATATATAATATATATTAGTAAGAAGAGTGTGGGATCATGCCTACTTTCAATTCTACATACACATTACAAGGACGACATAGACCAAACGTCCTCCTTAGAGATTATAAGTAAAATTATTGTGGCATCTTGGAAAATTGAAAGATTGAAAGCTGTATAATTAATTAAAAAGGGCAAAGGATTGAGCATTAATAAAAATCCTATTCAATTATTTAGAAAAGCAATATTAAACCTTATCCCTAATTTTAAGTATCCACTTATAAATCTCCAGTTGTGCTGCTTGTTTCCAAGGGGGTTGGGCAGCAGCTCTGGGTAGGAGGCAGTTTTGAATGTTCAAACACCAGTTTATGTCTAGACAGGTGCATATGCTTTTTGTTAGTTGGAGACAAAGGGCCTCATTCAACTATTTTCATCAATGTTACAAACATAGGGCCCTATTCTATTGCCGAATTTGAAAATGTATACACACTTAAAACCACTCCTATTATTGCCACATATTCTATTAGCTACTCACAATCCAATTACGAGTTCCATGCCCACAATCGATACGGGCCAGCCAAAGATGCAAATGTGGCCTTAACACTCCATTGGTTTTAGCACAGCTCGATTATAACAAGCTTTAAATAATAAAAGTTACAAAAAAATCAATATTCTATTAGACTCGTAGCGCTAGCTCGCAAATAAAGTCTCACCTTGAGCTGTAGGAGCAACTAAACAGACACTATAAAAGCATGGGAAGGCTTCGAAAGACTTTAGAATTATTTGCACTACAGTCTCAAACCCACAAATATGCAATTCAAATATAATATTTTTAACTGTAATATTGTTACTGGGACTCAAGGGGTTAATACATATCATAAAACCCACATTGAATAGAACAGATGATCGAATAAATTTTATCGATTGCGAGCCCGACAAATATTACTAATTGGCTCATTAAAGGTATATGCAAGTGAGCTGGGTTATGAATGCATCTGTTAGAGGAGAATTGGTAGTGTATGGAAAAAAAATTGTTTGCATGAAAAAATACTAAAATAAACAATTAAACAGTTACCCTAAAGTTTGCTGAATTTCTTGCATTTGCAAACAGTTTTCTATCAATGTTGACTCCCCCTGAAATTCCCAGGGAAAATTAGCATAACTAATACAATGTATTTTTTTGGCCTGGGGGTTGTGCAGGCAGCTTTCCTTTAGACTTCTGTAATACCCAGAACAAGGTCTGTATCCCTTAATTAATGGATTGTTTTATCTACATCCCAGTTGAAACTTCCCCCAGCCCCACTGATTGCACTCTACCCTTTTAGCCCCAGTGATTTACCCCATTACCTCCCCCACCCCCAGTGAATTGCCGCTATGTTCTCTCCCAGCCCCAGTCAATTACCCCATTACCTCCTCCAGCCCAAGTGAATTGCCCCTGTGATCTCTCCCAGCCCCAGTAAATTGCATGCACTTACTCAGATAGAGACACATGCAGAGAGACCATGGCTGGCTCTTGCAGATCATTGCAGGACCATAAATCAAGCATAAATGCTTATTCGCCTAAAAGACAAATTAGAATAAGAAGCTGAAATGTTTGGTTTCAGTACAATTATAATTTGTCAGCATTTATCAAGGAGAGGGTGTATGTCTAAACAACCATCTCAAGCATTTTTCCTTGAATGTCGATTTATGGTCCTTTAAGGACCCAGTATAGTAGTCATTTATGCTGACTGCATACAGCATTGCCGATTGGCTGCTAAGCTGAGCATGCTCACATGGACAGGGTACACTTTTACAAAATCACACCCTGAGAAGCCTAGCTCAATCCTAGGGGTGTAAACTGCAACAGTTTTTTTTATGCAAAGCTAAAAAAATATAGTGCATGTGAATAAATTTAACAATACACTACTAATTCCCCTCTATCAACCCACCTCACTTTAATATGCCTTTAATTTGTACCCTCTGATTGCAGATTACGTGTAACTTCCATGTTTTACTGACATCATGATGACAGTCTCATTTACTATCGGCTGTGTCTAAGAAGTAAATTACGGGCTTGCTTAAATACTGTCAGATCATATGATCACGCCCCAAAAATCAGACTTAAAACGTCAGGGTTTATGAGTTCAGCCATGTGGTCGGAAATTGAGAGCTGGAGTCAATAGAATACATTTGTGAGTTTGAGGCATTTGTGGGCCCATATTCAGACGCCTTCACTTGTAATATTCAGTATCTCACTCTGAAATATGTCAGTAACACACTAGTATTAAATTGGCCAATGACTTCCGGGGTAAGGGCAAGAAAAGGCTATGGGACATGGAAATTTGAACTGCACGACTAGAATATCATATTTACGGCTTTATCAATATTGCATTATTTCTGGAATGTGGGTCCGGTCGTAACTCGTAATTGAAGCCCGTAAGACTTTGAAATCCAACCTCCATTTTTCAGTGATGTAATGATGACGATCTCTGTTGTCACTGGCTCCATCTAAACACATAACTATGGGTTTGACTAATTGATCATGTTCATGGCCACACATTCAACGTGTGACAAATGGTTTACGGGTTTGCGTGTTAAGCCCATAACTTGCGTCATTGTCTAATTTAATAGCTCTGTAACGCAGCCGAATTGCAAGCCTGCAGCCATTCCGGGCTTGCCGATGCCTCTACGGCTTTGAATTTAATAGAGCTGTAGGTGTAGGATTACCTCTCTACTCGTAAATTACTCCAAACCCGGCATGTTACTTAAATACTTGATGAGACATAACCCTATATATATATGTAAGCAAATGTTTGCGAGTAAACATATAAAGTTTGCACATAGGGTTAGCCCTTCAATAGGCAATGCAAAAAAGGATCTGTTTTAGTCCATGTGGGCTTCCTTATATGTATTAACCTCTTGAGTACTGATTTATTGTATAATGAATAGGCAAAAAAAAAAAGATATATATTTAAACTCACAGCAGTTTTTATTTTTGGAATTTTAATTGTCAGATTTTATGCTGTGCTATGGGAAGTGATTTTTCTCATAATATATATAATAAAAGTTATGTTTTAAACATATTACTGTATTCACTCGTAAATTATTTTTGGATGATACATAATCTTCCTCAGGATTACATTTTCATTATTAGACATGATTTTGATTGGCTTTTTAATATTATTATTAATAAAGGTTGAGTTTTATTTCCGACTAGCGAATTGCCCATCAAAAAATGACGGCAATGAAATTGTAAGGTAGCTAATGCTGTTTGGTGTATAATAAATATGTAATACATTACTAAATGAATATACTGTACCTATTTTGAAGCATTGTGATGAAGAGCTGGCAATGTGTGTTGATGTTGCTGCAGCATTAGTGGTGTGGAGCTGCTGTGTAAGCGTGCTGAATGTGTGCACTGTGTGGTATGAATATCCGTATGTCGTTTGTGGCGTTTTGCGAGTTTCTTGTGGTGTTTTGCGAGTTTCTTGTGGTGTTTTGCGAGTTTAGAGTGCTGTAGCCTCGTTTTCGTTTTGTTCGGCGGCCATTTTTTCTCTCGCTTAGATTTTTTTTTTAGTCTCTAAACTCTTTTATTTGGAGTAAAATCGAGGTCTAAGTTGCATTTTTGAGGTCCTGGGTGCTCCCTCTTGGTGTAGGTAATGTTTTTATGTATGTGCTGTGTGTATGTATTGTGTTTTACATTTTGTAATGTTCGGGAGTTGCGTCCGAGTGTTGCGAGGCCGTAATGTGTGTGAACGTGTGTCATATGTTGTTTGCGAGTGTCGTAATGTGTGTGTCGTGCTGTTTGTGTTGCGATGTGAAGTTTGCGAGGGTCGCAGTTGCTGGCATGGAGCGCCTTCGGCGCTCCATGCCAGCAACTGCGGCCCACGCTTCGCGAGGGCCTTGGCTCGCTACGCGAGCCCGCAGCGTTAGCAACAACTCGTACGCTCACAACTATATATGTGATACTCCTTCTTTGGTTGATATAGTGGATTGTATATTCTGGTTGAGCCTGTCTCTAACTATGTGACCACCCGTAACGTGACCTGCTCTAGTTTACTTCTATTTTCTTTGTCTATTGTATATTTATTATACTAATAGAACATATATAAAATCTATAGGTACTTTTACCTGTGTGTTTTTGAGGTATTAGTCAATTAGGTGATTGATTGTGAGGATTTAACCTAATCACCACTTTCTGTACAATACTGTAAAATGACATAAACATAATAATAAAAAATATCATATTGTTAACGTGCACATTTGTGCCTATGGGACTGTTAAGGATTGCATTCTAATGCACTTAGATACTCTTTTTAAAGGTAAAATGCAAGACAGGATTTACGCAAGTGAGATACTTAATATTACAAGTGAAGTATTTATCTGCTGCTGCAGGTCACAGGCTTTTAAAACCATTTGCAGCTGCTCTTCACAGAACGTTAATATTTCATTTATAATTTGGGTTACGAATAATACTTAATTTGCGAGTGCTCAGTAAAGTTGGGATGGAATTGTGACTTAACATAAAACTTTTTAGTGGTATAACTTTATGAAAAAGATAATTTGAATAGGACCCTAGGAGTGTTAAATTGGTTTAAATGGAAATGGAGGGTTTCTGAGTTTTACTAGGTATATAATAATAATGTGATGTACTTTATTTTATTAATAAGTGCATATAAGCTCTGTTTTTATTAACTAAAATCAAACAAGTAGTACTGTTTTGTGTCTGCTCTCTGCAGCCCATTAAGACACAGACTTTCTAGTACTAGAATAGCCAATAAATGACAGTCTCAACAGTATGTTGCTGAGCCTTTGCCCCTAATAGTTAGTATGAGACACTGCACAGCAAGTACAGCAGAGTATGTGTTTTCATGAGCTGTAGAGGGCGGACCCAAGCAGGTACAATTTGTATGATTTTTGTCAGCAAATAAAAAGAGATTATAAGCACGTCATAATAAAATGAAGTACGTACAAGTAAATCGATACCCAGGGATATTATATACCTAGTAACATCCAGGTCCCTTTAACTTGACAAAAACACAAGCTTTTGTCTGACCAGTCAGGACTGTCTCCAGTCAGAGTTGTTCCCACATCTTGAGGACAAAACAACTAAGTCAGAGATGCTTATCAGAGAACGAGCCAACCTTAATAGGTTAGTTCTATGACCATGATAAGCCACCTCTTTTAGCTCACTTGTGCCCTTCACACGGAGAAATATCTTATAGTATATCAGTCTGGTCCCACTCAAAAGAGTGACCCAGACCCGAAATACCAGGCAACACATACATACATACATGGTTTATTAAATACCAGGCAATACCAGCAAACCTCAGACACGTTTCGGCCTTTATGTGCCTCGTCAGTGAGGTGCAGCATCTTGAGGACCACAAAAGGATGGAAAGAAGCAGCTTCACATATACACAATACTAACGAGCAACACATACTTAAGACAATTAGCTCCTGTTGTTAGGGTCTTACAGTAGTCCTTTATGTATCTATGCTCTAATAGTTTATATACATATACATACACAGTATCTCACAAAAGTGAGTACACCCCTCACATTTTTGAAAATATTTTATTAGATCTTTTCATGTGACAACACTGAAGAAATGACACTCTGCTACAATGTAAAGTAGTAAGTGTACAGCCTGTATAACAGTGTAAATTTGCTGTCCCCTCAAAGTAACTCAACACACAGCCATTAATGTCTAAACTTTTGGCAACAAAAGTGATCCCCTCCCTTCGGAGCCCAAACACACCTCCAAGATGACCACTGCCTTGCTAAAGAAGCTGAAGGTAAAGGTGATGGACTGGCCAAGCATGTCACCAGACCTAAACCCTATTGAGAATCTATGGGGCATCTTTAAAAGGAAGGTGGGGGAGCACAAGGTCTCTAACATCCACCAGCTCTGTGATGTCATCATGGAGGAGTGGAAGAGGAATCCAGTGGCAACCTGTGAAGCTCTGGTGAACTCCATGTCCATGAGGGTTAAGGCAGTGATAGAAAATAATGGTGGTCACACAAAATATTGACACTTTGAGCCCAATTTGGACATTTCCACTTAGGGGTGTACTCACTTTTGATGCCAACGGTTTAGACATTAATGGCTGTGTGTTAAGTTATTTTGAGTGGACAACAAATTTACACTGTTATACAGGCTGTACACTTACTACTTTACATTGTAGCAGAGTGTCATTACTTCAGTGCTGTTATATTATTATTATTATTATATTTATTTATATATTGCCAACATATTCCGTAACACTGTACAGGGGTTGAGTACATGGCAAAAAACAAACTTAACACCTAATAAAGAATGGAGGGCCCTGTTTTTGAGCTTAGAATCAAATGTACATAGAGCTCGTTTCCAAGGCACTGACACATGGCCATGACCATACATAGTATAACTATATATATATATATATATATATATATATATTTATATATTTATATTTATTTACACACACATACATACATACTCATACATACAGTACATGGTTTATTATACAGTCATATACAGGTTCTGTTACTGCTGCCCTCAGCTGTTTCCAGTGGCTGTGTATGCGACATACTGGAGCTGCTCGGTAAATTGACTGGCTGCTGATTTTGACACAATGAGCCGAAGCTGAAAGATCTCAGGGTGCTTTTGGCTTTCATTACAATGAGAGCTAAGGCTCCTTTCCTTTCAGGATTATTTAACCTGAAGTAGCTGGTGACAGAATTAGGTTTTATATTGAGTCCCACTGCAGGATTTAGGATTTTATAATGCTTAAGGGACTTCTGTCGAGGCAGTAGCTTCTCATAGGGTCTTTTAGAAGAGGCACAAGACACAAAATGCCAATTTTGCCTAGGCCAAAAATGTTACACCAAGTGCAAATAATAATACAGGTTTACAATCTGATAGAAGCTAACATGCTGGGGTGCAGTACAAATTGTGATAACAAGAATAATAAGAAAATTAACAAGCAAGATTTATTTCTGAAATGAATTGCCGTTTTTAAACAAAGTAAACTGCAAAGTTGTTTATCTTACACTACAGATGCCTATAAAGCAACGTCCAATCTTTTCATTTTGGAAATGTACTCTCACATGAACGACTAATAAGCACATTTTAGTAATAGCATTGATTGAAAATAAAACGTGGAAACATGATTTCTTGTCACTATAACAGTAAGTTACGGAGATATCTGGGATTGCTATATAATACTAGTGACTTGCCCGTCAAAAATGACAATAAAATTTGAAGGATGGCAATGCTGTTTGCCACACAATGCAAGGCTCTCCCCCTCTAACTTGCGGGCCTCGCAATGAGCGCCATCAGCACTCATTGCGAGCCTCTCCCACCATCAACTTTACGGGCCTCGCAATGAGTGCCTTCAGGGCTCATCGCGAGCCCTGAAATAAGCACTCATTGCAGGCCTCAGCCAACCCGTCACTTTCATGCCTCGCAATGAGCACCTTTGGAGCTCATCGCAAGCCTCTCCCACTGTCTACTTTACAGGCCTTGCCATGAGCGATCATTGTGAGCCTCTCCCTACTCTCCACTGTTTCCCCCATCTCCCTTCCATGTGTTTTTCCCCCCTTATTTCACTCCCCTGTGTCTCTTTCTACCGTCTCCTCCCTCTCCCTCCCCTTGTCTCTCTCCTCTCTCTCCCTGCTGAAGTCTTACATGCCTCGCAATGATCGACTAAATGTTACAGGATTCAGCCTAGTTTTGAGCCTTTTTCAAAACATTTAAGTCTTTATGGCCGCCATTTTTTTCCTTGCTTAGCCCATTTGCAATCTCCGAAAAAAGTCAATTAAGCCTCAAATTACCTTGCAACCACACTTACAGACTCCCTGCCTCTCCCCCTGTGCTTTGTGTGAGGTTGTTATTTTTTTAATTAATTGGCAACTTTTGGCGGTCTTTCAACTGCTTCCGAGTTATGAGTTTGAAAAAAAACTGTCAGCCGTTAAAGCCGTAAATGCATGCCTCGCGATCAGCCTACGGCCTTTGGCGCTGATCGTGGGTATCTCCATAAACGCCTTTGGCACTCATGTCGAGCCTGTTTAAAAGTCTTGCGGGCCTCACAATGAGCGCGCTCATTGCAGCAAAGTTGTGCGAGCCTCGCGATGAGTGCCTTTGGCGCTCATTGCGCAAGCCCGTAACTTTTAACATAGTGTTACCGACACACTCACAATTACTACAACTTTTATATGTGATGATAAAATTATGTTTAGAGGGTTAGAGGACCTGGGAAAGCATGGGGTGTAAAAGATACAGGAAGAGAGGTAAGATTAAGGGAGAGTAAGGGAGACATAAAGCAGGAGCTTGGGCTGGGTGCATATTGTGTTCCAATATATGACATTTACAGAAAAAGAAATACATTATAGTGTTCACATTGGCAAAGTTCATTGAGAGGGAGCATGCATAGTTCACTATAAGCTAATCAGTATGTTTCAGTGCTCCAGCTAGTGGATATCATCACTATGACCATGATGAGGGCCTACGAGCTGGGCCAAAACATTCATTTGTGTTTGCACAATATCCTATTCAATAGCCCCTAACAGTAACCCTAAGCAAGGAGAAATTACCTCTTGTACATCTATGGGGCTATGCATGCCTGTCTAAGTTTGACATTGCTACTATGCTTATTTTATTTTGATGTATATACGGATATACTCTCTTTGAATGATGATTCGCTATAGCTCTCTTTTTTTCTGTAATTCCCTGCTCAGCGCTAAACCTTGTGATAGCTCAGTTTTTGAGCTCCAAATCTAGTTCAACCCTTTAAATCCCGGCTCCACACTCGCCAATTGTCCATAGCACTATCTGAGTGCTATGGAGATAAAATGCCCTATTCAGCGCTCTTTTCACATAGTGCTCCTACATGCCAAAGAGCTAAATGGGGTATTACAACAGATAGGTAGATAGATAGATAGATAGATAGATAGATAGATAGATAGACAGCGTGAGATAAAGGGGGGCTCATAATTGCCACAAATACACTTTCCTAAAACCCTTACCACCTCCCAAAATAAACTAAGAGTCCCCCCACTATATAGATCTCCTGCCTGATATAAGCAATGCAGATACAAATCTAGCCAGCAACTAAAAAAGCGGTGCGCCTGGCGAGTATTTTACACACTGCAATATATTGATTACAAGTATACTGTTCACATAAATATTCCTTCATTCTAATAATCCCTGTATGGACAGTGAATAAGAGTATAGTCTTGTATGGTAAATAAGTCACATACCCAAACAGATCAGACACATAGCTTTATCAGTATGATATGGAGCCTGTGTGCTGTACATCATTATATGAAATAGGGGGGTTGTGTAAAGATGAGTCAGCCCCTGAGCTATGTGATACTGGTGGGAAATAAAGCTCAGGGTATGAGAAAGACAATAGACCTGAGAAAACGTACAGTGATACAACCAGCCTTCTCATTTATGTTATCTGGCTCCCTACTAGTCCTGGCCACACACACTCCTCTAGTTATAGCACAGAGTACACACTAAATTAAATAGAAACTAAATGGATTTAAAGCTCATTTAAATATTATTTTGTGTCTATCAGATATAAAAGCAATACTGATAGCCACTCACTTGCAAAACATTGAATTCTATATGCCCTTACCTTTTACCATAATGTGTCTGTAAGCTGCTTTTCTCCATTTTAAAAGATTGCAAGCTTTTTGGGCAGGAGATGTATGACCAATTGGTTGTCTTTATATTAAATACACTTATATTGACATATAACTGCTTTGTACCTTCTCACTGCAAATCACTGTACAGATTGCTTGTACTATATCAATAAATATAAATATATATATATATATATATATATATATATATATATATATTTATACACACATATACATATATACACACACACATATATATATACATATATATATACATATAAATATATATATATATATATATATATATATATATACACATATATATATATATATATATATATATATATACATATATACATATACATATATACATATATATATATATATATACATATAAATATATATATATATATACATACATATATACATATACATATATATATATATATATATATATATATATATATATATATATATATATATATATATATATATATATATATATATATATATATATATACACACACACACATACATTTACAACCCCCTGCTTGCTAATCCTCACCATAAATAATTTCTAAAATTCCATGTTGAAATAATGTTTTTCTTAATAACAAACATTTACCAGTTACCAATACCAGAGCTTGCATGAAGGGGTGTACATTACATAAGGATGCATATACACACAGCAGGGGCTGCCATACTGAACATCACAGTACATGAAACACAGGAGCCAGATGATGCTATGCATTTGCACATATATACATTTTCGGGAAATATATCAGATTAATCAGTAGATCAGGGAAGAGACGGTCTTCATCACATAAGACGCCGGTTGGATTAAAACACATGCAGAAACATGAAGAATATTAAGAGCAAGGAAATATATGGTACTTATAGCATGAAAATGGCATTGTCGGCTATGAACTCACCCAATGGTGTCCTTGTCCTGAGGCTGGGGTATGAGGGGATTTAACAGCCCTCCAGGGAGTTTTGTAGCTGCATTAAGTTTATGAGAGAGGTTGTCAGTGGAGCATCTCTCAGCTGAATGCAGCTGCTTCCACATCCACAAAAGACAGAAAACACAGGGAACTGCTGCTCATACCCCCTCCCCCAGCCAGGAGTATTGTCCAATGAACTGAAATAATCTAGGAAACCAGGAGATCTGCCCCTTCCTCTGAGCCAGTATATGATCACCCTATGAGAGATGGAAAAAACAGAGTTATCATTAAAAAACATATCCACAGAGATAATGCTGCACGTGAGATCAGACACCACCCTGATAGCGTACACTGTAATCATGGGGACTCCTCATAGCAAGTGATGATGGCTTGTCAGAGGGATCATGACGTCTACAGCATGAGTAATGTGTAGGGTTACCAGCTCCAATGTGATGGCTTGTGCTGCTGTCCATGGTGCTGATACCTCCTGTACATACTCAAATATCCAAATAATATTATTATCCTTTATTTGTAACGGGCCAACATATTCTGTATCGCTCTACGGCAGGGTTGGGCAAGTTTGGTCCTGGAGAGACTCGCACAGGACAGGATTTGAGGATATCCCTACTGCGTAGTGAGACAATTGCTTCTTCAGTCATCCTGATTGGCTCACCTGTGTCAAGGATCGAAGGATATCCTCAACTCCTGGCCGGTGTGCGACTCTCCAGGACCAAACTTGTCCCACCCCTGCTCTACAGGGTTAAGTACAAGCCAAAGACAAAATTAACACAATACAAAAGTATAGAGGGTCCAGTTTTTGAGCTTCAAATTCAACGTACATAGGGCTTTCCCCAATGCACCTACACAAAACTCACAAAGCTGCAATCATATATGGTATAATCTAAAACTCTAGATGACGTCATCTACAATATCAGTTAAATATTATTAAAAATGCATTTCCTACAGTAAAATTAATTTGTACTGGTTGGTCAGCTTCTCTGATCCATCCAATAAAGCATCTTGTCTATTCCTTGTTAATGACAGATCAAATAACTCCTGATTACTTCCCGGTCATCTGTAAAGATTGGTTTGGGCATGCTCCGGCTCCAAGGAGTATCTAAGCTAATTATATATATTACTCAATGGCATCTGAGCATGCCCAGTCTTTTGTTTTTCAGATGAAGACAGCATATTCAATACTCCAGGGGGTAATCAGCAATTAATGCCTATGTTGTGTCATTAATAAGCCTGAGAGAAAATTCATACAATGCAATAACTCTTAAAAAGGTACAGCAAAGATCCTAGAAATAAAAACCACACATTTAAATAAATATAATTGTAATAAATTGTTATTTAAAAAGTTGAGTGGAAGAGTCAGGTAACTGAGCTTGAATGTTGGGTATTTTAATCATACATTTTCTACAAAAACCTCCCTCTCTCTAACCTTCTTTATCCAAGGCTATTACCTAACTCTTACAGTGTGGGCTCATAAGGACATATTAGTATAAATATATAGAATGATACAGACTTACATAATAGGCACAGAGATAATTAATTGTTATTTATACAGCAGGGCATGCTCTTCTTCGTCATCACTCCAACTGTTATATTGTAGTTAATGAATGGCTCTTGATAAGGAGAGTGTGTGGGGGGGAAGGAGAGAGATGGAGACAGAAAAGAGAAGAGCAAGGTATTCAAGTGAGAAAAGTATGATAGAATAGAGAGAGAGTGAGAGCACAGAGAGAGAGAGAGATAGAGAAAAGAGAGCGAGTAGAGAAATAGAGAAGAGATAAAGAAGAGAGAGGGGAGAGAGAGACAGAGAAGAGAAAAAAGAGGAAAGAGGAGAGAGAAAGAGGAGAGATAGGGGGTTGAGAGAGGCAGTAGAGAGAGGGAGAGAGTGAGCCAGAAAAAAGAAGAGAGAGAAGAGCGAGAGAGAGAGATGAAGATGAGAGAAAGAAGGGAGAAGAGAGAGGGAGAGACAGAGAAGAGAGGGAGACAGAAAAGAGAAAAAGAAGAGCAGGAAAGAAGAGCAAGAGATAAGAGAGAGAAGAGTTAGAGAGTAGAGAAAGGGACATAAATAAGAGGGAGGAAGAGAGAAAGAAGAGAGAGTCGACTGAGAAAAAGGAGAAGAGAGAAAAGAGAGAGAGAGAGAATAGAAGGAGTAGAGAGAGAGAAAAGAGACAGAGAGCAGAGAGAAGAGAAGGAGTAGAGAGAGGGATAAAGAATAGAAAACAACCAATTACAATTATATTTATATAAGTGCTTTTCATTTAACCTTAAGACATTAAATTGGAAAGGGCATGTAAATCCTTGTATACCCCAACTATCAGCAAATGCATACATTGTAGTTTTCAAGGCCAAACTTGCAAGAACAAGAGGTCATAACTTGAAGGTGGACAAGATGAGAGTGGGGGAAAAGAAAGAGAGAGGAAGGAAGAGAGAGAGGGGGGAGAGAGAGAGAGGGGGAGAGAAAGAGAGTGAGAGGGAGAGAGAGAGAGGAAGAAGAGAGAGGAGGGAAGAGAGAGAGAGAGGGGGGAAGAGAGGGAGAGAGAGAGGGGGAGAGAGAGGGTGGGGGGGAAGAGAGAGGGGGAAGAGAGAGCGGGGGAAGATAGAGAGAGACTGATGAGTGAGAGACTGATAGAGCCTCACGAAACGCGCGTCAGGAGATTGTAACGTCATCAGTAAGCGCGATCACAACGCAGACCACGCCAATATAGCGTGGAGCATGATAGATACAGCTCAAAAACTCCAGGTCCACTACTAACTTAAAAGAAAGATAGAAAGCCAATTCCTTCACCACAAAGTCTCAATATAGTAACAATAGAGTAATATACAAGAATAAGGAAATAGAAAAGCAAGAAAAAGGAAAAGGAGTAAAAGCATAATTTAAGCAAAAAAACGGATGAAAAAGGAGGACACAACCTCCTTCTAAAAAACAATTGACAGAAGCATTAAGGAAATATATAGTTTAAGAAACAGCATAATCAGGAGTGTATACATTTTTAAAAAATAGCACAGCGTTAGCACTATAAATGAATAAGGTAAAGTTGTGACTGTGATAGACTAACAGTCACGAAGTAAAAGGGTAATATAAGAAGAAATAAGCACTAAGTCAAATAGCACAAGCACTTTAAGATAAGAATTTTTGAATAACACAACTTGAATTATAATGCACTTTAAGTAATAGAATTCCGAATTAACATAAAAAAACAGGATAATAGATTAACACAAAAGAAACGCAAAGGCACTTAAAACAGATACTCCAGTGAAGTGCTGTATGAATAAACAAAACTATACAACAGACAAAAGGATTATAAAACCTTATCTTAATCTTATGTAAAAAATTTAATCTTATGTAAATTAAAAGGATTTGACTAAGGAAACATAACCAAAAATACACAAATGCAATTGAATTGAAAAACCAAATCTTTTATTGACTTGAGCATAATAAAGTAATTAAATAAAAAAGCTGTGATCAAAGCAAAGAATATAATAACAACAAAAATAAAACTTAAATAAACCTCTAATAATTTGCTGGACGTCAGAAAACCCAAAGGATTAAACACCTTGGGCCTCATTCAATTGCGATTTGGCCTATTGAATAGGGGCCTCATTCTATTATCGGCCGTAAATCGGCCGTAAGGCTGCGATTCCTTGTGGGGGTTCAGTTAACTCGCGATTCTATTATACGGCCCCGCAAGGATCTCCTTTTACGGCCGGCCGCATATCTTGGAACCGGCCGTAAGCTGTGAAATATAAAAACTGAAAAATAAATTCAAGCCTGCACTGTACAGCTCTGTAAATGCTAGGGATCATATTGGGGGACATGAGGATTAAAAGGAACCCACTCTCAAGCTTGCACATCAGCCCAAACCCGAGTTCAAATTAACTGTTTATTTTCCGGCTGCGGCGTGGGTGTGTCTGAAGTGCTCCAAGCACTCTGGACTTTTTACATGGATATTTTACGGATATTAAAAATAAAATATTTTACGGATTTGAGTACAGGATAATTATGTGCTATTTTTTCTAACACCTAAAATCCCTTTATAGTCTTCTCAAAGTGCAGGATGGCTTTATTTGAGCTATTTTATGTGCTTAATTGGTGCTAGCGAGACCTCTTTCCTGCAAGTAAGCTGCGGCTCGCTTTTAGCCTTGCAGAGAGGTTTCCCGGAGCAATTGAATTGCAAGAGATAGCAAGGCACCGGCCGCAAGCCTGCCGGAATCCCCGGCCGTAAGGGAATAGAATAGCAGAATAGCTTGCGGCCGGTCCTTGCGGCCCCGCAACGGCTGCGGCCGCTAATAGAATGAGGCCCTAGGGGTCTAAATAAGCACATATTTTTTTTTTTTTTTTTATTGATTTTTATTAGACAGGTCAGACATATAACATAGTACACCAAAAACATTAGAAGTGATAAATAGGAATTAACAATAAACGTATTTCACATATTTGGTTTCCAGTGTGTCCTCTGCCTGTCCAAAACTCCTCTCCCTTTTCCGTTTTTCTGGTATTATAATAGCTGATATTAGCTTTTAAATAACTTAAGGCTAACGAGAAAACTATATTTAATGAAGTCCCATAACTATGGGAAAAATATGATGAACTTGGATTCCTGACCAACTGTTGTTTTGAGCTTGGTTGGTAGCATCTAATAGAAAGATTATTCTGTGTTTAGGTTACTGTGTGGGCTAATGATGTTGGGTAAATTAAGACCACTACTACTATGGATCCCCTAATAGCTCCTTTGTAGGGAGAAGTGTCACTCACCCTATTCATCTGCCGCGTCTTGTCTCCCAGGCGGCCCAGCAGGAGGCCCAGCGCTTGTAGTTATGGTCAACCTCTGCGGACAAAACGCTCATGGATCGAACGAACTCAATTTTGTTTAAGACTACTTCAAATGTTGGGGTGGGTGATTTCCAATGGGCGGCTACTACTATCCTCACTGCTAGGAAAATTTGGTTAGTTAGGAATTGTTCTGAGTTGGACATCCCTTCTACCGGTAATCCTAGGATGGCCTCTTCTGGTCTCATGGGATAGCATTGACCCCATAGTTTCTCCAGGGTTTTGTAGGTGTCCACCCATGTGTGTCTAATCATAGGGCATTCCCATAATTTATGGATTAGAGTCCCTTTTTGGTTGCAGCCCCTTTCGCATATGTCACTAATTGTCTGGTTCCCTATGTGCATTCTTACTGGGGTTAGGTACCACCTCATAATAACTTTATAGGAGTTTTCTTTCATAATTACGTTAAGTGATGAAGCACATATTTTTTTAAAGAAGTTTTTAATTTATGAAAACCTTTCTTTTGGATAGATGCTTACTAACTAAAAACTTTTTAAAAAAAAATATGTTATGTACTTATTTAGAGGCCTATTCAATTGGCCAAATTGCAATTGAATGAGGGCCCTTGGGTTTAACATAATTTTTTTAATCGTTGCATTTTTAACAACATTTTAAATGTACAAATAAAGATTGAATTTTTTAAAATTAGTATGTGGCAATAATAATTAAAATAAAGGCTGCATAAAAGGAGTTTCTGTACAACCTTGGTTGGTTGTTCAAGGATTCCTAATAGAATCCACAGGACAATATTTTGGTACACATTTAAGTAATAATACCTAGGCCTAAAAAATAAACAAAGATCATTTTTTTGAGTATTATAAGATAGAGAGAGAGCAGGAAGAGATAGAGAGGGAGAAGAGAGAGAGAGGGAGAAGAAAGAGAGAGAGGGGGAGAGAGAGAGGGGGAAGAGAGAGAGAGAGGGCGGAAGAGAGAGAGAGAGAGAGAGAGAAGGAAGAGAGAGAGAGAGGGGGGAAGAGAGAGAGAGAGAGAGGGGGATAGAGGGAAGAGAGAGAGGATGGAGAGAGGGGGAAGAGAGAGAGAGGGGGGAAGAGAGAGAAAGGGGGAAGAGAGAGAGAGAGGGGGAAGAGAGAGGGGGAAGAGAGAGACAGGAGGGAGAGAGAGAGGGGAAAAAGAATGAGGGGGAAGAGAGAGAGAGGGGGAAGAGAGAGGGAGAGGGGGAAGAGAGAGTGAGAGAGGGGGAAGAGAGAGAGGAAAGAGAGAGAGAGAGAGGGAAGAGAGAGGGAGAGGGGGAAGAG
The DNA here is from genome assembly GCA_027410445.1 of Discoglossus pictus. Taxonomy (NCBI): domain Eukaryota; kingdom Metazoa; phylum Chordata; class Amphibia; order Anura; family Alytidae; genus Discoglossus; species Discoglossus pictus. The sequence goes on along the minus strand of CM050170.1, from coordinate 115,790,191 downwards.
AGAGAGGGGGGGGGGAGAGAGGGGAGAAGAGAGAGAGAGAGAGAGGGGGGGGGGGGGGGAGAGAGAGAGGTGGGGAAGAGAGACAGGGGGAAGAGAAAGAGGGGGAAAGAGAGACAGGGGCAGTAGAGAGAAAGGGGGAAGAGAGAGAGAGAGGGGCGTGAAGAGAGAAAGAGAGAGGGGGAAGAGAGAGAGGGTGAGAAGAGAGAGAGGGGGGTAGAGAGAGAGAGAGGAGGGAGAGAGAGAGAGGGAAGAGAGAGAGAGGGAAGAGAGAGGGAGAAGAGAGAGAGGGGGAAGAGAGAGAGGGGGGGAGAGAGAGAGGGGGGAAGAGAGAGAGAGGGGGGAAGAGAGATAGAGAGAGGGGGAAGAGAGAGAGAGAGGAGGGAGAGAGAGGGGGGGGGGAAGAGAGAGAGGGGGAGAGAGAGAGAGGGGGGAAGAGAGGGAGAGAGGGGGAAAGAGAGAGAGGTGGGGAAGAGAGACAGGGGGAAGAGAAAGAGGGGGAAAGAGAGACAGGGGCAGGAGAGAGAAAGGGGGAAGAGAGAGAGAGGGGGGTGAAGAGAGAAAGAGAGAGAGGGGGAAGAGAGAGAGAGGGTGAGAAGAGAGAGGGGGGGGTAAAGAGAGAGAGGAGGGAGAGAGAGGGAAGAGAGAGAGAGAGGGAAGTGAGAGGGGGAAGAGAGAGAGGGGGAAGAGAGAGAGGGGGAAGAGAGAGAGGGGGAAGAGAGAGAGGGGGGAAGAGAGAGAGAGGGGGGAAGAGAGATAGAGAGAGGGGACG